>JAOTQZ010000875.1:70859416-70915578 GCA_026546895.1 Pogonocichla stellata | reverse complement strand
GGGGGTCTGAGGGATCTGAGGGGGTCTGAGGGATCTGGGGGATCTGAGGGATCTGTGGGGTCTGAGGGGGTCTGAGGGATCTGAGGGATCTCTGGGATCTGAGGGATCTGCGGGGTCTGAGGGATCTGAGGGATCTGTGGGGTCTGAGGGATCTGAGGGGTCTGAGGGATCTGTGGGGTCTGAGGGATCTCTGGGATCTGGGGGATCTGTGGGATCTGAGGGGTCTGAGGGATCTGAGGGATCTGTGGGATCTGAGGGATCTGAGGGGTCTGAGGGATCTGAGGGGTCTGAGGGATCTCTGGGATATCTGGGATCTGTGGGATCTGATGGATCTCTGGGATCTGAGGGATCTCTGGGATCCGTGGGATCTCTGGGATCTGGGGGATCCGTGGGGTCTCTGGGATCTGAGGGGTCTGTGGGATCTGAGGGATCTCTGGGATCTGTGGGATCCGAGGGATCTGTGGGATATCTGGGATATCTGGGATCTGTGGGATATCTGGGATCTCTGGGATCTGTGGGATCTCTGGGATCTCTGGGACCTCTGGAATCTGAGGGATCTGTGGGATCTGAGGGATGCAGAGCTCAGGAACTGGCTGCTGGCCTCGCCTGGGAACCTCTGAGAGCTTCTGGCAGCTGGAAGAGCCTCCTGAGGAATGGAAGGAATAAATGCACAAGGAGAAAGGGGGAGGATCCAGAACTGCAAGTTGTGCAGCCTCACCTGCATCCCTGTGATTCTGGGGAAGCAAACCATCCCGGAACCCTCCTGCAGGCACTGAAGGATGAAGAGGTCATCAGGAGCAGTCAGGAGGAGTCTCCAAAGGCTCATCATGCCTGACAGGAGACAGGAGAGCAAGGGATGGTGTTAGTCTGGCTTTGGCAAGGCTTTGGGCACCCTCCCACATCACAAAACCCTGGTTTAAATGCAGGTTGGGTGAGGGGCAGGGAGGTGGGTTGGAAGCTGCCTGAAGGCTGAGCCCAGAGCAGTGCCCTCAGGGACTTGAGTGGATTTTGAAGATATTGAAGATATTGAAAACCTGTCAACACCAGCATCATGCTGGGAAACCTCCTCTGGGTGACCCTACTTGTTCTTTTCTAAATTTACTGACTCTGTGGCTCTAAAATCTGACATTAGTTTCAATGTAAAATCCAGCCACAAAGAAACAAACAAACAAAAACAAACCCCCATAAAACAGGCAAGAGTAAGGAAATCCATGACAATCCCTTTGTCTTCTAAATTGTCTGCGAGATGCAGGCAAGTAATGTCTATTTTCTGAAATATTTTCCTGTTATTTATTTATTTATTCATTTATTCCAGCCAGCTTGGTGATCCTACCATATCCAGCTCCTAAGAAAAAGTGTGCATCTGCAACTCATCAGTGCAAATTTTAATCTCAGGCTTAAATACCAATGCAAAACAAAATTTTAAATCTTGCTTTCACAAGCAGTTTCTCTAGAAACATAGGACCAGAATTAAGTTTTGCAAAGTCAAGGATAAAAAAAGTCTTGGAGGCTGTGATCAGTTGTATAGCAGAAACACAGCTTGAATTCCAGAGCTTTAAGACTGAAAGAGCTGACATGGAGAAAACAGAACTCATCCCAAGCAGAGGTGGCTTTCTATGCCCTTAGGAAAAACCTCCATAGGAGCTGGCTTTGTGTATTACTTACACTTTTTTATAAAGCTGCAGATGCATTAATTAATAATAATTAATTACTAGCTAACGTTTGTCTGCTGCCATGGTAGGCACAAATGTTTTTATGCATGTTATTGTGCATTTCACACCTACAGAAGTTTGACACCTCAGCCTCACACAAACAATGGCAAAGCTGCACTAGCAACACCCTGTGTCTACTCTAGCAAGGCAAACTGACTCTTTTGAACTTTAACAAATTGGTGCCGTGAGCAGTGGATAACAGAGGCTGGACTGCAGTACCTGCACCTGCACTGCTCTCAACCTCACTGCAATCACAGTTCAAAGATCTTTCCAAACACCTACACTCAACACAAGGTGCACCTTGAGTCGGGTAAAATTTATCCCCATAAAAAGAAAACCCATTTTTTTCAGGATTTATGAGGCACTTAGATCGTAAGGTTTGTTCTAAGCCACTGTGCAGGGCTGTGTTTGACCCTTGGTCTGCTCCAGGGTGTGTGTTACAGCTCAGAGGTCTCAGGTCTGTGGGGGATTTAGTTTAAGGCCTTTTCTGCCTTGAAATCAATGGAAAAATAAAAAGAGCTAGCCCTACCTTTTTTAACTCAGAGAAAAATCACATTTGGTCTCGTTGCAAAAAAAAAAAAAAAAAGGAAGAGAAGAGAAATGATGGTTTCTTTCCATTGGAGGTTCCTTGGTATGAATATCCATGGCATAAGAAAGAGGGAAAAGAAACAGTGCAGGGCAAGTTTTTGAGACTTTGAGATCAAGGACTGCAAGCTCTGTATCAGTCATCCCATATCCTCCCTTTGAGGGTACCAAAACCTGCTCTTGTGCTGCATGCCTGCTCCACACTGCACACCCTAGTCTACACTACAGCAGTTCACACAGGGGAAAAAGGAGTGGCAGTGGGAGAAGGGAGCAGTGCTCAGGATTCCATCAGTGCTGTGTTGATTTGATTTACACAGGGCAGGACAAAACCACATGTACTGCTCATTGGTCCACAAAGGAAACCTGCACTGAACACCAACCACTGCTTCGTCAAAAAGAAAAATCAAATGACAGCAAGGCAGAGGAGATTCACAGGGTAAGATGTTGGTAATGGGACCTGCAATTTTCCAAAGATATTCTGTGTTTGCTCATATTCCAAACAGAGACTCTGCAGGAAGATGTACAGCTTCCATCTACATAGATTTTCTATGCTGGGACAAAAGCAATAAACTGAGAGGATCTGCAGACTCCTGAGTAGAGACTGTGCACTTGTAGCACTGAGTGAGGATCATTAGCACAGAAACTCTTATTAAGACTGGTCTGGCAAGCTGGGCTGTTGCCAATACATTTGTTCATTTGTTCCCTAATAGCACAGAATCTGCCCAGTGAAATAATACCCTAAAAAGATTGAGTTTGAAAAAGTAAACTCTAATTCACTCACCACATTTTTCACTTTAAAAAAAGAAGGAAAAAGGAAAAGTGGACATGACTGCTTGCTCTGCTTTCTCATTCAGACTGATGTATTACACAGCACAAAGAATCAGGAATTGCTCACAGGGATTTATCTTCACACAGAAAGAAATAGTTAACCAGTATTGTTTATCTTGCTGGAGAGAACAGTTGATTGTGCACTTAATTCTAAACCAGCCAAACCTCTGTTATGTTCAGCCAGAACAAAGTGTATAAAAACACCCCACAAAGTTCAGGCAAAGAGGTCAGCAGAGCCACAAAGGTGTTCTGTAAAACAGATCTGAAAATCAAGAGAGCTGGGAGCAAACTGAGCTCCCACTGAAGGCAGCTCTTTCCTCAGAACTCATAGTCCAGCTTTTAGTTGACTTTACAGTACAGCTGATCAGAACTGTTATAAAGTTCAAGAAAAATTGAAATATATTATAGAAAAGTTATTAATGCATGTATATTGAAAGCATTTGTGACTTCCAAAAGGAAACAGATGACAATGTGGGAAACATCCTACACAACTTTGCTGGTAAGAATCTAAAGATGTGCTAAAAGAATCCTCACAGGATTGCAAGTGTTAGAACTGCATGGTTCAGTCCATCCTACATTGAGTTAAGTTTTACTTACTTTATTAATTAAATCTTGCTGGCTTAATTTTTTATATACTTAGCCTTACACTCAGAAAGATTCCAGTGTTCCTCTAATAATGATGTTTAACATCTCCTGGAAGGAAGTTCTACATGTGTGTAAGCTCTAATGAAGTAAAGACAGTGCCCTACAACAACACAGAGCAGGGGTGACTCCTGCAACAATAAAAAAACGACCCCAAGAACAAAACACATTTATAACACATTTATATCCAATGCTGGCAGTCTACAGAATATTCCTAAGGCATACAAAATAGCCACAGGTAATTGGTCTAAATCCTGCAGGTTCTACCTCCACCAGCAACCTAAATTTTAAAATTGAAGAAATTATAAAATTGAAGACTGAAAATTATTTGCTCCTTTTGACCTTGCAACTTATGGTGGTTTTTAAATTTTAAATTATCAATACTGAACTTGACAGAAAAGCTGAAGCCTTTCTGTTAAATTGTTAATTTAACTGCTGAATTTTGAAAAAGAAAAGTTGTATTTTGAGGAGTAGATGTGAAGTCACATATGAAACTGAGCTAAATAAAGAGCTTTGAAGCACATAAAGGTAAATCCTTCAGAATGATTAAGTTTATTGACCAGGAGAGAGAGAGAGAGACTCAGAATGAACCCTGGCCAGCTGGCAAAAAACTATATTCATTATACTTGTGACTGGAGGGATGTGCATTGAAAGGTATTTGTGTTCTCAGTGAGCAGAGACAAGATCGACTGTGTGCCTGTCAGGAGGGGTACAGGCTGCAGCTCACGGCAGATGTGAGCACACATCTGGAATATTTGTGCCTGTTTAAGCTTAGAGAAAGCTTAAGTGCCAAAGATCAGAAAAAAGCTCTCCTGTGTCAGCCTCAATCATAAATCCTCCAGCTCAAAGCCCCACTGGAATCACGGACAAATTGTTAAATTGAAATTACTCTTGGACATGGTGGTCAATTATTCCCCATATGCACAGTAGATAAAAGCTTTCCACTGAAACTGCTTGTTCTACAACAGAGATTCTGGAAATGTGCACTGTGCTGTTTAGATCATTGAAATCAATGCCAAGGAAAACAGTTGTGCCTGGCTGGCATTGGAAATAATTTGGCAAGTTACCAAAAAGTTTTGCTGTGTGCCCCAACTTATTGCTGCATACACAAAGCCATCCCATAAGCCAGAAGCTGTGTTAAACCAGAGCAACCCTGTCTTTTCTGCAGGAGAATAAAAGGTGGCAAGGAACCAGGGCATTTTTCAGCATGGAAGGATAGGATGGGAAACTATTTTCTACCAGAGCATAACCATTGCAATGCTTTTGTGGCAGAGAACTTTTTGTTTTGGTAAGTTTTAAAGCCTGTAGGTCATCTGGAGACTGTTTCCAGCTCAGGAAGTTTTTGAGCATGTGGTTAGACCACAAAGTGATCTAAAACACTTTAAGAAAACGTGGTTTCTCTTCCCTCCTAAATTTCTTTGTGTCACACTCGTCAGCAGGCACATCACAGCACACAAGGCATGACCCCACAGGAGCTGGCATCCCCACCCCAGCCTGCCCCGAGCCCAGGACCCTCCCGATGGCCACACATCCCTTGTCATGGACCAACATCAGCCTCATCAGCCCCCAGGCAGGGCAATTAACCCCGGGGTTAATGAGGCTGAGGCAGCAGGGCATTGCTCCTGCAGCTCCACACCAGGGAAACTCCCGAGCTGCCCCAAGAGCAGAGCACAGACAGAGCTCTCAGTAGGGTGAGGGGATTTTTCATTTATCCCTTGACCCTTTAATGGCACCAGAATCACACCTGGACTGCTCTAGGAACGACTGGCAGTGCTCTAAGCATGCTGAGAAGCAGAGAGCAAGGAAACCTCTCCCCTGCTGTCAAAACAGTTTGGACCTCAGAAATATTCTGTAATCACTATCCCTGGTGAAAATCCTCTTTGCTAAACTTGGCTATTCCAAAATTACCATCGGGGCTGCTAAAAATTATGGGATTGAAAAATGGCAATGCTGTAAGGAAAACATCTCTGAGAAGTGAGGTCATGGAAGTTGGCATTACCACTGCTGAAGAACTGCTTTCAAGCCTGAGGGAGGGCAGGAGCAGCACAAGTCCCTGCTGCCCTGATCACCATCTGCTTCTTCTCTACAACAAACTCCTCTATTCTGGAAAAAAAAATAAAAAATATCCAAAATAAATTGCAATTGAACTGTAACATTGAAACCAGTGATGTTATCCTTTGAAGCATAAATAGGATTTCTTTCCAATAAGAGATAGACAGCATAAATTAATTTGTCTTTGCATATGTATTTATACCTATGAGAAGTTATCCTATCTGTTGTTTTTCATAATGACTCAAATTAATGAGAGATTTACTTAATAAAATGTAACATAATGTTCTCCATAATAGAAATTTGGTTAGGATGATGGAAGTTGCCAAACTCAGCTGTCCATACAATCGAAATATAGAATATTAAAAATTTGTTTATTTCAAATGAAGAGAAAATAAAATACCAATAGTTCACAGAAACAGAAAACACAGACACTGAGTACACAAAAGTATTTTACATCTAACCAGCTGTATAATAATTTGATGAATCCCAGATGCTGCAGTAAAGCAAGGCAAGAGCTTAACTATGCAACTTATTTGAAAGAGATATATATTATTTAACTTTATTCCTGTAATAACAGTGAGATGGACAGGTTATGAGTTTCAGCCTGCATTTCCTACATACACCAGAAACCATAGTCCTGTCAGTAAGCCACCTCCGTGGTCAGAAATGAAGGGTGCTCTGGTATTTACTGTGAGAAAGTGAGACTTTCCCAGACAGCCTACAAGAAATAAAACCCCACCTCTTTTCTTCCAAAGTACATTTATTGTGAAGGGCCCTGGAGGAGGAGCTGAGCTCCTGGTTTCACTCAGGACGCTCTGAGAACTTTCACAGAGATGTAAATATATAAATATATGAGCAGATCACACCCATAATCCACTCCTGCCAGGGCTGCAGGGCACAGCAAAGGCTTTGGAGAGGGATGCTCACAGATTCTCTCCACTCAAAGCTGCTCCAGCAGCAGCAGGGCAGGGCAATAGCAAACAGGAGAACAGGGAGGGAATGGGGAAGAGCATCAGGCTTCTGACCAGGGAAATTCTCTGAATTTTCTCTGGGTGACAAAATTTAGACACAGCTGGCACGTTCTCTGACCATGGCATGACAAGGATTCACAGAAGGACCAGGGTTACCTGATGTTTTGTCCTTCATGCTGCCATCTGTAGAATGCCCAGGTACAGGCAGAGCTCAGAGCTCTATCAGGAAGGGGCAAAGGAGAGGCAAAGGAGAAAAGATATCTTTGTGCTACATCTCTGCACAGATTGCATTGGGGTTTTCCCAATGTTCTGGAGGGGAGCACACAGCTGGGGTAAACCTGAAGTCAGGCTTACCTGGAGTTTCATGCAGCTATAAAAATCAAGGGTCTTCTTCAGGCCACTTGCCCCAGTTTGGGAATTGTGCTGAGCAGAGTTGGCAGCACAGGAATGCTTTAGCTCTTGCTGACAGAGCCTTTGGGGGGCTGGGGGTGCACAGGGAGCTGGGAGGGGACACAGCCAGGACAGCTGAGCCCAAGTGACCGAGGGGATCACGCTCAGCACGTACAGCTGGGGAAGAAGGAGGGAGAGAGGATGTTCCAGTGCTGGCTTCTGTCTCCCCAGGTAACCATGGCACATGATGGAGCCCTGCTCTCCTGGAGCTGCTGAACACCTGCCTGCCCTTGGGAGGTGGGGAAAGAATTCCTTGGTTTGCTCTGACTCTTAAATCCATCAGTTTTCTCACTTTTACCCTTCCAGTCCCCTCCCCTGTCCCACAGGGAAGGAGTGAGCAAGCAGCTGTGTGCTGCTTAGCTGCTGTGCGAGGTTAAACCATGACAGGTCTTTTCTCCTTTAGCCTATTAAATTAAATTAAATAATATCATATGACCAAAAAAAAAAAAAAAAATCTAACAGCACATCTCCTTCAGGGCTCCCTAGGGGGGCAATGTGATTTTAGTTGTGCTTCTTACCAGATACCTGCTGAGCTGTCATTTCCTCAAGTGCAGCTCACAGCTGTTCTCGAGCTGACCTCAACCCCTTGCATCACATCTGGCACTGGGACAGCCACAGAAGCCATCCCTCCCTGCCTCCCACCTGCTCCTGTGCCAGAGGTTATAAAATCCCACAAGGATGAGGCTGAGTGGGGCATGTGCTGCACTACCAGAGGGCAAGCTCCAAAAGAAAAAATGGAAACGGCAAATTCAGGAGTGGAAACGTAAAAAAAAATAATTCTGAAAATGTAGGGAGCTGTGAAAAACCCCTTCAATTGAAACATAAACGTTTAAAACACATGAAAATACCAGTGATTACTCATCACTGCTACATTCTCTTGTTTACAAGTTTGCTAAAAAGTCTCTAGGTAGTTGGAGAACTCATCTTCATAAGATATAAACCAAGGTACTGCACATAAGGTAATTTTGTTAAGAATTTAAATCAAACTTGATCAAAAAATCTAGAAATCTTTCCATAATCCAGGATTCAAAGATCCTTCTATTTTTTAGGTTTGTCATTTTTGTCAGGAAACTCATATCATCTATTCTTGTCATAATTAATTAGACAGGTTCATTAAATAGTTTTCTTTGGTTCAATAAGCAGTCTATGCATAATTTCTAAACTCAAATAATTTTGAATTGAAAGCTTTTCTGTACCTAAACCTGTCTGCACATTCACCCTGAGGCTGCCACAGGAGATCCTCTGCCACAAGGTCCAAAACCCCATTCCCTGTAGTCACCCCACCAGCAGGATTACCCATATTTGTCATGTTATACACTTGGTTAGGTCTTTGTAAAATGTGAAAATCCAGCACTAAACCCTTTGTGAGAAGTGAAGAACTGAGATCCCTTCTCAGGTGAGAATGACAAAAGAGAGGGGTTAGCTGGAAGGGTTATCTACTGTATATCCTACCACCCTAGAACTCAGTCATGCTACCACTCCTGAAAATAAAAAACAAATAGCCCCCTTTCCAGAAAGGATTAATTTGGAGTCTGCAGTGGAGAAGAAAATATTTGCATCCCATTGGCCAATTTTACTGGAATTCTAGCCACGAAGTGTAAGATCTTTCTGAACTCAGCCAGGGCACAGACTAATTTTGTGATGAAGCTGTCAGTTTAAGAATACAGTGTAGGGGCTTTGCAGTTTCCTTTATATTGTGGCATTTGGTTTCATTCCTTATATGTGCAGTTTTTAAGGACTCTTATTGTTCTAGAATGTAAAGCACCAGTGGCTTTTATGAGCCTGTCTGGGCTATCCAAACAAAAACTCCGTGTGGTAGCAAGTTCCAGGCAGCGCTGCCCGTGCCTGTGTGTGTGCTGGGTGGGCTCTGAAGTGTTTCAGTGTGCTAGCACTGGCTGGATCCTCTGCACAGAGGGGCTGGGCCGTGTGCTGAAACTCAGAGTGACGTGCACGTTCTTCTCACATCTGCAGTAGCCTGCTCTGGCCACGCTGGTGTGTGTGCAGTGAGGATGAGGAAACCAAGATGGCCAAAAATCTAGCTGCATGGAGAGATTGGGTTTCCATGTTCCTGAATTCTAGCTGAGAAATGACTGATGAAAATGTTCTCTTTGTGCACTGCAGCCAAACTAGCTCACATGAAAATAAATGTCCATACGCTGGATGTCACATTCATCTATTTCTTTGAGATGCCATCCCTGGTTCCAGAAAAAAAGAAAAAAAAAGTTTAAATCCCATAATTGTTTGCTTTCCAGGGTTTTCAAAAGTTCACAAGGACCTAGCATCTTCAAAAATACTGTTTGTTATATATCCATGAAATTAGATAGCTATGGAATACTCCTTCCTTCCTTCCTTCCTTCCTTCCTTCCTTCCTTCCTTCCTTCCTCCCTCCCATCTCTCAGTAATTCACACATTAAACCCTAAACACCATAATTTAGTCCACATGGCTCACTCCACCTCTCTGTGCCCCTATCTGTCATGTTAATTAGGGGGGGAGACAAGAGAATGTATACAAAGGACGCCAGAAAAATGGGTTTTTTTGCCTGCTGTCAGGTGGGAGTGGAGTTTGCCCAGCAATTCCTCAGTGTGCTCAGTTCCATGCCTGCAGCATCCTCTGCACTCAGAGCAGGCAGCATGAGTAAAAACTTGGTAGTCAATCCAATCCATGTGCACCCTCAACTAACTCAAATTTTCTCTCCACCCTGCTGAACATTCAGTATGTACTGGATTTAAGTTCTGCAATAAATCAAAGCAATTAAAAATAGTTAACAGTTGCGTTTACGTGAGAACAAGAATTTTCAGATAATTATTCTGAAAGTTGGAAGTGGAACCAAGCAATCTGTCTAATTAGCTCTAGACCTACTCCTGCTTTTTGGAGTCAGACTGGAAAGGATTTGAGGGATTTCAGTTTCAGAAAGTGCTGCTCTAATACTTCAGCTGTAACACGAGTCTGAAAGTTCAATAGGTGTCACAAGGCACTGTAATAACAATGATGGTGATAATAAAACTCTGATAGCAGCCATCTGCCCATTCCAGGCAGCTGAATCATTTCCAGAGCTGCCTGAGAGCCAGCCCTGCCGTGGATTTTCACACACCACGTCACAGGCAGTGACAGGGGCTGAGCTCAGACCTTGCTGCAGTGATGCCACAGAGGCTGGGCAGCCAGCTCTGGGTGCTGCAGGCTTGTCCTGATGGCAAACAGGGGAGGGAAATATGGGTATCAATGTTAAATAGCAAGCACACTTGCTGGGGAGGCAGCACTGGGGTTATTAAACAAGAAACTGGAAAGAGAAGAGGCTCTAGCAAGCCAGTTCGGTGCCCTGCTGGTAGACATAGGGGTAAAGTACATGATTTAAAACAGTTTATAGGATACACACAGCTAAGGAGTTGTTCCAAAAGCAAACAGAAAAAGAAAAAAAATCTCAAAACAAATTAATGGAACAAAACATTCAATGCTCACTCATAGGCTGCTGGCAGGGATGCACATTGCACCAGTTTGCCCCAGCCCTGCTGATAACCCAGACTGAGCCACACCTACACATGGCCATGTCTGAGCTGGAGACTGATGGCATGGGAAACAGGGACATGGTTTTCCCCCTAAAATCTAAAAGCTGCACCTCTTCTGTGGTGCATCTGGAGCTGTCAGCCCCCTGGGGAAGCTGGGAAGCTCACAGCAGGTGCTGATAAAACACATGCAGAAGGCCTGGCTCTTATCAGAGGGCACAGAAACCTACCTGGGCTTGTCATCCTCCTGGATTTGAGCAGGGTGCTTGTCCCTCAGGGCATCCTGGTGTGTCTGGAAGCTGCAGAGGCAAGCTGATGGATGGGCTCTCAGCAGGTGAGATCCTGGCTGCATGGCTGTCCTCACACAGCCCAGCACGGGCACAGGCTGGGCGGACCCAGGGAAAGAGCAGGGAGTGAGTCCAGTGAAGGTATTACAGGAGTTCATTTAAAACAGGCCAGATTTTGGGAAGTTGTGATGGAAATCTGTGCATTTCTAAAGTTCAAATCAGTAAGTAGCTTACAAAGTTCTGAAAAAGAATAGAAAGGTGAAAAACCCACAACTCACTGAGTCTCTAGCAGTGGTTAAGGTGCAGATAATTACTAGTGCAAGGGGGTGCTCTGTTCATTCCATAAAATACAGTTTGCAGAATTTTCCTATTTACACTCAATAGATACTCATATTGATGTAAATGAGACTGCTGGTATTTGTATGAAATATGCTAATAAATATGTTATTTTCTCTACCTCTGAAATATCCTGTGATTTAGCCATTCAGGCTAATAGCATAATGTGAACATTTACTTTCTTTATGCTCTTACCTAATTTTCCCTTCATACTTTCACTCTACTCAGCAGTACATGCAATATTCCAGCTGTACCTCTCAGAATAAGTGTACAGTTTAGCATGATTACACTTACCTACAATTATCAGCATTTAAAAGCTTAGGTTTTACTCCTTATTTTCTGGAAGCCATTGAGAAGAACACCTCTGGTTATGTCTAATTGCATCCTAACAACATGCTTTCAAAAGTATTTTCATTTACTGTGGATTGTTGGTCTTGAAAGGAGCATTCTGGGGACTTTTCAAGGCTTTAGATCTTTAGATCTCAGGAATGAAGAATGAGGCATTACCCCACTGGGATGTACCACGTGGCTCCAGGTCCTATATTTCAGTGTATGGTGCAATGAGACAGAAGTTTCAGAGGGACAGGGAATTATGAATATTCCCCTGAGATGAATTTGAGAGTGAAAAACTAAAGGATCTTTTTTTGAGGTTATTGTAGTAACCAAGTGCTATGATTACCTTTGATTTATCACACTGTAATGACCATGTTACCTGATGGAAGGATAATGCAGAAGGACCTGCAAAAAGAAAATAGATAAATAAAACAACCCAAGGGCAAAACCTTCCTAGGATCTAAATACTTCAAGTGTTTCTAGTTAAGTTATTACCAGCTGCTCTTTGTCTATCAGGTCATCTCGTTCAAACACTTTGCCATGCTGGTGACAGGGCTGTGTGGTAGAAGACAAAGAGCAAAATGTCTTCCTCACCTTGTGATTTTTCTCTCTTCAGCTGGGATTGATTAATCAAGATGTGCTACAAGAGGCAATTCAGGAGAGCCTTAAGCCCCCTGAGTCTGCTGGTTTTTGTAAGGGAACAACCTTAGACTGAGTGCTTGGAGAAACTGGAGCAGTGGCAGGTTTACTAAGTGCTGTATTCTGATGGAGAATAGTTTTAAAAGTGGTGCAAAGATACAGAAGGGCACAATCTCAAAGCATCAGACTCCAGAGTGAAGATTTCACCTGGGCTTTGTTCTGGTGGGAGGCTGTGCCCACACAGGGCAGGGTGGGAGAACATCTGGGCAGGAATATAAATACAGAGTGAAAGGAGCAGCTGCTAACCTGAGAAACATTCAAAAAACCAGGATCACAGGCCTCAATTACGTTGTAGGTAATTGAAATGAAATTTCAGTTCAATTTTCAAATTTCACATGAAATGCCTTCAATTCACTGCACAGGAGCCAAATATTATCTCATGAGATGCAACAGACTGGAAATGCACTATTTTCAAAATTTCCAGAGGGGCAACAGAGAAAAAAAAAAAAGAAAAATCTGATCTTTGAGATTCCCCAAACTGACTTGAAAGGTTTCTGCATCACTCAGAGGCCAATTTCTGCAAGTTAGAGAGAACAAGTTGGATATTTGACTACTCAGATCTTTGGTCACTCACTGTTCCCATGGACACAGGCTGCTCATATGGATGGGGAGAGATCTTAGTATCCCTTAAACCCAAAGTCTAATAAAAAAGAAAATGAAAAAGTCTCTACAAGACTTTCAACTTCACAACAGTGACCTGGCCTGTTAAGTGTTAATTCAGAGATGCCTTGAGGAACACCAATAAAATTTTAGTAAATCTGAATCTAGATGTAATTTTTGTAGCTAAAAGCTGTCGCTCATCATAATTCTCATAAATATTCATGTGATCAGTGTTCTTTTATTTCTCTGCCCATTTAAGATTCTGATCTCTCTCCTGGGATCTGCTGCCTGCTAGGATGAATTCCACAAAAGAAACCCTAAACCATGGGTAGTGTGTAGGGATGGGATTGCTCAGGTGACTTTATTCAGCACGTTCCAATAGTAGATGAGCAACATTTTTGTGTTCACCCTTTTACTATGTCCAAAAAAGCATGTTTTAATAAAGATAGCTGATTAAAACAGCTTATTTCCAAATTTCAGGAATACATTTATCACCTTCCATTACCCAAAAAAGTAATAAATATGAAAAATGAAACTCCTATCAGATGGAATTATGACAATTCTTAGGCAAACATTTCTTTATGAACTTATATAGCTCTTTTTACATGTTGCAACATTTTCCCTTGTAAAACAACAGCCAAACCTCTTTTTCTGTTCACAGATTTCCAATAAACAACTCTTCTTTCAATTTGCTATCAACACCACACAACTGGCACAAGTTTTTATGCTGAACCCATAATAGCAGGAATGATTCTAGTCTCATTAATTCTCCTTTTTTTCATGACCCACTTTCTTTTTCCTTCCCCCAAAAATCCATAAATCGCTCCCTCTTGATTTCACTATTTTCCCAGAAAAAAAAACCAAAGGGAGATTGGATTGGATTTTTAAAAAGTGCATTTCAGATGAAAGAAACTTCTCACATCCACAGTGCAGAACAGAAATCAACTTGTGCAAACAAATCAAGCTGCTTAAAGCTCAACAGCACTAAAGCAAGTTTGTTTTTGTGGGCTGAAGAATCCCACAAAGGGGAAGGGGAGCAAATGTCACCTAATATACATTTTCCAAAATTGTTCCAGCCTGGAGAGCCATATCATATTGTCCCATGCATTGGGCAGAAATCTGCATTATCAGCCCCCCAAAGGCTCAGCTGAACACCTACCTGAATTCTAGGGATACACAGGGATATAACCACTCGCAGTATCAACAGGAAAATAAGGAGTGAATTTTTAAAAAAAGGGTTTCAAATTTTTAAACAAAGCTACAAAAAAGGGACATCATCATCATCTTCACCACCATAAGCAGCTGTAGAATGATGGAGTGAAAATTATTTCCAGAACAGGTCATCTTGAGAACTTCTGCTGGGAAAAGGGCAATTTAGAAGGACAAAGTGGAGAAATGAAGGTGTGAGGACTACATTTTTCATGGCTCAGATTCATAGGTTTGGATGACAGTGAAAAAGAGTATTGGGAAAAATCAGGGAGTGGCATATAACTCTGTGTGGGTGCTCCCCCCTCTGGAGATGGCTAAAGAACAGGTTGGGCAATCTTGAGAGGAGACCAAAAAACAGATGAGACAATTTTCACAGCCCATCAAGACACTGAGGTGCCTCTGCTTAAGCAGGTTTTGTGGCACACAGCAGAAGTGTCTGTGCTGTGAGGAGCAGGGGTGCTGCAGTGAGATATGCACAGATTTTTTCTGATTCTGCTCCCTGAGCTGGACAGTGTGACCAAGAGGATTTCTCTCCTTTGGAGGCTGGCTTGGAGCTGACAGCAGTGAACTGACTGACTGAGCTGCTGCTCCCTGGGCTCACTGCTTGGGGCTATTTTCCAGCATTACAGTACTGGAATATATCACAGACCACAAAAATAATTCATTTTATCTTCTCCCAGTCAATCTCTAACTCATTTTTATCTCTTCACCAGCCAGATAATTGGTTCTGGAAGTGCTTCAAAAAACTCCTTTAATACCTTGGCCCATGTTGTGATAAAATCCAGATGAATACCAGCTCCTTCTGGCATCATTTCTGGGTTTTCTTTGTTTCTATAACTTTTTGTCTTTTTTTTTTTTTTTTTTTTTTTAATATTTAATATAAGTATTTACTGGAAAACAAAGAGGAGAAACAACATTGTATTATAGACTGTGAGCAAGAGAGCTACAGCAAACAGCAGACCAAAACAAGCTTATGTAGAAATATCTTTCATTATAAGAAACTTTACCTGATGCACATCAAAGTGAAAAAGTTGGTTGGTTGTAATTCTAATTTCATTTTCTCCTGTAAAGAAAAAAATGAGTTCATTGAAATGTCTGACTTTATTATTTCTTTATTACTTTCATATGGCACAAATTCTCTGGTCTTTTAAGAAGAAAAAGCACTAATTTATAATTAGAAGCAAAAATCTTATTAACTTCTCCCCAAGTTTGCAAAGGCAATAAAGATCTAAAATTTTCTGAGATCTCGTGGGCATGTTATGGTAAGACTACATAAACCAGATGTTCACTATGGCATATGATATTCTGATGAAAAGATTACACATTAATTCTCCAAACACTTCATAGATGAAGATTTGTGAAAAGAAAACTATGGCCAAGAGATTTGTTATCTGTATTTCCTGAAAGGCTACAGAGGGATTTTTTTCCCCAGTCATAAGAAATCATCAATATAAAATATTTTTTTTTTAAAAGCACATAATTAAATTAGAAATAATTTTAAGTTGTTGCATTCTCTGTTTTTGTTCAAGGGGCACTGAGGCAATAAAGATGAATTACTCATTACTGGGGCTGAATTATCAAGAATGAAACTGAGGGGACTTTCCTTCTGCAGGGGCAATATTAATTGTTGGCAGCTAATGGCAGAATTATAGGTTCATTTTGGTTTTATATAAAACTTTATTGAATCAATTGAACCACGTGCGCAGTGTCACGATGGGAAACACCAATAAACTCTGAGGGAAGTTCCATTTCATTTCTGCACTGAGGGCTGCTGTGAGAGCTGGTGTTAGCTCAGGCACAGCTGCACAGCATTTCGGGCAGAAAGGGTTGACAGAACTGGTTTCTAGCTCCACCTGTCCCAAGTTCACTCACCTGGGCTCACTCCAGTAGCTGGGGAACAGCAACTCTGCCAGCAAACGAGGAATAAACCCTTTAAAAGGGTTTTTATAAAAGTGCAGCCCTTTTGAGCAGCTCTGGCTGAGCTGTTTGGTGCAGCTGCTCCCCTGCCAGAGGCGTGGTGCCCAGGACCAGCCCAAGGCAGGCTGCCCTGGCAAAGCCCCTCAGCCCACCAGGGCTGGTGGCAGCTCTGCTAGGAAATGCAGCAGGCTCAGGAGTTGTGCCCTCCATCTGAATTGGCTGCGGATTATGGAAGTGAAACATAAATAAATGTTGGTTTCCTGTCAGAACAGCGAAAAATAAAAGGTTTTCCTCCTAGGCAGACCGATCAGATTTTTGGGATAGAAGTTATTTCAGCTCTATTCATTGGCTCTGTTGGCCAAACTCTTGCTCCCCACCCAGGGAAGGACTGGTGCCAAGCTCTGGGTAAATCACTGGCAGCATTTCCATGACATGGCTGGCTGGAAAAGGCTTGGGAGGAATCCCAGCACGGAGAATTCAGCTGCAGGTGGAGGAGCACAGTCTGGAATGCACAATGGCAGCCATCCCCACACACTGGCACTTGCAATCCTTTTTTCTGGCTCACAGAAACCTGTGCAGCCATGAGCACTTGGTGCAACCCTCCATCCCTGCTTGCAGTGCCCAGCAATGTGACTGAAGCCATTGGCCTGGCTTTGCAGCAAATCCTTGCAAGTGGCAAGCCCTCCATCAATTCCTATTGTGTTCAGTTGGTGTCAGCATTCCTCAAGGGACAGGAAGAGGTGCTTCAGTTCCATCTCTTGATGGCCTGCTGAGAGTGGCTCCAAACCACAGAAGGATGCACAGCTGGCCATCAGCAGGGCCCCCTGCCCGTGGGGGTGGATGAATGTGGAGCTGGACAGCAGCTGCTCAATATTTTGGAATGTCTCTGCGTGCTGGCAAACCCCTCTCTCAGGATCCTCCTGGCTAACAGGCATTGCAATCACTGCTGACTTTTCTGAAACAGTTTTTGCTGTAGTGGTTTGAGCAAAAAAGGGGAAGGCTCCCTTCCCTCAGTCTGCTTCCACTCTCACGAGTACAACCCAAATGCAATGGTTTTACCTTTTTTTTGCAAGATTACACTGCTGATTGCTGCCCAGTTTGTTGTCCACGATGATCCATGGGGGTGTTTCTGGTTTGACTTTATTTAATTTTGTTTGCAAAGCTCCATTGGCCCCCAACCTGTACAGCTGCGTGGAGCTTTTCTCTCTAGATGAGGTCAGCATCTTTAAATCTCTGTAATCTTGTTTCCCACGTGCTGCACCATGGCGTTAAGCTGCCAGTGTTCTGCTGTGTTGGCAGATGAAGGTCCTGCTTGCAGGTTTGAAAGGGCCCATTCATCTTTCTTCAGCTGCCTCATCTTGATGCAAATTCAGGCTGATTTTGTCATTAGGGCCCTTTCCTCTGCAAACACAAACACCAGAGAACTGATTTAGCAAAGAGATGACACTGGAATGTTTTGTCTTGATTTCAGCCTCAAAGCACTTCAGTTAAAGTGCTTAGCAACACTGCACATCTCAGCAAAAAAAAAAAAAAAAAAAAAAAAAAAAAAAACCACAAAAAACTCTGGACAATGAAAAATGGTGTAGGCAGCAGAGGAGCCTTCACCAAGATGATGATTTTGTTCTTTAAGCACAGCAGGCCCCCAGTGACACTAAAATGGCACATACAGAAATCACCAGCAGGGACCTGCCCTTGCTTAGTCTCTACATGGAAATGGAACAGTGAAAGTTTTCAGCACAGAAAACACTTGGGGTTATTTCTAGACAAGCCGAAATACCTTAGAGTTTTTTGTTTATTTTTTTTTTCTGAATTGCAGAGGATTAAGAAGGGCTGTTTCCATGTCATTTTGAAAATAGCAAATCTTGTCAGATCTTATCTAGACTGCTGGCAAAACCTATAATGGTTGCTGTGCTTAATGTGTAACTTAAGAACTTTAAAAGTGTTTGAAAACTAATGCTAATCTAATAGTAAAATAAAATTGAGTTAACATGGAACGATTTTCTAGTCTCACTAACATCTCAGTCCTTAAAATGTCTTTCAAATTAAAAGAACTTTAACTGCACTATGAAGCAAAATGCACAGGCATTTGTTTCTACAATGAGAAAAGCAATTTTTAACTTTTAAGAGAAAATACTGAGACCCAGAAATGATGCAGCAAAGAAATTATGTTATCTCTGATAGGCAGAGTGATCCAAGAGAAGACCCTGGGTACAGTTTATAACCATGACTAAAATAAGCACAAGAAATGGAACATGAAAGACATAATAGTCCTTTTTCCTGCTGTTCATCCTGCTCTGACACAAAATTGACACGACAGACTAAAGCACAATTCAGAAGAGCTAATTTCCAGCTGCTGAAGGGTTACTATCTTTACAGCAACTAGTATTTTTACTCCACCTGCTTGCCATGAAGCATGACCTTAGCTCTTTCATTACACTATCTTACATATTCCCTCTCTGTACCAGTGAGAATCATCTCCCTTCCATGAAAAATGGACCCTGTTTTCTTAGGGTCATGCAGCAGAGGCCAGGGCATAGGCAGCAGCCAAAGCACAAAGCAAAACCCCAGCTCCTTGGCCCCAGACTGGGTCATGCATTTTCTGATTCATTGTCATTTATACTGCTCAAATATCTCATCAGTATATAAGAAATAAAAGCGAGTAGCTACAATAGGCCAAAGCCAGGGCTCCAGACAGGATTCCTCCAGATGATTCAGATTCCAGTCCCTGCATCATAAAGCAGATTCTTGGGTTTGGCCCTGGCCCCTGTGCAGTGTGGGGGCCCCTCTTGCAGCGAGGTTCAGCTTTTCCAAAACCTTTGAGGAGCAGTGTGTCACTTCATGGAGGCTGAGAGGTGGAACTTTCACAGAGGAGCAGCTGACCCACGTTGCTCAAGAGGAGCCTGCCCCAGGAGAGGATGAGCAAGGGAACCACACTCCATTCTGGATGAGGATTTCATCAAGACATGAGCCAAGTCCTTTGAGTCACACAGATCAGAATCTGTCCCTGGCCCTAAACCCACATCCTGACATGTGCTTAGTGCAGTGCTGCCCACTGATCCTGCCTCTCTGCAGCACAGTCATTGCTTCTGGTTAAACCAGGGGACACAACTGTGCTGGTTCCTTCCCTTGCACATAAGGCAACAGAAAGGGAGGATGGCAAAAAGAGTCAGAAATATGTTCTGGCTACAAATGGACTCATAATTGCTTAGCACGCTTCAGTAATTTCATTGCACAGTTACAGCTGCCAGCTCTTCAGCCCAGGGAACCCTTCTCAACTGCTAACCCAGAGCTGGGGCTCAGACAAGGCAGCACCAGGAACTTCTGCCTGCAGCAAGGCACAGCCAATTATAATCAACGCTGCCCAATCCTAGTTTGACATCAGGCATAATTAACTCCGTGGGAAATTGCCCCTGTAGTAACATTCAGCAGGAAGCAAAGGCATCCTCAGAGACTCATGCTCACTGTTTGGGGTAGACACAAAGTTCCTGTTGGCTTCTTGGTTAACTACCTGGCACAGAGGATTTTTGGGCAGCCCAGGTATTCTGGTACTAAATTCTTCCAAGTAAGAGACATTTGCTATCATCTCCTGCTGCTGCAGAGCCTAAGGGGATCCAGAAGATTCCTGGAATACTGGGGGAAGACTGAAGAGAGCCTGTGGCACAAAACAGACCTTTCATTTTGGACTCCTAAGCCCTTGACATGAAAGAGGAAGGTTGATTCAAGTATGCTCTTGAGGTTCTGGCAACCTTTCAGCTCAACACCAGGAACTGAATGTTCTCTTCAGTTTGGAGAATTCTTCTCCAGTTTTCAGGCCATCTTCTGTCCTGCTTTACTTCTGGCAGAATGGTTTAATCTTGGTTCTCTCTGTCTGAGGGTATGGTCACCCAGAGCAGCTGAACTGATGGCAGCTCCTCACCCTGGGCTGCTAGATGAGAAAACTGATTTTGTGGAGCAAATAGTGTCCCTTGTATCCAGGTCTTCTCCCTGTTGTAATCTTAGCTAGAGCAACATTAGGTTGGAGGTTTTATTTGGGGTGAAAATGCAGCATGAACCAGGAGCTGCTCAATGGGCTCGTTCTGTTCACAAATACTATCAGAAACCTCCAGGATGAAATCCTGGGCCCAGTGAGGTTAATTAGAGTTTAGCCATTTGGTATAGGAGAGCCAGAGTTCATATTTATAACCTTCTTGTTTTCTGTTATCATGCATTCTTTTCCAAAACTTTCCTTTTTCCATTTAGAAAGTGCTCTTAGGATAACAAAGCAAACATCCCGTGGATATAGGAACCTGACAAGGAAAAGCAATCCAGACCACTAAATTTTTCATTAATTAGTATTTCTCAGAAAGTTTCTGATTAGCCTCCCAGCTGTTTCCAACACTTCAGCCTGAAACAGCCCAATAAATACAAAAACAAGTTTTCACATTTTTAAAAGCTAATGGCTCACAGCTTCTAGCTTTTGCATAGGCCAAGATGACCAGAAATAAACTGGGCAAAAAAATGAGCAAGGAAAGCAAAGGCAAGTTCCATGAGGAACCACTTCAGAAACCACTAATGAGAAAAAACAAGATAGAAATTAAAGCACTGTAAAACTGCACCCATCATCCTTCTTGATGAAGGACTGTTTTTTACTGTCAGCACTAATTTTTCCAAGGTTAAAATAGTGTTAGCACCATATATATATATAACCATATGGTATCTTCAGTGTGGCTACTAAAGGTAAGAGATTATCTATGATCCAAAAAGCATTTTAGACTCAGACAATTCACTGGCAAGCAGAAATGCCTTTCTGTAAGAACAAATGTAGAAAAACAAAACACTGAGAGAAGCTGTAAAAAAAAAACCCATTTGACATCACTTTGCTCCTACAAAACGGAGCCTCTCTGCTATTTTAATGACAATATTGTGATTTGCAATCAGCACTGAGGGGAAAGTGCATCACAAACACTCATTTTTTGGTCCAAAGTAAGGCCCATTCCCTGACCTTGCCTACTTTAATAAATACACAACAACACTGATATTTAAAACAACAAATTAACACAGCACTTCACTGCACACACTGCCATCCCTGGGGAGGAGAAGAGAGCACAAACAACATGTGACAGATGTTAATCACATAACTTAATGCACTATTGGAAGTGGGTCAGCAATAGCAATCAGGAGCAGCCCATTGGAACCATAAAAGGATGCAATAGAACTGGAATAAATTATAAAGACCTCCAATAGGATTGAAATGTGAATAGGAATGTGGTTTGTTTCTGATACATGAGAAAGTTTGTTCTCAGTGGAAGGTAGCCTCTCCTACCTGGACAGCTACTGTCAGAATCAGTATTCAACTCTGGAGATGGCAATTAGCTAGACATCTCACATGGAGATGTGGTTAAAACCAATTGGAGAGGGAAAGCAAATAAGAAATTAATCATCTTTTTAATTGCATTTTTTTCAAACTAATGCCCTTTGTACAGTCATTTTCATAAAGTCATAGACCAAAAGCAGGCAGTTTCTTTTCACAGGGTAAGGAAGACCTTAACAAAGAAACATCCAAGTTTTTGTAATGATGAGCCACATGCAGTTTGCTTCTCACAGATTCAGAATTCAAGAGACAGGAGTTAAAGCCTCACAGGCAACACTAAACCCCTTTACTAAGGTATCAACAACAGGGTGTGTAGGGAGGGTGGGAAGGATGATGTTTCCATGCCAAGCAATTTTGGTCACAGCAGAGCTGTAGGCAGCACACGTTATACTTGCTAATCTCATCCCCTAATTGCAGCTGCACTGAGATAACTTTGACTTTTGCCCCCCTGATTCACTAGAATTGTAATTTCAGGTATCAGTATTGTTCCAGGAATACTTTTTGTGCTGCCTTTTTGCAGAGAGGGTAAAATTCAATCTGGCGGTAAGAGACTATTTTCTTCTCTTTTATCTATTTGCTTTGCCTCCTAAATATAAGTTTGCTGAGCAAGAACTGCTTCTATGTATTAAACCAATGCCTAGAATAACATGGCTAGGGTTTTGACCAGGGTCTCAGACAACTGCAAAAGAAATAAGAAACAACCATAATAAGTTCTTTGGAAGAGCCCTTCCTTTTGCAATCTGCCTTAAAGGGAAAGGATTATGCAATTAGAATGACATTTTATCCTTCATTTCTGTAGAAAGGAAAAGAGAAAAAAATATTGACAGAAGCATTGGCCACCTAAATCTGGCTGCAATTCCTCACAGTCTGCAGAGCAGTAATATTACAAGATGGAGATAAGTAAATTCCTGTGAAATTTGACCAAATAAAAAATCCAGTTGTTCCAAAGTTCTTCAAACAAACAGAGGGGGGAAAAAGCGAAAACCAGGTCTAATTGTAAGAGGACTAAAAACCAGCAATCTAAACATATCAATTCAATAATGAAATAGAAAAAGACAAGTGCATAACTTAGGACATTGGGAATGCATTTTAGAAATTACTTTATTTGGATAATTATTTTATTTTGGACAAGCTGGAGACTTAATAAACAGGTGATCCTTTCCTCACACAGTGTCCCTTAATTAATGTGTATACAAGCTGCTGGGACTGGAGCTCAAGGACAAGAATGCAGATGACAGTAAATCATCACATTGCTGATTCCTGCTTTGGTGAAAAGTACAACCATTTGCAACCACAGGCCTAAACCCTTTTCCTCACAGCAACTCCTGCAGAACTTCCCCTGAGGGGATCAATGCACCACAGGATAATTTAAGGCCAAGAGACCAATGGAGCTCATCTGTCCAACATTCTGTTTAAAACACAGGTGGTGCTTGCTCTGCTAGGAGAGCTCTTGCAGGAGGGTGGCCCATCCAAAAAAAACCCAAAAAAACCCCAGTTTGTTTGTTACATTGTCTAAATATCAAAATTAAGCATTTGAGGATCCCTTCTGCATTCAGTACTTGATGCCTCATGGTCTGGAATCATACCTGCTTTGACTAAATGCAGGGTAACAGGCAGTGAAGGCAACTCCATTCTGAAAGGCAGTCCCAGTCTCTGTGCCATGACATGGTTAATACTCACTACATAGCTGTTTCTATCACTGAAATCTTTGGTGTATTTTATTTTCTATCTCCGTTTCGGAGTAGATTGAAACTACTCATATTAGTCTTGGTAACTACTGAGAAAAATGTCAAAACAAAATGTGCTGGAATTCAAGAGGGATTATAAATACACAGAGGGATAAGATAGGAACTAGTTTAAGCTTCAACTATCGTATGTCAAAAATTATTTTCTAGTGGCTCTGAAATATGCTACTTTTTTTCCCCCCCTTTTTTTTTTAGTTTCTTTTTTTAGTGCAGTATTGACACAAGGAAAATGTCAGAGTGTAGGAACAGCTCAGGTTGTTTAATGGCAGCTCTCTGCAAGGTTCATAAAGGGAGGGAATGCAGCCAGTAGCAAAAAGCCTGAGCCCAAAACCTCAGATGATAACAGGCTGAATTCTGGAGAGCAGGTAGGAAATGGAAAACTAGATTTGTGTCCAAGCATAGCACTACCACTGTGAATCCTTCCTCCAGGAGAAGGATTTTTAATGTACTATGTGCCAAATCCCTGATCTGCCAGTATCAGTGCATGCAAGCTGGCAAATCCATTACATTGCAATAGTTCAAAACTTAAAGTGTTGTCTTCCTTGAGATTGTGTGAGAAAGTGCTCAGAGTGCTTGGGCTGATGCTTCTCTGCTTGTGTCCACCTAAACAAATCCTAGACAGAGCACAGCTCCCATGCAAACTTCCCTGGGTAAAAAATCCCTGAAAAGATCTTCACTGGCTCCAAGGCTTGGGGTTATGGAGTGAGAGAGGCTGGAGCTCTTGCAACAAAGCACAGTAAAGTTTTGCAATAAAGCACATTTTCATGACGTTAGCAGGGTAATCTCACAAATCTCTTCCCCTGAAACATCAAAAAGAAAACCCCTGTGGGAGACTAATTGTGATTCCAGATGAGTAATTTGGAAGAAAAGGGTCTTAATGGTGAAAAATTCCAAGAGATGAAAATAGCCTCAATTCCCCCTAAATTAATTGCAAGAAGAGACTCACCCAAGAAGAAATCACTTCTATTGTTATTTCACTCCATGCTAAAGAAGCAATTTAGGATGGAGCTGTGCAGTTCTCAAAGACAACCAAATTTTTACTGATTCAGATATTTCAGTTGTCCTCTATCCTCTGCTTTTCTTACCCTGTCATTCCTATGGGTGGTGTTGGTGGAGCCTTCAGTAAGTGGTTTTCTGTCAACAGTCTCAAGCAGTTCAACAAAAAGTGCTCGGAGGAGAAATAATGTTCAAGGCTGGAAAGAGAAACATGAATGTGAGAGTTCAACGTGGAGACAAACCAGAGAAGAAGCTCAAAACAATATGAGGTGAGAGCAGGGGATTTGTTCATTGGCTTTGACTCTGCATCGTGGTGGGAGGCATTGATCAAGTAAGGGGCAAACTGAGCTGGGAATCATGAACTTGGCTGTAAAAATATGGAGTGGTTATGCTTGGGCACATCCAAATCTTTTCTGCTCCCCAAACAGCCAAAACTTGCAGAAACGGTGGGAATGTGTTTTTATTGAATGTGCCAATTCATAAGAGCCCATGTGAGCCACAGTTCCTCATTTTACATATTAACAGACAAGACTTCTACCAGATCTTAAGCAGTTTCTTTTTGCCTCAAACATCAGGTAGATTTACTGACCATCTAATAAAAAATACTCCCTGAGCAAACTTTGTCAGATGTTGTGAGTAACTCTCTGTCCCTTCTCTTATCACACGACCCTCTTTCTTATTAGATATGAAAACTTTTGTCCTTAAGCATTATTTCCCAATTCTCCTTCAGAAAAGGAAAGATCCAGAGAGCTGTCTGCAGCTCAGGTAGGTCAAATTGCTGAAACTTTAAACAAATTAGCTCCAGTACCATAAATGTACTTGGCAGACAGGAATCACCAGTTGTGCCTGCACATTCATGCTCACCCAAAATTTTCAGTGGAGGAACCATTAAGTAAAAATAATGCACTTTGTAAATGTGTCTTCAAGTTAAAAAGAAAAAAAAAAAAAATCTCAAAATATGTGAGTGTTCTGTGACAGCAATGAATGGAGCAGAAACTTACCTAGATAGCCTGGATGACTGCACTAGTCCAGGTTTATGGAAGCTTCTGAATTGGCAATTTAATGCAGCACAAGGCAACAGGATTTTGGAAATACAGATAGGAACACAGGGCTTCTCCACCATGCTGTCTAATTGCCTGAAA
This sequence comes from Pogonocichla stellata, assembly GCA_026546895.1. Lineage (NCBI taxonomy): Eukaryota > Metazoa > Chordata > Aves > Passeriformes > Muscicapidae > Pogonocichla > Pogonocichla stellata. Next base: position 70,890,223 of record JAOTQZ010000875.1, on the reverse strand, counting down.
CAAGAGATCAGTGGTTTACTGAGGTTGTCCAGTTTCCTTTCTCATCAAATGAAGCTTCCACAAGTTCTCTTCATAATTCAAAACACCACAGAAACACAGAGCAGCATTGAGGAATTATCAATTAAAACAATGCATAATTTGGCTTCACATTTTTAATTAATTCAATAGTGAAAAATTATAGAACATCAGTTTAAAATGTGCTGCTTGGCTAACTCTGCTGCTGACCTTCTATCTTTTCTTCTGCAGGGACACTTTACTGACCATCTCCATGGAGAAACTGAAGGACAGAGATAATAATCACATAACTGAAAGGCAAATGTCCAGACTTTGGCCCCAATTTGTTTTATTTTAATGCAGTTATTGCATAATTGCTTGCAAATATCTTCTCAGTTCTCACAGCTCTGAGATTTATATCACCCTGGTTAGCTGGCATCCACGAGATACACAATGCTCATAAAAACTGATAACAACACGAACAGGAAAAAAATGCTGGGGGGAGAGATGATTTGCAGGCACTATCTGAAACTATTGATTTATATCTCTGTAATGACACCCCAACATTCAAGCAGGATGCAAATTTGGCACGGCCAGGACATGGCAGGTTTGTTTTTAAAGCAATAATAGTTTCTGTGAGGGGATTCAAAGCTCTTCTCTCTCCCAGCCCACAGGTGGTGATTCCTTGACATGAATCCCAGGTGGGGAGCAGCACAGCCTAGTGATACTGAGCTGTGTGTCCTTCCTCCCCTTTCCAAGGCGTTTGCTGCCCTTGCTCCTCCTCTCCTGCTGATTTGAAAGCACGGGCTGCTTTCAGCTCGAGCACAAGTACCAACATTGCTTTGGGTGTTAGACATGGGCTGTGTGCACCCTGGCCTCTCTCACAGCATCTGGATGTGCTAAGTAAAACCATTAAACTTATTATTTTAGACTAAAGCTAGGAGGGCCCAGCTTTCACCAATGTCCATTTATGACTATTAATTTAATTTATCGAGGTGAAAGCCGTCGAGGTGAAATTAACTTCGGAAAAATTCTAATAAAGTTACATGATGGCAATAAAATCAAATAAAAATGGGCCATAACTGAAAAGCTCTGCTAGGATATTAAGAGTGCAGAGCCATTTGCAGTGCACAAGCTGTTTTGGGTAATGAATCATTAATTGACAAAGCAAACACAGCATTATTATAAGTATGCTGGAGAAGTTTTTGCTCGTGTTCAGCATCCTTTGGGAACTTCTACTTTGCTCAAGATTGCATCTCAGGAGGATTCCCCCCCACCCCCTTAAAAAAAAAATTGGAAAAACCAGTCATTTACTTTGAAAGCTACATCTTCTTGTGTAGCTGCTAGAAAGGAGAATGCTGTCTGCCCCTTTCCTTTCTTTGCTGTTTCTTCCATGGAAAGACCAAACAGCAGCTTTAGCACCAGAAATGGGACATGCAGCCACAGTTAACTGCTCCTCTCTGGAATTATTCATTCCTTCCTTGCCTTTGGCAGGGGGCAGCTCAGGTCCCTTCACATCACACGGGGGGACTGAGGGGGCTGCACTGCACATGGGGACACCCCCAGCCTGATGATGTGACACTGATGTGACACTTCCAGGGCCAAAACAGCTTCTGAGCTATGGCACTCAGAGCTGCACAGGGGAGGCAAGGGAAGACAGGAAGGGAACTAAGCCCTGTTTTAAGGTGATAGATTGATCAGATGCAGTCATTTTAAAGGATCTGTCAAAATTCCCTTTGTTGCATGATTTTTTTTTAAAGATTAATGAAACTGTTTTTATTTAAAGCACTGTGCTTCCAGGAGGAGTAGAATGGATTCCAAAATGGTTTTAGAAATAATTTTGAGATTTGAAAAAATCTAATTAGAATGCCTACAGAGAAAAAAATAATGCACTCCTTTCTTAAAATCCATAACACTGCTGTTCTCTTTTTGTGAAAATTTTAAAAGTTAAAATTTGTATTTCCATGGTGAAGATTTAAACTTTATTATCAGTCCAAGTTTAAAATCTATCACTTTAAAAAATATTTCACTTACTGTACAGCAATGTCACAAGGGAGCTTAAAAACCTAAAGCACTAGCAAAGCAAAAACCAGCAAATGACAGTAATTTTCAATTTAGCAAAAACTTTTTTATAATTCTGCTGTTTCTAATAAAAAGTGTGCTTCTGGGTTTGGCTAGTTTTTATGCTGAACAAAAATGAGCAAAACTTAAAATAATCTGACTCTTGTAGAGCCTCACTCTTCAGGGTTGCATTTTGTAAAAATTCAGGACTATACTGTATTGCATTGCACTGTACTGCAATGGGTGACATTTTACACAAACTTTCATAAAATCTGGTAGATGTGCAGGCTTCAAAACCACTTCTAGTAAAACTGCAGGAAAGAGCCTTAAGAGAAGAGGGTTATTATATATAACAAGACCTCCCAATTCTTCATTTTATGTGCATCAAGCAAACTGTTACACTATTTGTCACCTTGCTTAAATGAACAAACACAAAGAGCCTGAGACTTTATAGTTTACCCCATTCTGAGGATATCTACTGAGTAAAACTGCTCCTAGATTTCTTTTCATTTCATTGATTTTTTTTTCTTTCTTACAAATGCTTGCATGTTGTGGGTAAACATTCCTGCATTTATTTGTATTATTATAGCCTTTTACCAGAGGCCAAAATCTCTAGGCCTATTTCATTGCTTAAAGTTTGCAGAGTAGCTTAGATTTTGAAGAAGATGTCCCTAAACTAGTATCTGAATCCATCCTAATTTTATAATCACTAAGTTTTAAAGGGCAGTTCACCTTTCATGAAGATGCACCAGCACTGTTTGTTCTTTGCTCAAAGATTAATACACGTTTGCCTTTCTCTTTTATTGTCTGTTATTGGAGGTTTATTGTCTGGATTTTGGGTTGTTTGATTTTTTTATTTTTTTTTAACGAAGCCTAAATTTTCCATAGAAAAATTACCTAACAGCTGTATCACTCATATACAGGAAGCAATCACAGATGGACCTCTAATGTTTCTTCTTGTGCTAAAACCCAAGAATTTCCTTAAGAACCTCCTTGACTGGGCTTGCCATCCATCTCTTGCCTGGGGACATTTAACACACACTCCAAAGAACAGGCTGATTATCAAAATCCCTGCAGGGAGCCAGGGCCATCTACAGAGGTTCTGTTCCATGGAGCCACTACCAAAACATCTCACCAGCTTCCCTTTCACAGGCATTTCCCTGGAGATTGTTACAGGGGGAATTATTTACCTCCATTCAAGGTGCTCTAGTCCTGCCAGAGGAAACCTTTCAGAGCTCAATCTGCAGAGTTTCTTAGAAGTTCTAGCATTTTAACAGAGCACCTTAGTGATGGAAAGCACTGGCCAAGCAGCACAGAAACTCACTGAAAGGGAGAGGACACTGCTGTGCTCCTTGCATGGAAATGGGGAGAGCCTGGAGGAGAGATGTGCAGATTCTCTTGCTCAGTCAGCTGCCAGAAAATAGAATTCCTGCCCTGGAACCAGCATTCTGCACTTACAGGAACATAACAATACACAACAACGACAAAGACATCCAAATTATTGTACCACAGCAAAAATAATTGTGGAAAGTACAAGATCAGTTAACGTTTGGCAACAGCAAATTAATGTTATTGTTTTAATTAGTTTCCTTTTCAGTTCATGAGCTGACTTCATAAAGCTGTTACTCTGTTTTGATAGACAAAACATGCTCACAAATGCTCACATTCTGCAAAAGCAGCAGAACATTAAAAGTCTTTTCTCTTAAAAAAAGATGGGTTTATTCATCTAGTTATAAACCAGCATGTTAGTTTAAAAATAACCTAGGAAACTATGTCTTTCTGAGCTGTGATTTTGCCAACACAAAGAAATAGCTCATATATTTATCTATCATTACAGCCTGGTTATGGGAACTAGAGAAAGGAATGCAGTGATAGGAACATTAACCTTTAACAATGGTTGAGCTATAAGCCATTCCTCTTCCAAGAGCCCAGTTGCACAATGGGCCTTTTTATGATAGCTTAAAATGTCTTTTCTGATAGCAGTGTTTATAGACTTAGCTTGAGATGACATCTTCTTCTCTGTTTCTCAGGGCCCTAGGAAAGCAGGGGAAAGAACTCCTCTGCACAGGGAAAGCCAGGCAGGAGCAAGCTCCATGCTGCCAGAGACATGAGCCACATTTGGCATTTTGTCAAGCTTTCCCTGGAGCAGGTCAGCATTCCCTGTCATCTCCTGGCCCAGCACAAACACTCCCTGCCCTTTCTCCCCCACTCCTTGGGGCAGAAAGCAGCTTGGATATTCTTCTATCCCCCTTCCCACTGCACTTTCCCCACCTGTTTCTTCAGGAGCCTTGCCCTTCACTTTTATCTCACTCCCTTGCCACACCCAAAATCTGCACAGCAAGCTCTGGTCAGCCACCTTCATACCTACTTCTTGCAATGGGAGGTGAAGTAAGCTGCAGGAAATTAAACAAAAAGAAATGATATCAGTTATCCCAATTAAAGCAATTCTTTGCATGCATGATCACTTGCATTCAGAAAAGTAAAGCAAACAAATTTGAAGACATGTAAATTTTTCACATTTAGGCAGGTCTCATAATTGTATTTACATATGAAGGCACATTTGAGATTAATTGCAAAAGCTGTCTTCTTCTTTTTCAATGTGTTTTGGTCATAGGGTTTAGCACATCAGAGAAAACCTGATGTGTTCAGAGTTAGATAGGACTCATCTTTCTAGCATATATTTCTATACATTCTATATATTCCAGGACTGATTTACAGTACTCAGGGTTGCTAATCTGGAGCATAGATAGCTATTTGGGATAAAAGTTCACAAACCCAGAAAATAACACATGATATATTGGATTTTTTCATTAATTCTGTGATCTTTGTACTAAATATGCTAGCCAAGAAATATTAAGCAGAAACACAAATTCCCTTTAAATGTTACTGTGCTTTCACTGGTTATATCTCAAATAAACTGCATTTAGAAAAATAAATCATAAAATCATGTTCTCCATCTACACACCCCAAGGTTTCTTGTCCTCTTACTGGATTCAGCTGGCATGGCTTGGAATTCCTCACAGCAAGTCAGCTTCTGAAATAAAAAATGTCTCAAGTATTTCTTGATTTTTTGGCACCAAACATCATCTCTTCTGGTACTGTATCAAATCATACCAGGGGGCATTTGACTACCTGCTGCTGTTTTACCTAATTTGTATATTAAGGTTCATATTTGATCTGGATTGAAAGTGTGTCCACACTCCTAATATGATTATAAAAAAATTCACATAGTTGCAGGTTCATAACCTGTCGAGGAATTCACCAGAAAACCTGCCCAGGTGCCAAAACAGTTTCTGCCTGTCAGCATTTTAAACACATCCTAAGATAAAAATGCACTGAAATTATTGAGCATGGTAGCAATACACATTAACAGAGAATGAAACATTGCTGTGACTCGAGGTTTTCCTCCATAAAAACTCATTTGAAAAAATTTTAAGAAAAATCTCTTCACTTGAGTATCACTGAAGCCTCTTCTTGGGGACACGCTGGTAGAGAGCAGTCACCTCAGTGTGTTCATCATCTGGTTTATGCATCTGTAAGTTTGGTGCATTAACACAACATCAAACTACACAAAATAAGCAAACTATACATCAGAACCCTGCTGCTGGCTGGTTTTGGCCAATTTTTATGCCTGAATTATTCTGACAGAGAAGAAAACCTGCTGTGTTTTCCAACTGGGGCTGTTTGCTGTGGCAGCAATACTTTTTTGAGCATAGCTGTGATTCTGCATCCATTTTGTCGTGATTTGTACTTTTATTTCTCAGTGGTTTCATAACTCATTAATGGAATAATATGGGAACTCTCCAGTGTTACCTGGTGACCTTTGCTCTCCCTGCATTCACCATAGAGATTAATAACATTCATAGCCATGTCTGTTAGTTATAGCAAACCTGGAAATTAATTCAGAGGTACAAGATTCTTTTCTAACTAGATGGGACCAAAAGAAATTTGCAGTTGCTGGAAATCTGCATTTAAATATTTCAAACAAAGTGCTGTGTTGGTTTCAAGGATTGAAAGAACAGTTGCAATTAGCAAAAAAAATGTTCATAATAGGCCAGAAGGAATATTTTGCCAGACCATAATATGGGTTTGACAAAGTGTTTAGCAGTTCTTGTATTTAATCACGCTTTATATCATTATGCAGAATGGCTGTATTCAAAGACAAAAAGAACCAATGTATAATCCCTCTGATGACCTGAGGTGAAGCAGGCAGAAAACAAAGTTTTAATCAGCTAAAGTATATTTCTGTTTCATTTTGTTTGCAGTAAATTTGTTTCTCCCAATTTGATCTCAAAGCTTCTGGCAAATAAAATAATTAGATTATTTTATATGCAAAATGATCTCTTTTTCTCATTTAAACAGCCTCAAAACAGGTTTTTGGCAGCCTTTGAGATCCTCTTCCTTGCAATCAAAGGATGATTATATTGGTTTTTGCCTCACCTGCTGCTAAGGAAGCAGCAAGCACCCTCCTCCTCATCAGTCCTTCTCCAGAACACTCAGAAATTTAATGGAACAAGCCCCAAAACTGTTTGGGGTTTACAGCTGCCCATGACAAATTCAGGGGCAGAGCATGAAGTTTTTGTGCCCCCTTTTGCTGTGTGTGCAGCAAAGCCACTTGCAGGGCTGAGGCCAAGGTGCATGTGTGTCTCACCTGGCACCCAAACATCACCAAGAAAAAATGTTTGGGCTCTGGATCTTTGCCTGGCAGCCACGGCTCACCATCCCAGAAATGCAAACCCCATCAGATAAAATGGGTTTGCCATTCAACGCAGCAAAGGCCTGAGGGGACAAAACAAAAGCTTGACAAAGAGCATCAAGAAAATCAGCAGGAATTCCTCTGGGCTGGGTGTCAGAAGCCAGCCCACAGCACTGCAATGCCCGGAACCCAGCACTCCCAGCCAGCTCACAATTCATCCCGGGCAGCAGAGGGGAAATGTGCTCAGATGCTGCTGTCAGTTTGAAGAATATCTGTGGGGCTTTGACAAGCAAGATGAATGTTCTCATTCAATTGCACCACCACTTAGTTAACTCACTTCCCCTGAATGTCTGGACTTGAGCTGCCTGGAAGGCTGGAATAGTTTGTCCCACAGGCGTTTCTGGTTTACTGATTTATTTGTGTTCTGTCCTGAGCCCTTCTCAGAGGAGGATTCCTGTGTGAGCACCCATGTCTGCACACACACAGGCTGCCCAAGCACGTTCTCCTCACAGCCCTTGCCACCAGGAGCTTTCCTTGCTACCAGGCTGGTTTGTGCTGTTTGTGGAGATGTTCCTTCTCCCTGGGGAAGTTCTGACCTGTGGCCTTGGCTGAACAGCAGCCTAAGCAAACTTCCACCAGGCTGCCTCTCCCCTTTGATTTCAGCTGTTGAACATACAAGACATCTAAAAAGAACCTGAATGTTTTCCTTGCATTAATGCACAATTCACTGTCTTTTACTGATAGAGATAATTGAATATAGGAAAGAACAGAAAAAGTTACAGAGAACGTTTCAGAAAGAAACATTTCTAATAGATGACATCTCTTTATAAGACTAAGCCCCTAACATTTTAGGGATGTAAAATATTTGCATTCTAACCTAGTAGCAGTTTCACTAACACAGGGTTCTGAGAAATGGCAACTCATGCTCATTTTGCAATGCATCTTTCCCTTAGCAAGGACTGCCCTGCATGGATCTAGATTCAAGGCTCATTTTCAAGGACCAGCCATATCCCAGAGCAGTGAATTCACTTGGGAAGCCAGACTGACAGACCAAGCTACACCATCAACCCACCACACACGTCTGCAGACATCCTCACACAGCCAGTGATGGGACAGAAAACAGGCTCAGGCTCCCTGGCTTCACTCAGCCCTGAGGCTGGGCTTGGCACAGAAAATCCTCTGCTCCTAATCTCCACGGAGGAAAGCCAGCACCATCTTTCACATGGGCTCAGTGTTGTGAGAGCTCTCTTTTTGTAAATGCCCAGAGTCACTTCAGGGTTGGTGCTAAATAAAGCAGGCAGGGAAAATGTAAACTACTGGCTGATGTTTTGTTTTGCTCCATGCAGCCACCAGGAAGAGTGAAATGTTTCAGAATCCCCGGAGTGCAAGTGGAAAAGTGTGTGCACTACAGCTCTGTCTTATTTTGGCTATGCAATGAAATAAAGCATGAACCATCCTCAGGGTGCACAGCAGCACCCCTCAGCCAGCAGCTCTGTGACCTGGCACCAGTGGCATCTCTGAACTCACCATGCTCAGGACTTTCCAGGGAGCTGAGAGCAGCCGAGGCTCACGATGCACCATTCTGTTCACAGGAAAGCACTGGCTGAACTGGTTTGCTGCAATCCCTGCCTAAACTGCAGGAATATTGCATTCCAGCTGTGATTGCAGAGAGAAAGTGCGAGGGATCAGAAACTGCCTCCCTGTGCAGATCAGCTATTACTGCAGCAAGCCCAAAGCTCCAGGGGCTGACAGGATCCAGCCATGCAGCTCCCAAACCCTGTTCTGGGGCTCTCCTTGCTCCCTGGGCTCAGTACTTGCAGCTTCCTCTCCAACAAACAGGGTCAAGCTCTCCTCTCATTCCCAGTGACATTAATTTCACAGATCTCTGTGACGTTATGACAAGCTCCCACCACGCTGACCAAGAGGAAAAAACTGCCTCCTGTAAATCATGTGAAAACATAACTCACAGACAAACAGAGCACCAATTCCAGGTTCTGCTGGGGTCACTGGGAGTTCTGTCTCTGGTTTCAACACAACCAGGGTTTGGTGCCCCAGCACTGAGCCCAGTGAAGTCAGTATATATCCCTTGGGCAGAGAACAGCCTCTGCTTCCAGCTACTGCCACACAAATCCTTAATTTCAGTGTTATCACACACTCCCTAATCCATTCTCAGGAGTTCTCCTGCACAAGGATGTTTTTAGAGGGAGTTGCTCAGTGGTACCTTGTGCTCATGACCGGAACACACTAACACTTTCATCTTTTTCAACACTGGATCCACCTGCTGTATTTTATGAGGGAGGAAAAATAATTTTAAGAAGCCATCCTCTCCCTTCCTCTTTTCAGATCTAAGTGCTGGCAAACCTAAATGGGAACAGGAATGTATTTAACATCCTTCTGTGCATGTCAGTCATGGCAATGCTGCCAGCAGAACAAGGTGAGACCTTTGTGCTGACTGAAATGTGGGAACTAAGAGAGCTTTGATGCTATTGTGCCAATAGTTCAGCAGTTTTCACATAGAAAAAGATACTATCCACAAAGTGTCATTTACTGCACAAACTGACTCTCTCCCTTGATCAAAACTCCCAAAATTGCTAGTTTTATGCGAAAAATTTGAGATTATGCAAAAGCTATCTTAATTCTCTATTCTATCTTTTTTCTTCTTAACGTATTTATTTGAATTTCAGAATAGTACACTAATATCTCTAAGGGGGATGCAGAGAGACTTTTTTACAGAGAGCTTAAAGTCATGCTTGTAGAACCTCAGTTTGCTAACACCCATCGTTTTGGGATCTGAGTCTCGCTGGGCACAAGACACCAAGTCCTGATTTAAGTCCAGTTACCTCATACAAGCATATTGACTTTTATCCTCTGCCTGCTGAGGTGGACATGGAACACAAAATGTAATGCTAAGTCAGCTCAATCCCAAGCATAAGGAGGTACCCTCATATTGAAAAGGCCCAGAAGGTTTTGGTCTTTTCAATAATGGGAAATATTAGTGAAAGGGAATTACAAGACAATGCAAGTTGCAAACACGTTCGGTGCAAGTTTGTCAGAATCCATGTCTTGGTGTGTTGAAGGGGAATTCTGAGGAGAAAAGAAAGCACTGGAATGCTAGAAAGCAGCTGAAATTATTAGATCAATGTGCTGTCCAAGTTGATTCTGTCAAAAAAAACCCACAGTTCATGGCATGCTACAGTAATTCTGTGGACAAAGGACAAGCTTTGTAGTTTAGTGCTTTTCTGAGGAAAAAAAAAAAAAGCTGTGTTTGATGATGATGATTAATACCTACCATATATTTGGCAGACTCATCTTGATGGTTTTTCCTCCAGCAGCTCCCAGTCATCTCCCTCAGGGATGTGTATGTCAGCACATTACCTAATGATAATCTGAGAGCTGAACCTGCTGTAAAATAAAATCTGCAGCATGACAAAGTGCCCACTTTTTATATGCTCATGCATCTGCAAGTGCTACAGGGGGCAGATCTCCAAGTAAGCTCAGCAGAAGCAGATAAAGAATGCTGTGTGATGGGCAGGAATAAAATGGACTCAGAGCAGGGAGTAATGGAATCAAGCAACGTGGGAGATTTGTCCTCTTGAGCTGGTCCTTCCAAGAAACAGAGGGGAAGGGGGCTGGAGATCAGTGAGGACATGGAAAATTCAACCTCCAGAAGGTCTTGGATGCTTCCCAAGGGAAATGAGGAGCTGCAAATAGATGTGAGGACAAATGGCCACAAGTCTACAGGACGTTTTTTCCCCCGTCAGGAAATGATGGAATTCTCTTTTTGGGCAGCAGGCCAGAGCAGTCCTTACCACAGCTAGTTCTAATCCACTGAGGTGTAGGGCTGGGAGTGCAAATGCAGAGATGTCAGAAAAACAGAAGAAAATTTCCACATTAGAGAAGTGCAAGCCAGTCTCCTTTCCTGAAAAATCCAGGAATCCAGAAGGGGAGACGGAGCCCACACCTACAAACAGGGAAGAAGTGGTCAGGGCTGTGAGGGTCGGGGTCAGCCTTGCTGCAGTGAGCACAGGGTGAGGAAACAAGGCAAAAAGCAGGACTGGGATGAACACACGGATTTCCTCCATGGATGAACGAGAGCATCCTGATGGCTTCAACACGAAAATAAAACAGGCAAGGGGCAGGAGCAGGGCTATGTGACTCAGGTGGAATAAAGACACCGTGTGAGTGGGCAGGTATCAGGTGGAGGAATTGAGAATGCCAATCTGAGCATGAGACAGCAGTGTGGAGCCAAAGAAAGCCAGCAGTGCCCTGGGTTCCATCAGCAGGTGCTGCCAACAGGATGGAGAGGAGTGATCCTTCCCCTGACAGGGGTGGTGAGGCCACATCTGCAGAGCTGCACCCACTTCTGGGCTTTTTGGCAACAGAGACACATCCTGAGCTCACCAAACCCCACGGAAAAATCAGAGCATCTGCCACACCAAAGGGGTGAGATACCTGGAACTGTTCAGCCTGGGAAAAGGAATGTCTCAGGAGGAGACTGCCAGCACGGGAGAATCTCACCCGGTGGGGGACAGTCGAGGCTGGTCTGACTCTCTCACACAGGAGATTCCATTTCAGTAAAAATGTAAATAAAATTTAAGTAAAAGATCACTCTCTGGCTTTCTCCCTTTCCTTGGAGACACTAAGCCCTGGTGGAGAGCAGCATCCTGCAGCTGCCCTTACCTGGAACAGAGGGGGGAATGGATGATCCCCAGAAGTGCCTTCCAACCTGAACTGATCCTGATTCTGTGAATGTTCCTCGGTCTGTGATTCTGCTGGAGAAAACATTTAATTCTTTTTCAAGTTCTGAATCCTTGTTTGCGCAGGTGCTGCAAAAGAGATAGAAATACAGAGAAAATAAGCAGGAAAATAGCTACTAACGAGTTCACCTTCAAAAAAAAAAACCAGAATGGATTTATATTTAACGATGAAATGAAGCAGCACCACTCTCTGAAGCAAATTTGGGTGATTTTGTAACACACAGTAAAAACGAAGGAGAAAAATCTAGAGTGTTCAAAGTCTGTCAAATCAAATGCAATTTCTGGAGACTGAGCTGTAAAATTCCTAGAAGGAACCGTGCCTTGTAAGAAGGGGAGAGAGATGAGAAGGGAATGAGGCATCCCCAGCTGCACAGCGTGCTCAGGGGACAGCCTGCAGACCCGAATGGGTCTGAGAGCAGGAGAGAAGCCAAGCTGCTGGAAGAGTGCAGCACATCCCCAGACTGCACAGAGGGACTTGGTTCTGGTGAGAAGGGACAGCCAGAGCATCACTCAGCACCCCCAGGGCACCAGCCATCACCAGGAAAAGCCAAGCCCTTGTCACCACCCACAAAGGCAGGGGGAGAGTGTGCAGAAGGATTTCATGTGGCCAAACAAAGCCTGGCCTGACGCAACATTAATCAACCCCTGAATGTCATCACCCAGGGAAAGAACAAAACCCCAAAAGAAAATGGGTTTCTTTGATTGTTTGGTTGGAGGCTGTTCCTTTCTTCTCCCTTTTCACTATTTATGCAGTAATTTTTCATACAGCACCAGGTTGGCTTACATTTTGCTTCCAAATCACTGGGAAAAGATGTTTTTCCGATTCAGCTGTAATAATTCAGATCCTCCTGACAAAAACATTGAAGCAAAACAAAATTTCCATCAGAAGAGAAACCCTTTTTGATCTCCTCTCAAAGCACTCTTCAGATAAAACTCTTCAGATTAAATCTCAGTCCTATACACCATATACCACATTAACCAAAATTACATGAAGTGCAGCTGGACACCATTTGCTTATAGCTGAACAGATTTGTCAGCTTTTAGTTTAATGTTTGGAAAACTACTTAAGAAATGCATTTTAGAAGTTATTGCCTTCAAAACCAACAAGGTACTGACCCACCTACCTATAAAATCTAATATTAGAAAAGGCTTGGACAGTTTGAAGCTGTTTCTTTGTCCTGAAATGGCTCGGGAAGTTAAAAATGCTGCAGCATTTCTTCAGAACAAACCCCAAGATGTTAAAGCTCCTCACAGAAATGCAGAGTGCCTCACGCTGGGGGAGGTCCAAGTGGACAGGGGATTTGTCCAGATGGAAAGTTCTCCTCTTTGAGGTTAAAGCATGAATGTCATTTAAAAATCACTATGCCACAGCACTTTGATGCTTCTCCTTCTTTCCAGAACTGAGAGATGCTCAGGAATACAAATAAATGAGTTACTGTCAAATAAATTATTTAAACTTTTTGGTGTCTCCTGGATAGTTTTTGCCTGGAGCCTTCTGGAAAAAAAGAACTGTTTTGGCTAATGGTTATCTATTTGTAAGATCAGGTAAAGTATGGAGGAGGAAAAAAGAGTGAAAAGCTATGGACATTCCCTTATTTTAGAAGCTGTTCTAACATATTCATCACTGTGGTATTTTTCTGGACCAGAAAAAGGAAAAAAAAAGAAAAATGTGAAAACCAGCAGAGACCTCAGTGAAGGGAAAGAAGGCAGTGGTGGAACTCCTAATGAAAATAAGAGTTGCAGTATGGGTGGCTTAACCATGCATCCTCCATGAAAATTCATGGAAAATTCTATGACAAAACCTTTTAGCTTTCACTTGAAACCTTCATTACTGAATAATGACTTTCACACAGTCATTCTTGCTTGCTCAAAGCATCTAGCCCTAAGAAATTGCAAAGGTATTTCTCTAGGCTTGAGAACAGACTTTGATGTTAAGCCATTACTGGATTTGGACATAAAGAAAAGTGTTCAGAATTTATTTTTCTTAAAATATAAATTTCTGTGTTTCAGTGTGCAACAAACATTTGTTCTTTCTCAGCTGCTATAAATTTTCTGAATGAAACTTGCAGTTTATTCAGAAAAATCTTATACAAGAGTGTCTTTCTTTGAAGAATCTCAGGCCCCCTCGAAAATTTGATTTCCCTGTGAGTTAAGCATTGGGCTCATTTACCAAGCAGTGAATAAGGAACAACAAGGGGTGACAAGCCATTTATCAGCACCCTGGTAAGGTTTGCAAGTCAGGAATAATCTTGTTTAGAACTTGACAAGAGAATCAGATAGAATATCATTATTTTTGTGAAATACCTGGAAGCTTTCCTGGTGTTCAGGTTTGCTGCAGGATAAGGCTGGACTCAGATTACAGTGCAGAGCCAGGGAAATCCTTCAGCTGAGCTTTGGGAGCTCCCTCCAAGGGAAGGAGCCAAAGTGGCTCATTCATCTCAGCTGATCCCAAACCAGACATCCAAGGCTCAAACTGGACACTCAGGCAGAACTTTTACAACAGTGGTTTTCTCTCTGCCTCACTGGGCAGGGATTTAAACATTTCCTCATCAAACGATGCCAGCTTTGCAGATCTCCCAGTGTAACTTGGAACAGTGTCTGTGCCAGGTGTAGAGCTGAACACAGCAAAAATGAAGTGGCATTTTCTAGAGCACACTATCAAAGAAACCTCTAGTGAGCCTCCACTGAAACTGCAAATGAGTATTTCTGAGGACAGAAAACTATTGGACTGGAAGTAAGAGCAGTACATCAAAATCAAATTTAGGAAGCCATTATTTTGTATTTTGATACAAGAACAAGTGCAGGAGCGTTTGTGTAAATCTAAGCCCTAAACAAACCCCTGAGCTCCACCTGGAGAGCTTTTTCCAGGTGGTTGACCTAGCAATTCTCTTTCCATTTCCACAAAACACTGAAACTGGTGAATGCGTGGCTCTGGATCAGGACCTGGGGCGCCTGGCACGGGCCATAGGACACAGAGATTTTCACCCAGCACGTGAGCAGGTGCTGCCCTGGAGGAGGGAGCTCTGTCTGCTGGAGCTCAGAGCCAGCATGCAGGGCAGAGGAGGAGCAGCTGTTTCTCCCCGGACAGGATCTGCCCTCTCCATGGGCAGTGCACACACAGAGAGGGAGGCAGTGGGGTTCCCTCGCCCAGCAGCCTCTCCCTGGGATGAGCCTTCCTAGAGAACGTGCCAGGTTCTCTCCAGGGGCAGAGGGCTCAGCCTACAACAACAAACAGCTTCTGCTGCCTCCTGCGCCAGCTCTGGAGCCCCTGCGCTGAGCAGCCCCATGGGTGCTGCTGGCACACCCGTGCAGAGCAGGGAGAGCCCTGCTGAGCCTTGGAGCCTCAGCCAGGAGGGAGCACAGGGCTGGTCATCCGCTGGGAGACGTGCTGAAAACCCGTTTGTGAAGCTCCTCCCCAGGGGCTGTCTGGGCAGGGAGCAAGCCCTGCTTTCCCAGGGCAGGTGATGTTTGGGGTGGGGAGGGCATCCCCAGGCTCTGGGTGAGCCAGGCACGGCAGGGACTGAGGCTCTCTGTGCCTCACACCCCGGGCTCCTTCCCCTGCAGAAGGTGCCTCTGTTGTCACAGCCTGGCAGACTCTGAGGGGTGGGAGAGAGGGGGAAGGCACTGCAGTTCATCCCCCAAAATCTTGTGCTTTCCCAGCGTTCGGGAGAGGGTCACAGACAAGCACTGCATGGACTCACTGTGGATTTTGTGGGCATTTATGCACCCCAGTCTTGATTAGAGGCATCAGCACGGAGCAGAATGAAAATGTTGTCTATCAGAAAACCTTATTATCCCTGCTGCATGCCCTCAGAGAATGGCAGCACAGCTATTAAATCTTCCTCTGCACACTTGCATGGGCCATGCTTTCCCAACCACAGCAGGAGATGGATTTGTGCCCTGACAAAATCTTAGCTTGGATACCCTACAGCACCACGAATGACCTAAATTACACGGCTCTCCTCACACAGGGGCTCATGAACACCAACTCCTCTGGTTAAAGCAGCTCTGGATTTCCCAGCACGTTCACACCTGGGTTAATGGGCTGGCAGCAGGGCTCAGCTCTGCCTGCTGCTCACTGCCTCACATAATGCACACTCCTGACCTGGCCAAGAGCAGGCTGAGCCTTCTGGGGTGGAGCAGGGTGATTCAGGGCTGTGTTACACTGCAGAGACAGCCAGCAGGTGTCTGGAGGGCCAGCAGTGGCACTGGCACATCACAGCCCTGCTCCCACTCAGCGTGAAGCCACAGCCACTCTCTGTCCTACATTTCCTCCTTGAGCAGCTGGGAAATTGTGGTGCACGTCCCAGCAAGGCCAGCCTCTCTCAGGAGGTGACAGGAGCTGTCCTCCTGCCAGCAAGCTTCCAGGGAGCAGCTGTGGTGGGACAGACGAGGGGCTGATGAGAGCCACCGACTGCTAAGCAGCAAAAAAAGGGAAGGCAAAAGCTCCCAGTGTCACTTTTGGTGGCAGCAGCTCCAGGGTGAGCCAGAGTCAGAGTGCTCTGAGTCACAGCAGCCAAGTGAGGGCCATAAACTCTCCCCCAGAACAAACACGGCCTTGCTGGGTCTGGGGAGAAGCAAACCCAGCTGGGAGCACAATATTCTGTTACTGAGTGGCACAGAGAGCAAAGGCAGATGCCTGAGGATCAAGGGTTGGATCTTCCAGCAAGCCTGGCAAGTTTGCTAAATGGATTGTTGTGACTCTTGATTTTGGCAGCCAATTTTATCTGATTTTTATGGTGAGCCAGAGACCTCCCAAGAGCAAAAGCTGAGCAAGAGATCAGATATGAAATGGCTTTCCCCCCCAAACTAAACTTCAACACCAATCAGTTTTATATGTTCTACTTTCAAGTGCCAAAAACTTTTTAACACACCACTGAGTCAGGGCTCCAAGAGCAAGCTCAGCTCTGGGTATTGAAATGGGGAGTTTCCTCTGTGAAGGAGAAACCCCTGGACACTGTGAATTGGGAAACCTTCTCATTGAAAAAGAAACTTCTTCAAATGTCATTTCTATGGAAGAATAATATTACAGTACTCTTCATTTATGTTATTGATAACAGCTACTTAACACTGTCAAAATGGAAAATAAATTGAGTTATGATTCCCTGTGTCCTAGTGAGGAAATACAGAGACATGTATTTGTCATGTGCCCAAAAAGCAGCTGACCTGAAAGAGAAGAATTCTCATCTTTCTCTTCGTGGTATGTGCATGGCTTCTGAACTCTGGGAAAGTGATGAACCATCTCTAAAGAAAACAAATGTTATTAGAGTGGACACAAAATCTTTGGTAATAAAATCTGTCTCTGGGAAGAGCAGAGTAACTTATTGTTGCCCTGTTGCTTTAGCATTATGCATCATGTGAATTTTGCTCTAATTCCACCAAAAGTTTTATCTGTTTGTATAAAAGGGATGGGGAGAAAACAGCATTACACATGCCTCAAAACTCTGAACCTGCCATGCCCCATAAATCACAGCATTTCTGAAATTGATTGCTATTGTTCCAAACATATCCCCATTCTCCTTCCTGTAATGAGAAATGTACTTGTACTTGGGATTTTCATAGCTGAGCAAGTGCCCTGGGGACACGTACAACTTTCCTGCTTATTTATTTGTATTTTAACACCAAGAAAAGTTAATAATCTTTTGACAGAACAATGACCTGCCATAACATTACTGGGAAGGGCTCAGCTTCAGGCCTTGTGAAGGGATTATGTTTTTACTGGCCCTGGAACCAATTGTTTACTTTTGAAGGGAAGAAAGCAAAAGCTGTTTCCAAAGGTTAAAAAAAAAAATGCAAGAAAATAAAACTTGATAAAATCAAGTATGATATGAATATGCTCAGAGCAGCCAAAGTTCCCTGACACCATCCTGCTGCTCTGAAGAGTGCCCAAGAGGGGATGGAGAAAGGTGCATTTACATTGACATTTGATGCAATGCATGTACATGCCTTTACATTTTACTGCCAGCTCCTGGGGCTGGGCTCTGCAGCCTGTCCACCACAGCTGCTGATCCCAGGAGCTCCCCAGGGAGCTGAGAGAGCCCAGAAACATTTCCCTGGGGGAAATCCTCCAGCACTGCCCTCTCAAGGAGCACTCAGCTGCCACCAGAGCAGAAAAGACACCTAAGAGAGACACGGAGAGGGGCAGGAAGCTGTGAGAAAGGAAGGGCAGCACAGAGCTTGGATGCAAGCTCAGAGTCTGCCCAGATGTTCAGAGCTGGCAGTGGGCTGGGACCTGCAGCCAGCTTGCATTCCCACAGAAAGGGAATAAATCAGCTCCAGCTCCAGACAATCCATCCTTCCCCTCCCAGGGCACAGCTGTCACGTTCCCCTGCTCCCTTTGCTCCCCCATCCAGCATGCAGACCCTCCCCTGTCTCCCTGCCTGCTGTGGGTGAGCAGCCCGTGCCCCTCTCCTGCCTCACCCTCCCTGCCTGGCACATCCCTCTCCAGCACGGGACGTGGAGCAGAGACTCCAGCCCAGGGCAGCCCTGTTTGTTTTGGCTCTGGTTTTTATTAATGGATGCCTCCTGGTAGGCTGGACCCCATTTGTCATGACATGTGTTATCCAGCTTATGTTCTGACACGGTATTTATTACAAAATTTAAGTCGAGCACAGAACTATTCCTCTGTCTTCCCAGGCAGTGAGAGGGGTGGTTATGTTATTGTAATGAATTTGCTTGTCTCATGCTATTGCTGAGAAGCCTTGGTTAAGGAAGTGATCCCTGTACTTCATTTTGAAAACGTGGATTTTGTGGTTGCTGTGGTCCTTTCCCATAGGAGAGGAATTTCTAATCCATCTGCACATTAATAATTCCCCAACTTCTTTTTTGCTGAGGTCTCCCCATTGTGAATTTTTCCCAGACCTCTTTAGCTACTTCCCTTTCCAGCCTTGCCTATCTGATTGGTTTGATGCTTGTTTTCACACACCAGATGCTGCAGTCACGAGAGCTGCTAGATTAGCCCAGCCAAAAGGAGGAAACATCCATCTCCATAACTTGCCAGCACCTCCTCCAATATTGCAACTGACCCTTAACTCTTGAGAAATCCTGCTGAGGATTACAGTGAAGTCTTGGGAGAAAACACACATCTAATCTAATTTGAGGGCATGAAAAATTCAGGCTAGCCTCAGAAAGAGGAGCCAAATAGTGTGGTAGTTTTCCAAATGGAGCCTCTGCTCCTAAATAAAGCAGAAAGCATTTCTTAGGGTATCTCCCAAGGGTTGGATCAAGCAGACGTGAGAACTGGTCAGCACAAAGCCCAAATTTGTGCACAGCTTTACCTCTCCTGCCTGAAACACACGAGAAGGGCAAACACATCTCACGATTGCCTAAGGATAACAAAACGAACTGGGAATGCAAATTCTGCAGCCTCAGAAAGACCTGCATTTGTAGAGTGGCAAGGCCCAGGTTTGGTTAGAACGGGCAAAATTTGTAGATTTTACATCTAGAGTGCATGGCAGCTTTTCCTAACCTGAGGCTCTGTATCCCCTTGCTCTTTTCCCACCTTTAGGAGAAGCATTGTGCAAAATATTGAGTGAGTCCTGTTGTGCTGAGCCAGCCTGACGATGTCAGTGCTCACTGTCTCCCTTTGCAGCTCCTTACACGCACAGTGATTTACACAAAGTGCTCTGGTTTGCATCTCTCACAAACTGTGCTAGGTAAACACAATGTCATCACATTTCCAGTCCTTCCTGGGCCATTTTCCCCAGCTATGTAAATGTTTATCTTAATTCCACTTCTCCCTCTGCCCTCTCAGAAATGTTTCTGCTCCTTCCCCGTGCTGAGGCAGTGTGATAACCACTGCAGAATGGAGACAAAAGAATAGCAGGGCTGGGTGCCAGGGAGCAGAGCAGTGCAGGGGTCCTGCTTGAGCATTATTACCCAAAACTTCCAAAAGAGAGCACCAGGGAGACCTTTCGGCAGCAAACCCCATGCAAAGCTGCCTCTCCTGGAACCATGCTCACAGCTGTGCCCAGCATGGACATGGCAGCAGCAGCTCAGCCCCAGGTTTGGCTCCTCTCAGTGCTTTCCCCACCATGTAACCTGTGCTGCATTTGGCCAACCACCCTCTGGGCAAAGGGAGCTGCATGTGGAGTGCTGGCAGCAGCATCTGCTGTGATATGCATTGTTAATTAATGGAAACCAGCTCATGTCAGCAATGTTTACACTTCTCATGCTTTCTCTCTTTAACCACTTGAACTGAACTACACAAAAAGCACTTTAGAATCTACTGCATGTATAAAAAAATCAGTACTCCTCCAATAAATTTCAGTTTGTCAGTGCTGCTGATAGGCTGGGGATCCTTCCCACAGCCAAAAAGTGAATCTAACTCATCAGAGGACATTGAAACTTGAGTACAAGCTTCCTTCCAGACAAGCTCTGCTTTCTTTCCAGCTCCCAAGAAATAGAAGATGGGATCAGATAAGTGCAGGAATCCACAGATTTCAGTGGGCGGAATTCCAGAGATAACCATCTCACTTCAGCAGACTTTGAAAATAAACACAAAATAAACAATTCATCCTGTTAGAGGCTGACACATTCATTTTTCTGCTTGGAAAAAATCTAAATTCTACTTGCTGCTACTCCAAGGGACCCTGGTATCATCCCTTTGTCTGGCTCCCCATCTGCTGCCAGCTTCAAACGTGGTCAGTGAAAAGCACTTGTCCAAATGGGCACGTGTTTCAATAGAACAGATAAATTCCTCCTTAATTGCTCACACTATCTATGCTAAGTCTCTAAATATGGACATGCAAGCCAGAAGCCTTCTCTGATTTGGTAGGATTTGATGACATTTTTTCTTCCAAGAGGCAAAACATGAACTTACCTCTCCTATGACTATATAAGGAGCACAAAGAAAAAGGACCAATTCCTAAGCTGAGCTTCTACACAGTTCAGATGTTTCAATTTAATTTTGTGAATACCCAAACCTACTTAATCATCCAAAATTTGGAGCAGGTACCTGCTCTTAGTGCTGGCTCACAGCAGCAGCTGTGGGAGATAACCCAGGGCTGTGTTTGCAGTGGAGCCTGGGCTCAGGGACTCTCTCTGCACCACTTGTGCCAATGTAAAGCAAAAAAAAAGCTGGACAGCAAAGCTCTGTGGGCCAGAGCAGCACACAGACATGCCAAGCTTCTCCATGGCAAGTGCCCTCAGTAATGCCACCAGGCACAGGCAGAAGCAGCTCTGAACCATAATTAGAGAGGACACCTCCCTGCACACCCTGCTCTCTCAAGCAGCCCTGCAGCCCCAGGGGATTCACTGCTTAGTTTTTTGTCTTCTACCAGTAACCACAGAAAATGGGAAATGAGGAGTTGACCTTCCCAGGTAAAATGGTGGCTGAAGCAGAAACCAAAGGTTTTTTTATTACCTCCTCCGTAAGGTCAAGAAAAAGTTTTCTAGAAATGCAGGGCTATATTCTGCTTCCCCCAGCTGTGAGTTGGCTGCCATGCTTCTGTCATTAAACAGGCTTTGGGCAAGGGAGAAATGGCAAAGTCAAGGACAGAGAGACAGAAGGAAACAGACTTAATTTCACACCAGGTCATTCCCACAAACTGTAGAAACAGTAAAGAAATCATGAACATTATTTCCACTAAGTATGATATGGAACTCTTTTGGACTGCCTCTTAGAGGGGAAAATATCCAGAACCTTTTTAGGGCTGAGCTGAACAAATTCATTGAGAGTTAATGACACTCATTTTCCTACAGACCTCGGGCAGCTAAGAAAAAAAAAAAAACTTACAACATGCACGTTTTCTACTTGTTGCCAAAAAGAATCAGCTGCTGCTAAAGACTAAGAATACACAAAAGTTGAACTTGGTTTACAGTCTCAGCCTGACTGCTTCTTCTCCTGCACCTGGCTCAGTCCCTTCTAGGAACAGGGATTTTAGTTCTTCCTGTTTTGCCCAGCACCAGGCTGATCTCTGGTGTTCAGGGGGCACAAAGCTGGGGCAGCAGAGCTTGGAGTGAGCAGAGCCAACATCTGGGGCTGCCAGCTGAACTTGCTTTTCCTTGCTCCCCACAGAAGCATTTACAGTATTTCTGGCTCGTGCAAGGGAGTTTCTAAGGAGTGGGATCAAGCCTTGTGATTCAGGTTACACCTCCTGGTTAAGGTGAAAAGGTTACTGTCTCCTCAGAGGCAAGGTGCATTTGCAATGCTTTACACACAAAAGAAAAATTGCTGTGCTTTGCCTGGGTTTATATCCACAAAAATACAGGTGAACATCATCCTGAGAATGCATTTTCCTCCCCAGGATACCAATTTCTAAATCAAGCCTACCTTGGATTATGCTCTGTAGCAAAGGACCAAGAAGAATATCTCTCTCAAATATTCCAGCAGTGAAGACTATAAATGATGCTTGAGGAAACACTCCTTCATTGATGCAGTTAGCTGAAAATAGAAAAAATACCAGCTAGAACACCTCTAACTTTTCACTGTTGCTTTCAACAAAACAGTGTCAAAACCAGCACCAGCATCCCTCCTTCACAAGAGCAAAATTCAGTTGTTCAGAGCAACTCCTGCTCAAAAGCAGTGTGATGCTCCAAAAAGTTCAACTTAGTTTAGGGTGAGACAGAAAACAGAAATGCTTATTTAGACCCCTACTACCTCTTCTTCCAGCCTTGCTCAAGTGGCTTCACCTTGTTTTAAGGACAAGGACTTGATGTATTAAATTGAGTGACCTGATTCTTTGTGGGTTCTTTCCTTAAAACTGCTTGCAAGTGGCTTATCTCAAAGTGTTCTTTAGTGCATAAAAAGGGAAGGCAGCACAAATAAACTAAAACCAAAATGAAATAGCTTATTACAGGTATGTACTTAATTTGATTTCCATACATCAGGTTTTAGAAGTGAAATGCAATAATTATTTTGTTCACTGTTTTTTAAATGAGCCTGTGTTTCCCTTCCTTTAAAAAGTAAAAAAACCTCTAATTGCTTCATATGCAAAATGCTTTTGAATGGGTAGTTATTTTTACCTCCAATTTTAGGAAAAAAAAAGGGATCTCAAATAGATTTTAACTGTGGGGAGCACAAATAGATAAATGATGGGAAAAATTATCAAGCTTACAAATTTTTTTGTGTCTGCCCAGCTTAATACAAATCTTTTGCCTCTGGACTCCCCATGGTTCTCTGCCCTGATATGGGCAACCCATTTAAAAACAGCTCCTGAGCATGTCTCACACTGGCCCTTCCTGGTGTGTAAATCATGTGCCAGCTGGGAGCAGGAGGAGGAGGAAGCGGGAGGAAGGAGGAGGAAGGAGGAGGAGGAAGGAGGAAGGAGAGGGAGGAAGGAGGAGGAAGGAGGAGGAGGAAGCTTTGTTTCCTGGGGCAGGGAAAAGGAGAAATACTGACTGGAGAGTTACATCAGCTTAGCCTGGAGAAGGCACAAAGTTTGGGTCTCCCCAGGCTGATTCTTGGCAGGAGAACTTTCCTTTTAATGGGAGTTTCAGCACTGTCACCTCAATCCCTCTCTACAAGACACTTCTCTCCCACCTTGCTCCTTCTGCTGCTCAATAAATCCATGCCCAAGAACCCTGAGAATGTACAACTCTGAAAACTTACAGAGGATGAGTTACAGTGACTCCAATCAAATGGAATTACGTGTGTTCAACAAGATCAGCTCAACTATATATATCCATTAAATGAGTATTTATCTCCCCACAGCTCTAAGAAAGAAAACATGAAATTCAAGGTGAAGCAACCCTCTGTCAATGGCATGCTGCTTGGAAAGCTTAATTGTGAGAAAATAATATTTATGACCAACAGGCACCTACTCTCTCAATATTTATGCTGTTTAAGTCAAAAGGAATTGCTTCAAGCTGGGGTCTGGAGAATCCCTATTAAAAAAAGTGCTTACACATTGTGGATTTCCCATAATATAGTCCCTGATCAGAGTCTGGAACCTGAATATTTACAACATACTTGGAGAAGGTAATATGTGCCAGGCTTTATACAGCCCTAGAGAGAATCTAGACATGTATGTTTTATAATATAATGAAGTTTGAAATTTACTGGAACTTGAATATTGAAGGATTTAAAAAGCAATTAAACTGCTTTAAAATAGCATGGAGCTTATGGGAATGCAATATGGATTGGAACAAACAGGCCTAAATCAACACTGGTTTGAAAGTCTAGTAAAGACTAAAACTATGGGTGGTAATTCAGGAACAGATGCACCAAATTAATTCCAGTAATACTGGAGTGTTAAGCTGGCAACAGGAGCCAGCTTTGTTCAACAGAATGGAAAGAAAATCATCCTTTCTCTCCCTTTCTGCCCTCAAGGAGTTGGATTTTCCCGGCACAGCCATTCATTGGTGGCAGCAGTCGCACCAAAATGTTTGACACCAGCAAACCGAAGGCAAGTAGAGAACATACATGGGGAAACAGAGGGGGAAAAAAACCCACAACATGAAAAAAACCCCAAAAGTGCACATAATGCAGAGAGGTGAAGCTGCAAACAGACAGCAGAACCACAAAGCTGCTTAGGAAGAAATGGAAGAGAACCCTGTCCCAGAAATGGGAGAGAACCATGTCCCAGAAATGAGAGAGAGCCCTGTCCCAGAAATGGAATAGAACCCTGTCCCAGAAATGGGAGAGAACCATGTGCCAGAAATGGGAGAGAACCCTGTCCCAGAAATGAGAGAGAACCATGTGCCAGAAATGGGAGAGAACCATGTCCCAGAAATGGGAGAGAACCATGTCCCAGAAATGGAATAGAACTCTGTCCCAGAAATGGGAGAGAACCCTGTCCCAGAAATGGGAGAGAATCCTGTCCCAGAAATGGGAGAGAACCCTGTCCCAGAAATGGGAGAGAACCCTGTCCCAGAAATTAAAGAGAACCCTGTCCCAGAAATTAAAGAGAACTATGTCCCAAAGCCCTCCCTGCCTTGAGCACCAGTTACTCACAGTCATTTCTAGTCACAACTGGAAGTGGATGAGCAAGTCACAGCTTTTTCAAGAAATTAATCACTTTTCTCAAGAATTGCCTGCGAGCAGACTGGGAGTTGTATTAATTTGTCTCCAGCTGGCGAGGGTACACCAAATATTTTCTGTGAATGAATCCTGGCCAGTGGATTGCTCACAGACTCAGGGCTGTGCTAATTGCTTCAATATTCCTGCTCTGACGCTCGAGATGAGGAGGCTCTGACCAAGCCCCAGTTACAAGAGCTTCATTCCTAAAGTAATGAGAAATCTACCTTTCAGACAGAGGACAGCCATAGAAATCTTCCTCTCATTTAAAGCAAAGCAAAGCAAATCAGCAGCAGATCTCTGGCACTAACAGAAAGGCAGGGAGGAAATAGAGAAGATATTGATTAATGAGATTTATTTGTGCTGCGGGTGGTGATCAAAGGGGAGTGAATGCAGTGTGCAGCACTCACCATTGCTTTTAAAGCCAAAATTCCTTTGATGTGCAGCTCAGTATCCGGCCATTATGGGAATTAAAAGGAAAAGCCATGAGAACATTCTTAATAAAGGTTTAAACTGAACAGCTTCAGGCACCAGGCTCGTACTACCAAGGGTTTTGCTTCTTCAATGATCAGCTGGTGAATAATTATGATAAATGATGTTTTGTGACTATTTGGTTTGGTAAACAAAGCCTCTTGCTGCATGCAGTGGAACCATTTCCATTCAGAGCAGCCTGCATTTGTACCTTTAGGTACAGAGAAAAGGAGCTCCAGAACACAGGGAAGGGTCCCTGGCAGGGAGTGGCTGGACTTTTGAAGAATATGGAGGGTTAAGAGGAAATTTTAGAACATTCATATAAAGCCACCTTTGTATTTTTGACTGGCTCCTCTAAGGAACGGGAGCTTCATGTGTAAAGTGAACACTGTAATAAGATAAAGGTTTAATGGCATTTTCCCACCTCTGAAATTACTGGACACCACCTTAAGTCTTTCCTCCGTGACTGATAATCAGAGATAATTCTTTGCCTACAGAAAACAAAGGTCATTTCATGCTACATCTCTTGCAAAACATCAAACTTCATCTGGCAAAAAGAAAATGGCAAGTTTTGAAGAGGACTCATCCTATTTGTCTAGCAATATCACACCTTTGCCACATATAATACTTTTATTACAAAAAAAATATAGGATTTAAAAAGCAAGTAAATAGGAGGAACGCTTCTAAAACCAAACCCACTTCTAGGTTTGTTTTTCTGTTGGTTTTTTATTCCTACAAATACAACCTCACAGCTCATTTGACAGATTGATTTGGTCAATCCTGTCACAATGGCAGTGCATTATTTTAGGTCTAATGCTAATTGCAGCACTAAAGATGATCATAAGTGGAAGGGGACAAATAATGAACTAAATACAATGCATTACAACTCATTTTACTGCATAGTAAAATGGAGAGAGAGCATCCAAAAGCTACAACATCAGTTCTTTGACTAAAAACCAAAAAAACCTATTAAACTACCAGTTTAATCCAAAGTACCATTTTGAATATACCAAGCAGGGTGGCACAAATCCTTTTTTGCTCAGCATTTGAATCAAAAATGCGTTTTGAAAAACACAGTCATGATGAAACAGTAGGAAACACTGAAGTACCTTTAGAGGTTGAGTGGGAGAGGTTGGTGGGGAGAGACAGAGAGAGAAATCTGGTCTGTGTCAAATGACACATTCTGAACGGTTGAAAAAGAAACTTCTTCTTTGAGGACCAAGAAAATCAAAGCAAATAAAGAGTTAGATCTGAAGTTCTCATGGTTGCTGTGCTGCCACACAGGGGCAGAGCTCTAGAGGATACTGAAGACTGAGGTTTGTGCCTCTGTTCTCTTAATCAGGAGTGAATGCTATCTTCTCACTTTCTTATCTAAGCACAAACACTGCTGCTGCTAAAGCATGGACTCCTGCTTCCCCCAAGAATTTAATTCTGTTATGCCTAATTCATCAAATGTTTAATGTGGAAAGAGGATGTATCACAAATGGAATACACCTGGCTCCCTCCTGCAGGGAAGCTCTGCTATTTTCCCTCTCAGTGAGCAAATAATATTGAAGAGAGATGTCTCTAGCAGGATGACCCACCAGAAAAACTCAGGCACCCCATGAGTTAAAGCTGTAGCTGGGGGGAGTCCTCCCTGCACTGAGTATTTGTGTCTGCAGGTTAGTGACAAAACTGTTGCCACCCTAGGCTTCTTCCCCTGCCAAGATTAATTTCAAAGAGCTAGAAAAGGTGCATCATTTTCCTTCATGATTTGATTATTTCTTGTCCTTTCCCTCAGAAAACAGACTCTGACGTCAATAATGCCAGTGTAAGCTCATTAATTACTCAGGGAAGTCAGAGCAGTGCTAATTTTATAATTTTATAACACATCAGCTGAAGCTGATTTAATAACAAAACCAGCCATTTGAGCAGCTTGGTTGATGATGGGCAGCCAGGCTTCAGGAAAAGCAGCTCAGGTCTGGCTGGCTGGCCAGAGCTCCCCGGGGGATGCTGGCCAGGGTGCACACACAGGGGAGAGCATTTCCTGGGCACCCTCACACAACATCACCACCAAGCACCCAGCAAACACCCACCAAACAGCCCTGCACAGCAGCTCCCAGCACAGAGAAGAGATTTCTCCATCAGCCGTGGCACGGGAAAGGGAGTCAGGTAATCACTGGCACCAAAAAAAAGGCAGAGGAGCTGCTTCAGTGGGGCTGCCAGCTCACTAGTCTCACTGGAATGCCCTTCAAAGCTGCTGGCGGCTGCTGCTGCCTGACAGAGCTGTGGGAAAGGCCGGCATGCCAGCCCTGCACTCTCCCAGCCCAGCAGCACTCCATTACTCTGAGGTATCTGTGGCATATTCTCCCCTCTCACTCTCCCTCATGGACAGAGCCAAATGGGAAAACAA
This sequence comes from Pogonocichla stellata, assembly GCA_026546895.1. NCBI lineage: Eukaryota > Metazoa > Chordata > Aves > Passeriformes > Muscicapidae > Pogonocichla > Pogonocichla stellata. Next base: position 70,862,894 of record JAOTQZ010000875.1, on the reverse strand, counting down.
GCTCAGTGCAAGGCATAGGTGTGGTACAGAAAAGGCAAAAGCACAAGCCTGCAGAGAGGACAGGCAGGGGAGGGAGAGCATGGGCAGAGGAGGCTCCAGCCTGCCTGGCCTGCCTGAAACCATCAGTCAGAGCTTGGTGCTAGACTGGAAGAGCTGGAGAAAGGGAGACAAGCCTACTTTCATCTGATGGGTAAACTCTGCTGCTCCTCGCACTCGTGTGTGTTTGCCACCCAACAATTCCTTCTGCTCTGCCCAGTGTTGCCACCTGCCCCTGGTCGGGGTCTCAGGGGGTGATGGAGACCCCCTAACCCTGGGGGATGCCCAGATCTGTGTGGAGAGTGGCAGCCCCTGCCCAGCAGCAGACTGGCTGTCCCTGTGCAGCAGGAGAGCCGAGCCCTGCTGTGTGCTCCCCAGGGCTCTGCTGGGGCTGGGCTGCAGGGAGAGCAGGGGCAGAACCAGCTTTGCCCCATCCCTGCACTGTTACTGCCCTGGTCCCTGCCATTCCCTGCACAGCCAGTCCTGCCCGTGTGCAAACACATTTTTTAAACCCTAAGTGAGCGTGCTCTTCCTCCAGTTCAGCTCTCTGCTGACACTGGATGTTCCCTCCCTCTCACTTTGAAATCACCAGTAATGTATTTTGGCTTTCCAGTGGGAACCTAACTCAGCAGGCACAGACACATTTTTCTTCTCTCCCTCTTCATTCATCTTATTTCAGGCCTGATTAAGTGGGATTTCTCCTTTTATTTCAGAACTTCAGCCCAGTCTCCACACTTCACTAGCTACCCTTTTCTTTCCAGCCTCAACCAATTCCCTGTCTAATAGGATATTTTTCAGCTTTTTGCACCATTCCATCCAAACAAGTACCTGAATCATTTGACAATTTCATCTCTGGCATTCACAGAGGTCCAACTCAGTCACCTATCATAAGCTGAGAAACAGGATGGCTTGGCTGAATCCAACACAACCATTTCTCTTTAATACTTGTAGTATTTAATGACATCCAAACTCACCACTGCTCCACTCAGCAGCTCCCTTGGGCTTGGAACCAGCTCCTCCTGGCATGAAGGAAGTAACAACATGATCGTGACAACTGCAAACACCAAAAGAAGAATATAAACTGTGATTCCTCTGAAGCACTGTGGAGTTTCTTGTGTATTTGTGCAATATAATTAGCAGCCTGTGCACCCCTCACAATGTGTTACTGTCAGGAAAACAGGCAAGAGTTACAAAAGAGCTGCCCACAGAAATAAATAAAGCAAAGGTTCACATTGCTCCAGTGAGCCCTGCATGTTAAACAGATTTTCCCAGTTTACCAGACACGTTTGGTCTGTCTTACAAATAAATCACTGGAATAATAAACCAGTGGTTTTTCTATTCCTAATAGGCTTTAAACCCCCCTGCCTTCTTTCTGAAACAGAGTGTGGATCCCTAAATGATGCTAATGGCATCCTTTTGTTGATCTCCTGTATTCACTTACCCTGCAAATTCTTTCTTCACATTTCTTACTGCAGAGAAATAATTGCTATCTTATCCAGCATGAGAATTGCTATTTTTTTAAAGTTCCTTAAAACAACAGCAGCCCTTTCACAGCTTCTCACATTTCTCAAACTATTTGTCTTAACCCAGTGCCAGCCACCCTTGAAATGGTTGAAACAACTTAAGGAAACACTTACAGGTGTGTAGGGCTTGATTGAAAATCAGTTGAAACTGATTTTAAGAGGATGACTTGGTCATCTATCAGGTCAGTATTCCACACATAACACCATTAGATTTGGACATCTACAAAAATTATGGCAATCAGAGCTCAGTGGAGATCCTTCACTCAAATATTTTCTACCTAAACTGTTCAAATGTCACTATCTCTAAGCATTTTTCAACTTTTTAATTTCAAAGCTACCTTTCATTGCAAATTTTTCCTCCTTCTAGTATTTTTACTGTTTTGTTTTTTTTTTCCATTTTGTATGTATAGATTTATATTTGTTCAAGTCGCCAAATTATTAAATTAATCACCAGTAGCAACTATAACAAATGGCTGGCCTGAACATGAAGTGAGCACAGGAACTATTAATTCCCAATTACAAGACTGCATTTCCTGGCTGACAAGACCAGTGCAGCAGACATTCTGCAGGGGAAGCTCATTTTCACTGCCAAACCAGGGAAAAAAATAATGATGAAAAATATTTTAATTTTTCAAATAATGTAAAATTAAGGAAGTTTCAAGCAGATAGAAAGCATTCTGCTTGAGGGCATTCTGAGTGTGAGCACTGAGTTCTTTCTCACTCCAGTCAGATCTGTGGGCATATGAGGTGGAGGTAGGAAAAGATAAAATCCCCAAACAACTGCCAGGTCAAATGTGCTCTGTCTTTGTTCATTTAGTGTTGCAGCTGGTGCTTGCCTCTTAAAATTCCCTTTCTGTCAGCTGGCAAGTGCAGTCCCACCTGAAGAATTTCTGATGTGACTCTCAGTTCCAGCCCTTTGCTGCTCTCAGTCTCACTTTAAAGGCTTGATGGGCCCACAAAAATGACACAGATTCAAATGTTCTCATTCAGATCTGGAAACAAGCATCCCTCTCCTGATGGGTGAAATAGAAACATGGAATTTGAGGCAGGAAAAAAAAAAACAAACCAACAGACAAAACCAACAAAACAGGTGCCTGCTGTTTCTCACAGAAATTTAGATGCTACTCATCTCTTTTCCAGTAGAAACTCCATGCTGCTTCAAAAGAAAAAAAAAAATCCTGCAAGCAAACAAGCCCAGCACATCTGTATATTCATTTGTTATTTTTCAGATACTCAAGTAAAGGACTTGAATTCATGCACACTTCTCAGCAGGCAAACAGCTTTGTCTTTTGGAAGACAAAGCCATTGTCATCTCCTGGTGAAAAGTGGCACTAATTTAGGTATTTTCCAAACTGTTTATGGTTTGCTAGAAGGACTGATTTTTCAACACAGGCCACACTTCTTAATGGGGTGTCCTAAAGGAACGTGCTATAAAGCCTAAAAAGCACTAAAAAAGTTACAAAACTGTAAAAAAAAAAGTTATAAATCTATCAAATTGAGACAAAGAACCTACAAGTAACTCTTGTCATTTATTACAGATAAGGCTGAGGTAGCTCATCCAAAATAATAAAGGGCAAATCTTCGACTGTAACTTCGTTTTTAAGGTTAGAGCTGCAGTCTTTTGTCACTCTGATGAAATCACAGAGCAAATTTGAGCTTACCAGGTGCCAGGAAACCAGGGGCTGGTTTCCTCCCTGCCCTCCTGGGAGGGGGAGCAAAGGGAACATCCAAACACCCCAGCTCCAGCTGGGTGGGCTCCTGGCTGCTGCACCCTGCAGACAGCCCTGCCCTGCCTTCCTTGGGACAAATCCTGGCTGGGATTCTGGCTGGGATCCTGGTTGGGATCCTGGCTGGGATCGTGGTTGGGATTCTGGCTGGGATCGTGGTTGGGATCCTGGCTGGGATCGTGGTTGGGATTC
>JAOTQZ010000875.1:70831592-70859316 GCA_026546895.1 Pogonocichla stellata | reverse complement strand
GCTGGGATTCTGGTTGGGATTCTGGCTGGGATCCTGGCTGGGATCCTGGCTGGGATCCTGGCTGGGATCCTGGCTGGGATTGTGGTTGGGATCCTGGCTGGGATTCTGGCTGGGATCCTGGCTGGGATTCTGGCTGGGATTCTGGCTGGGATCCTGGTTGGGATCCTGGCTGGGATCCTGGCTGGGATCCTGGTTGAGATTCTGGCTGGTTGGGCTCCTGGCTGCTGCACCCTTCAGACAGCCCTGCCCTGCCTTCCTAAGGACAAATCCTGGCTCTTCCAGGGCTCCCTGCAGAGTGCCTCTGCCCTGCCAGGAGCAGAATTCTGGTGGCCACTGTCTCTCACCTCAGTCTTTTCACAGGATGCAGAGGGACAGAACACGTCTGAGCTGGTTCTGAGAAGCTGCTTCAGAGTGTGTTCAGATGGGATTCAATCCAGAGGATCCAAGGGCATTGCTGACCATGGGTTAACCCCAAACCCACTGAGACACGTGGGGCAGCAGAATTCACTGACTTTGAGGAGCTTGGGCTCAGGTTCCACCCAGCCCTGCAGAGACATTTTCCATTTCAAAGCACTATTTCAGCAGATGCCCAGCATCTGTGGGCTTGATGGGGTGCTAATCCTATTACAAGGTGATGATTGGGAGCCCATAGCTGACTTCCAGATGGTTTCAGGATGCTGAGACCACATGTGCTCCAAGAGAGGAGAAGGAATGTTTGGAGAGCAGTCTGGGCGTGAGAGTTCCAGGAGGTATTTGCAGAGTTTTGAGAGTTTCTGGATAGCTGGGGACCACAAAGCATGTGTACATTAAACACAGATATTCACAGCTCTTGGGAGCTTGGAGGATTTTACCCAGACCTGCTAATATTCCCACTGGAATGTGTCAGAGATCCCAGCAGCTCTTGGCATGGTACACTTGGCCATCAGCCACTCAGACTTCTTTGCTTCTAGGGAAGTGTGGGGGCCTTGTGCTTGTTTTCACAGCTTTCCATCAGGGTGGAAGGCCCAGGTGACTTCATTCCTTCCGCTCTGGCACTGTGGATGTGGCAGTCCTTGGAGGCCATAGCAAGGATGCTGCTGATTTCCTGCTCCTGGCTAACTAGAATATGCTAATCATGACCCACGCTGGCTTCCAAAAATTGCACAACTTCATAGCTCAAAGCCCTCACAAAACATTCCTAATAAAAGAAAGGAACAACTGTTCATCACTGTTCCTGCAAGTGATTGTGCAATTTCACAGGATCTGAGCACTGTCAAGGCTCCAGCTGTGGGAGCTTGTGCAAGAGTCTCAGCTTCAGGCTGGAGCCAGTGCCTGCCTCCAGGAGCAGGGGAAGGTGTGAGCAGAGATCAGGATCTGTCCCAGTGCTGGCAAACCAGAGTGCAGACATTTCCACCAGGGCTCCTCACAGGGCCCAGCACAGTCACAGGTTTGTTTGCTCACACGTGCTCGGTCTTTGGCAGTGCTCAAACACAGCAGCCAGCCAAGGCAAACCAGAACAAACACAATATTTGAGCAAGTTATCAGTGGCAGTGCCTTGCAGCTATCAGTCCCACACCTCCTCCAACTCACCTGGATCAACAATGTTTCATAACTGGATGGTCAGTCAAGTACATCCTTATCTGAAAGGAAAAATACCCACGCTGGAAACATGGAAAAAAGAGCTTGCAAACCATTTTCAGCCAAGGAGCTCCCACAATAACTCAGGAGGGTTCAGCTGAAGCTTGCTAGGAGCAGATGTCAAGGCTTTCAAACTCGATCTGTGAAAGGAGGGAAGTGCTCAGATAAGAGAGATTCATTTTCCACCCCAGGTGTCCTTTACTGAAAGGGAAATTTTACTGCTGTGCTTTCACTGAAGTATCACATATCAGCTCTAGTGGCTGAACTAATACCATTTTCCTAAGGATACCTCTGAAATATTTCTCCATTCCACATTTTTGGTTACCAAGATGCAGAAAGGACATGCACGTTCTTGAATAAATAACAAAGCCTAGTAAAATAGTTTAAAATGGCATTTTTGAGTTGTCCCCTGCACTGCTCTTAGAGATGTTGCCATACATATCAACTGGGAGAGAGACAGAAAAACCTTCCTCTCTAGTGAGGGTGTTTAGTGTGCTACAGAATAACCACAGGGGCAAAGCTATGGTCACCAAAACCACACCAGAAACCACCTCTGAAAATACTGTCAGTTTTGTAAAATACTGTACAGTTTTGTTGTGTGGGAGCTGATATTCTCAAAGAGAAGTGAGTAGTGGATTCCTGGTGGGTACTATTGACCTTTGAGTCTCACTGACCAGCCTTAAAAATATTTTTCCCTGCTCAGAGCCCAGTGGCAGGTTTTGTTCTGTTTTTGTTTTGTTCTGTGTGCATCAGGGTACCCACACTGGCGCTTGCTCCCCCAGATCACAGCTCAGTTTTATAAGAGCAGGTCTCAGCCTTGAGACTGGGGGCACTCATTCAGACCCCTGAAAAGATTTAATTTTGAGAAACACTAGGGAATTACAAAGGTATCTATGCCACTAATGTTGTTGCAGAATCTGTCCCATTGGGAATAGGCTGAAAAGAAAGGAATAGCAAACTTTATCCTATTGCATTTTGCCAAGAATCCCACTTCTTTTAACTCTTAAAAATTTGTGGTCTAGAAACCAGCTCTTCATTACTGGTGCATTGTAAAACATTTTGAGTTCCATTTTTGCCAACAGGAGCCTTTTCAAGCTTCCATTGCTGCTCACTGCTTACCAGGTGCTCCAAGATGGGTCAGGGCATGGATTTTTCTGTTACCATTGTGTGTTTTCTCTTCTGTCATGCCAAGTCTCAAAACACCCTCCAGATTCATCAATATTTTAATTATCAAAGTACCTGGAAAAAAACAGTTTCTGATTTAGTTGACTGAGAAATCAATGGGAAGTTTGCTGGCAGTTTCAGCAGGAGTGAGACCAGGCTGGTCTGGTGCACGAGAAACTCAGCCTGGGCAGCACGTGGGCTCCATTTCTAATCAGATTTGTGGAGCACAAAGAAGGGAAAAACACTTCTTCACAGAACTTACCTACTGACTGGGACATTAAGGGCAGGACTGTACACCATTCTCCACCAATGCTGTGAAGGAAATGCAGTTTAATCCTTCACTTCCATCCCAGCCCATCCACTGAGGATGAAATCTCCCTGGAAGTGGTTAGGAGGTACCAGAGACTGAAAGGGGATCTGCACTCAGCTTTTGGATTGCTGCTCCTCTGAGCAGCTTTAAAACCTCCCAGGACAGGGCTGGAAGTGCCAGTGATGTTATCAACAGCAAATATGTTAAAACTGATGAAAAAAGGCCTGCTAAATGCAAGTCTAACAGGAAAAAAGATGGACAAGCCAGTGAAAGCCCCATCCCTCTCTCCCCAGCGTGGTCTGAATGTGGACACACAGATTTTAGCTGCACACTGTCCCCTGCCCTGTGCTGGAGATGCACTCATGGTGGGAGGGACTGCAGGGGTACTCACCTGCAGCACAGCAGAGCAGCCTGGATGCTTGATTTTCCCAGTGTGTGGGGGGAACCTGGGGCAGAACACGTTGTTGGACCCTCTGCCTCCCAGCCTGAGGCTGTCATGACAGCCAACACCCACTGAGAGAGGCTTGCAGGGGTCCCTCAGGCAAGGCAGCAGCTCCCACTGCAGGGAAGCTCCATCTGCCTGCCCCCAGCCTGCCCTGCCCGGGCAGGAAGGACTGCCAGGTCCCTGGCCAGAGCCAGCACACAAGGGGAAAACCTGCTCTGCCTTGGAGACACAGCTAGGTAGCTGCAGGTTTGTACAGACTGTGTGCAGCATGTGGACAGAGGGATGGATGCGTTTGTTGTGCTAAGTCATGCCACCCTCTGTGGAGCAAAGCAGAGCCTTGCAAACTTTTAACCATCAGAAAAGCCAAGCCACACAGTCAGCCATTTGCACTCCTTTTTGTCACACAAAAGACACCTCTCTGAAAGCATCTAGGTGTTTCAAAAGGTGCTTTCCTTCCAAAGGATCCCCCAGAATTTTGTGTCCACGCTGAACAAACACTCCTCCAGCAGTTTGCCACTTTCTACAGAGTTTGTGAAATGAGAGAGCAGCACCTGTGAGCCACAGTGAGAGGCTGCCACACCTGTTTACAGCACTGCAGAGTGAAGTGAGCATTTCCTTACACACAGGCATTTCATCTCCCCGTGCTCAAGAGCTCCAGGTGATTTTCCAGTTGGAGCACAGGAGTCTAGTCCTGGGAAAAATCTCTTTGTCACAGTATAGGCTGTGCTCCTGTAAACTGTGACCAAGCAAAGCCTTTCTGGTGCTGGTGCAGTCCCTGAAGCAGAGGGGTTCTGCCAGCAGCCCACAGAAAGCATCCCTGAGATGTTCTGAGGCAGAACCAACCCCACTGCTGAATGACTGAACAGTGGCTCTGAATCCTTCTCAGCAGACCAGCTCATTTCACATGTTCAAATAACTTTGCAAATACAAGTTCTGCAGAAATGCTGCTTTAATTTCCCATAGGTACTTAAAATTAATTTGTATGTACTTCTGGAAAGCAAAATCCAATTGCTGCTTGGAAATCACAGGAAGCATTGGGGGCTGGAACAGAACAGTGACTGAATTTACAAATCTTTTCCAGAACTGTGTGTTCTGGCAGGGCAGGGAGAGACAAACACAAAGCTTAGGCATCAGTCAGGCTTCTCCAAATTCTGCAAGCAGAGCTTAATGAAAGACTTGAGTAGCAGGGAGTACATTTGAACGAAATACAGAGCTCCAGGCTGGAAGTTAAGTTTCTAAAACACTTCTGGAAGGGATCTTGAGTTGTATTTGTGACAGCACCCAGTACAGGAAAATCACATTCCTAACTGGGAGCATCTAGTTGTTGTAATATGACATTTGTTACAACAGGGTGGAATCCAATGGCATTCTTTGAAATCCAATGGCAAAAGCAACACCTCACATGCACAAAGGAAAAAAGAGATGCTTCCCCTGAACAAGAGGTACCTCCATGACTCTCAGCACAGAGTTCTGCTTTGAGTCTATTGTAGCATTCAATTTTTCACATCTACCCTCATTGCACTAACCTATAGGCCCACACCCCATTTTTTCACAGGAGAAGGACTGAATCAGTTCCTCAGAATCAGTTTTCCAGACCAAATAGCCATCATTATGAGCTTAAAACTTCCTTGCCACAAATATTCTCTTTAGTTGCTTTCAGTGACCATTGCAGTCAATCCCTATAATTCAACTTACAATGTAAGTAAGGGAAATTTAGTGAATATATGGCTTTATGCACTCCACACAAACCTCAGATAGAGCTGGAATTAATTTTTAGCTGTAGAAGTCTAGTCTAGTAACTTTCTTTGCCAGCTATGAGAACATGAACTTCATAAAATCAGGCATACAACACTTGTTACACAAAAGTCAATTTTAACAACAGTTACCACAACACAGGATCCATGAAAAGCAGGATTTCTGTAACATGGAGAAATGCATGTAAGGACAGGATTTTGAAGTTCAGACTTCAAGCAGTGCCTTTATCCAAACCTGTGCTTGCACCCCTGGAAAAATACATGCAGGTTGTTTCTTCAAAGTATAAATCTTGTTTTTGCATTAAACAGCTACATTTCCCAAGTAACGTTTCTCCACAATGTTATTTCAGATGTTTAAACACTTGCCCCATGAAGTCAGATGTGAAATGTGTGATACCTAATAAATTGAAGCTACAGCCAGCTATTCTCTTTTTAAGTGAAGCAAGTGAAGTGCCAACATTTTCAAAGTAGAAAGAATTGTTACAAAGAAGTTTCCTACGACCCACAAGCCTCAACACAGTAGGTCAAGTCTGCATGGAATTTATTCCAGTGCACTGGTCATGTGCTTTAAGGCAAAACAAGCTTAGAAGCTGGCATTTGGTAGAGCTCTGCACAAGAAGTTAATGGCATTTGAAACAACAAACCATGGCAGTTACACCTGCAAAGAGATGCTTAAAGCTCACCTGGGTTATATAAAACCTCACCTGGTTTATATAAAACCTCAGGTGTCCAGAGTGCTGCTAGGGGCTGGGGCAAAGAGGAGGTTCTCATCACAAATGCTCTTTCACCACACACCATGGATCCTAAACTGCCCTGCCCACCTGGGATAAGTGCTCTCCAAACTGGAATTGAGGAGCAATTTGATAGCTGCTCTGAAATTTTCAAGGAAGCCCTGAGTAAATACTTGGCAGCAAATCTGCTCCAGAAGTACAGCCCTTTTTTTCCCCCATCTGTGTATTCTCCTAATCCTAATAAATTTTCTTCTTTTCCCAGGCAAATTAGCTGTTGCTTTCTGGCCAGTACAAATTCCTCTGAGGGTGGATCAATATATTATGTCACACCACCTCACAGGATTCTGTTTCCTGACCTATTTGTCACTTCAGAGTACAGAACTGAGATTTTTCCTGAATTGTTGCAAGAATTACTGATTTTTCAAGGTGGACTCAATGGTTTGCTTGAAGACAGATCTCTCTCTCAGACCACCGTTTAACACTTGGATTGTGGTAAAATTATGGCAATAATTGGATTATGGTGAATATTATGGTAATAATTATTTCTATTAGAATTCACTTTAGCCTAAGGTGGAGTCTCAGCTGAGAAAATCCAGATCTCCTTTTGCCTTGCTCCTAGACCTCTTCCCTAGATGCAAGCCAGTCAGCAAGCAAACTCTGCAATTAGATCTGGGAAAAAAAACATTGTCAGGAGGGTTTGGGAGCAAATGGAAGACTCTACACCACTTATCTGACACTTTTCAGAAATGCTAAATGCTCCAAAAGAACAGGTGGTGCCAAGCAAGAGAGTATCAGTGAAAAGGTTTTGGCAGCATTTGTACTCCACCTGTGTCCTAAATCAATTTGAAAATTAACAGTATGCAGTATAAATATTTAAAAAGTGTAGATTAACAGGCTGTGTGTGCTGAGCTGCAGAGGCAGCACAGGCTGAAAAGCAGTACCTGTTTTGAACCAGAGCATCATGATGAACTTTGTGCCTCAACAGGCCAATGATTCCAATAAAGGAATAAGTGGAAAGTTATTCAGGATAACAATTCAGGAAAGGTCTCCTGAACATCAGGGAAGGGAATTGGAAGGGCAGGTTGTCCTGGAGAGCAGAGGTGGGCACTGATAAACACTGCTAACCACAGAAAGTGACAGATCTCATGGTGACAAGAAATCCTCAGGATGTGATGTGGACACGGAGGAGTTCCCATCACAGCTGAAGAAAAGCCTCTCTTGAGGGACAAGTCCTGGGATGCCAAGCAGCATACATAAAAAACTGGCTGTCATGGTCCCCCAGGTACACCCTTGAACATTTCCAGAGACTAGCTATTCCACGTAGGCTGAGAAACCACAGCTGGGGGAAAATTCCTCTTGAAAATCCTCATAAACTGCATTATATTGTATTTAATGGCCAGAAAACCCCTGTGAAATTAGGCCGTGTTGAATTTTATTGTACAGAAGGAAAAGCATTTACACTATCTTCATTTCATTATAGGAGAAAAAACTAAACTGTGACAGGAGCAAATTATATAACACACATATTCTATGATTTTTGTGTAGATCCTCTTACATGCTTCATTCTGATGGTTCTGATTCTATAGATAACCATTCCCTTTTTTCACTGTAGACACTCACCAGCTGATAAAGATGACAGGAGGTTCTGCAGTTTAGATGTGTCCCTCTCCACAGCTACCTTCCCTGAATCTTCCCTTTTCATCCCATTTCATCCTCTCAGATTTCCCTGCCAGCATTTCTGCCCAGGCCTAAACATTGCTGCTTTGACCACAGACATGAGACTAAGCCTGGGCACTGCAGAAGTAGCTTAATCACAGAGCTGAGGAGCAGCTAAAAATGGCCCTGAGGGTCCAAAAGGACTGAACTCACCCATGAGAGGTTAAGGAGAGATGAGCAGCAAAGGTTCTGCAGAACAAAAAGCTGGAATCAAGCTGTGCAAGTTAAAAATTACAGCAAAAAGCTGCAGAACCTGGCTTCCCTGAAAAAATGCCACTTTGCCAGCTGGGACAGTAACAGTGGTGATGCTCACAAGGTCAGTGGATAAACAGCACACACAGCTAACTGATACTGACAATTACAATTAATCAATTACAATTAATTACAGTTGTTATTGCAGCAGGACTCTGGCATTTCCAGCACCCAGTATCAGAGGCATTTTTAAGAATCTGACTGTGCAATAGCATGCAAAATAATTGCTGAGCCACATCCCAGGAGCCTGCTGGGCTCCTAAACATGGGCCTAGAGTTGCTATTCCCAGCATGTAAGAGACCCTCCCTGGGACACTCCTGAGCTCCCTTATCAAAACCCACCTTGTCATCCAGCCAGGAGCTTCAGCTCTGCTCTCTCGTGCTGTGGCACCAGGGGTGTTTGTTGTGCTGGCTGGGACTCTATTTCCACCCTCAATCCTGCTGCTCTGTGCATGCAAACTTATTCAGCACCAAGAGGGCCTCAAGGCATTTTAGAACGAACCAGAGATTGATGCATAGAATTTTTATGAATTCCACTCTCTAAAGACCGACTCATGCAAAGGTTTCTGGACAACCAAATCCTGTTTGAGTATCTAAAGAGTTCTTTCCTCGCAGCCAAAGTAGCTGTATCTACCACAACAAAATTGGTTTTGCTGTTAAATTTGCCTTGGTGTAACTTCAAACTGCAAGGTTCAGCAAGTAAGAATCAGAGACCTTCCTGAAACTGGGAGCTGCTGACTTTTGTGGAGCCTCTGCTCGTGAAATATTTGCCAGTAAAGCTGTCACCCTTAAAGGAAAAAGGTGAGTGTCACAGGAAATAATAAATAATCACTCCATTGCCATTTTCCAGGACTCACAGGGAAATAGTTCCTGCACATGGGATCAGCTCAGGAGATTTTCAGTGCTACAGACAAGAAGAAACTCATTTTGATATCAAAATTTGACACTTGTGTAGTTGTACAAAGGCATACAAAACACCACTACTCATACTTGACCAACGTGTGCCAGTCAGGAAGTTTTGCACATACACAAAGCCTCATACAGCAAGCTACTAGAAGAACTGAAAAACTGACAGGATCAAATGTGTGACTTAGACATGTGGCATAAGGCAGAGCTATTTGGATTAATTATTCCAGTTTCTGAACAAAGAACTCGACATTTCAACATCAGTGGAGACCACAGGTCAAAAGAAAATGATACCACTGCATTTCCTCTGGAAATGTTCTTCAAAAACATTATGCAGAAATGCAAACCTTGCAAATTCTCACAGAGTATTTGTGATATTTTATTCCTTTCCACTCATTTGTCCTTTTTTTAAAGGAAAGGCTGAAGAAAGAAAAAGCCTGAAATAGAAATTAGTAGGGAGAGAGAGAATGAAAAATCTCTTTCTCTTCAGGCATCTTTTTCCTTGAAAAAAGAAATAGAAAAAGAGATTTTTCTCTCTCCCATCTCACTCTCCAAAATAAATTTTGAAAGGTGTTTAGAAGTGGCATGAAAAGTTTGTGTTGATGTGTTTCAATATTCGTGGTGGGGAAAAGACCACAATCTTTTTCTCTGATGGATATTCTTGGCTGTCACTTCAGAGCAAGTGGTTTTCCCATCAGCTACAGTCACCTGTGATTGCATTATAACCACAGCATTTTTCTTGAATACGACTCTGTGGGTGTGTGGCAAAAGGTGTTTTAAAAATCAAGTGTTCAGATAACTCACCACTCTTGGCAACATTAATTGTAAATAATTACAATTAAGAAATAATTTTGATGAAATATCTCATTATCCATGTAGCAGAATATCTCTTTTCCGGGCAGCATTTTAGAAAAAAAAAAATTTGAAAAAAAAAAAGAAAAACGAACCCAACTCCTAACAAAGATCTCTGATCACTTCAGTGCCACAGCATGTTCCCATGGATAATTCTCTCCTCATACACCAGTCTAATGACCATGCACCAAGACTTGGCATCTCCATTCTCTGCTTTTCAAGCCACACTGACCCCAAGGCACCAATGTGCTCAGCTGTAAGTAGAAGAAATGCTGTGGCCCAACAGCCATGACACCTCACAGGACTACAGCAAGCTCACCTGTTCTCTGCCTCACAAATTTCCAGAACTTTCACAACATAACATCAATGAGCAAAAGTTCATCCAAGAACATGTCCTTGATGTGTATTTGATGGTCTTTGCTGGGCACTATTTTTTCATGGCCTACTGGAACTTTTTTTTAGGGTTTTTTTTTTTTAAATCTGATTTTTACAATAGAAATAACATTTTAATTTCTAAATGCACATAAAATGATTATTATATATATATAGTTTAAAAAATAAAACATATTGATCATAATGAAGCAAGTTTTCTCTCAAAGTGCAGTGAGGTGGTTCTTGCAAATTAACACAAGTATCTTGCCAGCATTAAAGAAAATGCTTAGTTCCCATGGTTCCTTAAAATGAACCCTATCTAGCAAAAATCCAGCTCATATCAGCCAAACTCACTCTCCCAAATATCATTTCAACCACGTAACCTTCATGCCTTACTCACAACAGCTCATTGGAGCTCATTGTGTTGTATTTCAAAGCTTTGCAAGCACAATAATAATAATAATAATAACAACAGTAAAAACCGACTAAACTATGATTAATTAACAAAATAGTGACCCAGGAGGCAGCCAAAACCACTGTAAAGAGACTATCATAACAAAGCTTAATAAAGGCATTCAAATCATTGTTTGGGCTTCTTTCTTTTCCACAAACCACAATTATCTTAATTCTTTCACTGTGCTACAAAGTATGAATCGTGGCTGAGATCTTCTCATCTCCAAACTTTTATTCCCTTTTTCACCCCTTTTTTATCTTGTCCAGACAGTGGTAACTTGCATGTGACAGGAGTATCTTAGAAGAAACACAATATACTTTATCTTCCCAGCTTGGGAAAGAATTTTTATCACTCAAGCCCATCTTTTCCTTCAGTACACCCAATTAAAGTGCTGCCACAGCTAAATATGTGATTTGTGCTCCTGTGTTGCAGTATCCAAGCTCAGCTGGGAGAAGGGTGTGCTTTCTGTGTCCCTAACTCTCAGCAGGGCTTAGGAGTTGAATTTCAGGGTTTTGGATTCCCTGGTGAGCTTGGATGGTGTGTTCAGATTCTAGTACCAGCTGCTGATGAGCCAGCCCAGAGGATGCACCATCCTGCTCTTTGTTCTTCCTTCCTCTTCCTCCACCCTCCATAAAGAACACAAACAAAACCCCAGGGGATCTATCCACTCAGATCTACAGGTGTTCTTCACTGGCTTCACCAAGACAAGAGCTAATGCAAATTCTCCTCCTTCCCCCACTGATGATCACACTTTTCTTTAATTTTTTCATCAGCAATAAAATAGTTAATGTTGGGATTAAAACAGACATTTGTATTTATTCCAGAGGAGACTGTTTGTTCCTTTCCACACCAACTGACTCTCACTACCTTCATTAGGATGCAGATCTGAGCACTTCTGTCATTTTTTCAAAGTTTTTCTTCTGACAAAATTACTAAAGATTTTCAGCTAGGGAGCAAGGAAGAGAAAATAGAATACAAAAAGCAAAATGGTGATTCATGTAAGAAATCAAATCTCAGAAATCTCAACTATTTTTCCTTTTCAAAGGAAAATATCAGATATCTGCTTCCCTTCCTTTTCTCCCTCTAAATATCCTTGCAGACAACAGATGACCGTGGCAGAGATGTTTGCAGCAGGAAGTTCAATATTTCAGTTGAAATATATTCCAATATTTCTTGACATCTCAGTAATTGCACAGCCCTCACAACCTTAATGTGAAGGCCCCAAAATGATAAATGGATTTTACCCCCACATCACTCCTGCTAACAGGGTTACCTACAATTTGCAAATGGAGAAACCAAACTAAGAAGTCTAAAAAAAAAAAAAAAAAGCTCTTGAAAGCTACAGAGAGGATATGAGGAATTAAAATGTGATTACAAATCTCTGGAGCATTGTGTTTCAAAGCTTAAGAAAACATTTTAAAAAGGTTAGATTATGGGTTGTTTTCTGAAAATATCAAAATTCCAGAATGAATAAAAGGGTTCACTTATGTATCTGCACTTCTATGCATATTGATGGCCTTTTTTCATCTACAGCTCCATATATTAACCATAATTATTCTGTGTCTCATCCAGGACAAGATAACCATGATGCTGTTGGACTGGAGAGAATACCAAATATTTGTGTGGTTTGCTGCTCATCTTGCATGTCACGAGATCTCAAACTGTCCCAGCCCTGCTGGGTTTCCTCTGGTGTGGCCCAAATCCCTGCAGAGCACAAGGAAAGTCTGGCTGTGCCCAGGGAAGCCACAAAGAATAGAAGGTTTGGTGTCAGTCCTGCCCTCAGGAATGGAATATATTCACTGTCTCAGACTCTCTGCTGTGCTTCTGCAGCCTTATCACAGCCTCAAAGTTTGCCTTCCTGTTTCTGAAATTACAGTGTCTCCCACTGCTTTAAAACCACTGCCAGGGTTTTTGAAAAAACTTCCAGCAAAAGCAAAAAGAGATCAAAAAAAAGCAACAGCAGGTGTCTCATCGATGATGTACACCTCATTCCTTTGTGGAGACAAAGGGTGTCTGGGATTCCCCTCACCTCCCTGTTCAAAGGCATTGCAGTCCTTGGGTTTGGCATTCACCTTGGCCAGGGAAGCCATCTGAAAAACCTTCCCTGTGGGGGGAAAAAAACAACCAAACTGAAAACCCACCAAACAAAAAGCACAACAGTAGCAAAAGCCCACAAAAAACTCCATTAAAAAACATAGGAACATTAAAGAAGCAATTCTTCCTGTTGTAAAATAGTATTTCAAGACAGAAAGAGGGGATCAGAGGGTGGAAGCACCAGTGAGGACTGAGAGAGAGCTGGGGCTGCTTTCTTTTTGGAAAACGTGTTATCCAAACTCGAATTTAAACTATGATTGCCCTGACCAACAGCACGTATGACAGAACCACTGGGGAAATCTTTAAACTTCTCCCGATAAAAGGAGAATAAACTTAATTTAAACTTAGAAATTCAGAGTCCTTGGGAGCCGGAATGACCCGGGATGGACACGGGGGATGGACAGAGGGGATGGACAGAGGGGATGGACAGAGGGGATACCCGGGATGGACAGAGGGGGATGGACAGAGGGGGATGGACAGAGGGGATGCCCGGGATGAAGAGCAGAATGTCCCGGGATGAAGAGCACAATGTCCCGGGATGGACACGGGGGATACCCGGGATGAAGAGCACAATGTCCCGGGATGAAGAGCACAATGTCCCGGGATGGACACGGGGGATGCCCGGGCTGGGAGCAGCGAGTCCCGGCTGCCCTCTTGTGGGGTCGCCCGGAACAGGATGAGCGTGAAAAATCCTCTTAAACTGCAAGCAAAACACGAGGAATAGTTGAGTGTTTGCCCTAACGATGTGTAAAACAGGTCTCCAAAGGCGCTTGGTTTATCCTGCCCGCTGGAGCTCACAGTGAGAGATGTTAAAGGACCTCACTGGCTTCCACTAAAATTAAATGTAAATGGTTTGACAGCAGTCTGAGCAGGTTGAAGCCTCATATGTCTTCCCAATGCAAACTGTGTATGCAATGTATAATAAAATAAATCAGCTTGGAACAAGCCAGGATCTTATACGTGCCCTTACCAAGCCTTACCCTTGTGTGCCACCAGAAATAATTGAGTTTGCTTCCCCCAGCAGCAGAGATAAATAAGGACAGATTGCTGCAAGGATGCAGTGTCCCTATTCTGACATGCCTCAGCAAAAAAAACTAACCCTGGGCAGGCTGGATCCCAGAGACCATGCCTGCAAATGTCTCTTGGAATGAAAAGATCAAAATCCAGCCATTCAGCACTGAGGATCTGGAGGGGAGCTCTCCAAAATAAGGAATGAGAGCATGGTGACTATCAGTATGACTGCCAACCACAGAGCTTGAAGCTCAGTGTTCCAATGGGCAGGATCAGAATGCTTCTATCCCAACCCATCTACTGTTTCTCAAAAACTCAGTGTCCTCACTCACATGGTGTTTGTGGCATAGGAACACTTTTTAAGTCACAGAATTGCTTGACTCACCAAAGCAACTCAGATGAATTAGAGCAGAAAAGCCCTCCTGAACAAGCTGGAGGCTCAACAAGAGTATATTGTTTGCAAATACTGTGCTGGCTTCCTGCTGCTCCTTTAGAGAACATGATGCTTTCATTGATTTAATCACTTCCTCACAAAATCACCTGCACTGCCCAACAAGAAGAGAACAGGGTTCGTGTGGCCAGCAAACCTCACACCCCTCCATCACATAGTGCTGCAAAGGGCACCCTGAAAATAAACATCACTCCCTTTTTCAGGGCATCAGGGAAGCAATTTGAGCCTGGCTTGCTCACCAAAGGTAGGTCTGGATTGTGTGCCTGCCCATATCCCTGTAATTGTGTGAACAGATTAGGGATGATGGCTCCATCTCTTGGAATCCCTCACTCCATAACACCTCCCACTTAAAAGCTGCCCAGTAGCAAACTCTCACACGGTATTTGGAGGTAATTTTCCTGTACACTTTCTGCTGTGAA
The DNA here is from genome assembly GCA_026546895.1 of Pogonocichla stellata. Classification (NCBI taxonomy): domain Eukaryota; kingdom Metazoa; phylum Chordata; class Aves; order Passeriformes; family Muscicapidae; genus Pogonocichla; species Pogonocichla stellata. The sequence goes on along the minus strand of JAOTQZ010000875.1, from coordinate 70,844,769 downwards.
GCCATGAGGAAGGGGAAAAAATAGAAATATCCCTCTGCAGCAGCATTCTGGGGGTGCTGAGGATGCTGAAGGACCACTGCAGGGCTGATTTTCCACCAGGTTCTCTCAATGCTCACCCTTTGCACACTTTTAGTGATGTGCAGCCAACAGTGCATGCCTACATATGCACAACATTTCAGCCTTCCAGCCCTGCCTTGCTCATTAACCAAACACACAGAAGCCACAGGAGGGTTCCCAGCACAAAGCAGCAGCAATGCCTGCCCTGTAGACTGCTCCCCCTTTATGCCCCAGCCACCATGTTCTCACTTTTCTCTCTGGAAACACAGTAAAATATATCTTTGCAAACCTTTCACCCTTCCTGTACAAACCCTCACGTGATTTTTCTGGCATCACACTTGTGGGAACGAGAGTCTGTCCACAACTGTGCCTTAAATTCACCTAGTGCTTATAAAAACTACATTCTTGTGAGATATAAATACCATCTTGCCCCAGTGAAATGATGTTTGACAGGAGGAAACGATGCAGTCAGGATTAGCTCTGCATGTGGCTTGGCCCAAGAGAGGCCTCGGGAGGATTAACTTGGATTTTCTGCTTGGCACGTCCCTGGAGGGGAATGGCTGCAGTGAGCAGGGTCTGCCCAGGGGTTCTGGCAGAGAGAGGGGGTGGAGGGGGCAGGATTCCTGCCAGCCCTGCAGCCTGCCTCTGGCCACACCGACACCAGCAGGGGTTTCTGAGGAGCAGCTGGCCTCTGGGAGGTGCAGCTGCCGCCGTGGGACATCCACAGCACACTCCTGCTATTTTTGTGCTGCTCACCCAACAGCAAGTGGCACCTGCTCCTGTCACTGAGGTGCTAATCCACAGGTCCCGTGTGCCCCCTAGTCATAAAACCAGCTGTCATAAGCTAGAGCCCCTGTGCATGCACACTGTTGGGTACAAAGGGGAGGGCTTTTAATCCCTGCACAAACGACTGGGATATTGTAGAAATTAGGTGAGGTCATCAGTGCCTGCCTAAGCATAGACTGTTAATATTCAGATGACATTAAACCCTGGATGTGCTCAGTCACCAGTCCCATCTCCTTATGCCCCTTTTTACAAGAATTACATTTGGTTAGGGCATCCCTTCTGCTTCCTCCATGCTCCGAGTGCAGGATGCTGGGACAGATGTGTAAGAAACTGGGAGGATGTTTATTGTGGGATTTTTTTTAGATAAAGGCTCAAATCGTGGGGGCATATGACACTGAGCAGCTTATTCAATTTTGGGAACATTTAATGACTTATGGTCATAGAGATGGCAGCCACTGCAAAATGCAGAGTTCCACTATTGTTATCCCTTATTTACCCAGTTCTCAATACACCAGTGAAAGTCTTGTAATGCTCCTTTTTTTTTTTCCTTAGAATCACAGTTCCTGAAAACAAGTAATTACTTAATGATGTTGCATTTGCTTAGTGCAAGGTTAGGTTCAAGCCTTTGTGCTTGTAGACAGGGGATTGAAAAGTGAGACTTGAGGGAATTTTAAAGGCTGTGTGAAAATACCCTCAAAATTCAAATTAAAAGAAGCAAAGGCATTTGCTATTATTGTGGTTTTGGTTTTTTAAGCCTTAAAACTGAGCCCTCTGCAAAAAGAGATAAAGTGCTAAACCTACAGATGATAACAAGAGTCTCATGAATAAGATTTTAGTTCAACATAACATCAAACTATTAGTAGTTATCAATGATGGACTGGGTAGAAATGCTTCCCAAAGGAAACTGTTTATCTCAGCTACATTTTGCACGCGAAGCAGCCCAAGCTGTAGCTGCAAACCTGGTGCTCTTGCACTTCTCCCCCTATCCAAAACTTTTCTGTGGGATAGTTTCTCTCCCTGAAAACATCCCAGCGGCTACAGCTCCCTGATCTCCACCCTGCCATCTCCAACAAGGGCTGCTGATGGATGGGGCAGACTGATCCCTGGAGCCTGGAGCAAATATAAGGGGTCATGGAAAACAAGCCTCAAGCAGTGCCCTGAAACAATGCAACAGCTTTGAGCTATTCGACCAGCTGACCTAAAATAAACCATGGATTTCAGGATGACTTGACAAAAAAAAATAAGGGTTTTTGGTGGGTTTTTTTTTTTCCCTTGGCAAAAGTGATGCATTTCCACAGAAAAATATCAATTTTGTTGTAACCACAAATGTCTGTCAAATCACTGCCACGGAGAAGTTCCCAACCAGCACTAATCATCAGTCACTTGAAAATGCACACTGAAACAAAGGACATTTTGGTGTGCATCTGCAGCCAATCAAGAGATTAATTTGAAACAAAAGAAGTCCATATAGAGTTGGAAAAACAAAAAAACGAGCCAAAGTGTGCAGCTGCCAAGAATGCAACCCCGAGAGAGCATCTGAGTGACACCAAGATATTTTGTTCCACACTGATCTTGGGAGAACCTCCTTTGGCTGTCAGGAATTTCTGCTTTTTCTGTCTTGCTTTTACACTCCACCACAGCTCTGCAGTGCTCAGGGCTACCTAAAACTCTGACCATCCAACCCCAGCTGTCCTATTCCTCAGTGCTTTAGGCAAAGATTCTGTTCCTTACATAAATCCTGAAAAATAAAACCAAGGAAAAAGGAAAAAATGGGAAGAAAAGGGGAACAAATGGAAAGAAATGGAAAGAAATGGGAAGAAAAGGAAAGAAAAGGAAAGAAAAGGAAAGAAAAGGGGAAGAAAGGGGGAAGAAAAGGGGAAAAAAAGAGTACCATTTAAATAGAGCAATTTTTATGGCTCTCAAGGATAAATCAGGTGCACACTCTAAGTGGCACCACCTCATAGTCCTTTTAATGATAGCCTTTTGCTTGAAAAGCTACATTTACAGTCCTAAAATATTAGCTATGAAAATGTAATTGGCTTAAAAAAAAAAAAAAAACTCCACTGTTTGAAAAAACCAAACAACACAAAACATCCCTCCTGGGAGTTCCAAATTTCTCCCTTGTGCCTGTCATTCTAGTAAAACAGAGATCTGCTAACTAATGACTCAGACAGCTGGCAACCTCTTTGCTTCCTCAAATTGACCAGCAACATGAAACCCAACGTGAAAATCTCCTCCAGCCCAGTTAGGAAGAAGGAGGATGTGAAATATTCATCTGAAGGCTGCAGCAGCTCCTCAGCACACAGGGAGGACACGCAGTGCACAAGAGCCCAGCAGTATTTTATTGATGCACTGGGAAAACTGTTCTGCACATCCTGTGAGAAATGGGGACTGAACTTTAAAATGGATGTTGTTTTCCAGAAGACAGCCATCGTCCTAGCAGGCAAAAACAAAGCCTCCAAGACAATGCAGTTTCTAAACCAGGTCCTGTGAGCTGCAAGGTTCACTGGAACGTGTGGCTCTGGCTGAAATGGGGATTATCCCTCCCAGCCCAGGGGCTGCACAAGGAGCTCAGGGCAGAGCTCTGGGGCTGTCCAGCACCAGCAATATCTGCACCACCAGCCAGCCCTGGCACCAGACACGCCAGGCTCTGCCACTCAGCCAGGTCTGCAGCAGTCTGGAGAGGCAGAGAAGGTTTGGAAAGAGAGCACATCCACCAGAACACCTTCTGAGAGAGCAGCTCCAGAACAGCATTCCCCTCCATAACCTGATTGAAATCATCATCACACAGGCAAGCACAGCTTGTTGGTTGCACTCAAAGCAAAACATGCCTCCAGCTGTGAGAGATAATTACTATTTATTGACTGGCTTCTGAGGACTTTCATGCTATACTTAGTTTTAGGGCTGCTTGGGGTTTTTATTTGCATCAGAGGCATTGATGAAAAAGGCTGTTGCTTAGAGCAGTCAGCTGCCTTCTCACGATTAACCTCTTATTTCACTTCAGAATGTGTTTCACCTGCAAATGTGCTGGGAAATCAAAATTAATCCTGGGCAAATTCCCACAAGTGCTCTGTTGAAGCAGAAACTGCATTCATCAGCATTACCCACTGATGGCCCTTTGTTCCTGTGTGCTGCTGGGGGCTCTATTTGAGTATCCTCACCAGCAAGGACAGTTAATTATAACCACAGTGCTAACGAGGGCTGCACCAGCTGGAACCTGTGTTCTGTCCACTCGAGTGTCCTACTGCCTTCAGGGACCAGCACAGCTGCCCCAGAGGCACAACCAGAAACCAAAAAACAACCACAGAAGAGTTTCAACCCTTCATCTCCTATAGTCACAGTAGGGCTACATCCTGAAGCAAGTCATTTCTAAATCTCCTCCAGGACCATTTTCTTGCATGTAATTTCTGTTAGCCCTTACCTTTATCTCAATTGGGGCTGTGAAGGCACTGAGGGGAAACTGCAGTCCATGCTCTGCTTTCAGTGCTGCCTTCCACTTGGGTGTGATGTGAGGACAGGGCAACTGGAGCTCTGCAGAAAATGCAGTGGCAAACAGAAAAGGTCATATACAGATATATATATATATATATAGATACATATATATGACCTGTAGCTCTAGTGCCACTAATCTGGCAGCTGCAGAAACACAAAGGTGAAAGGCACAAAGAAGGATCAGTGCATCAAAATAATTAAAAGGTTTTGCTAAAATATTCTTTCTTCACTCAAGATGTTTTCCTTTGGAACTGGGCCTGAAGTTTAAGTCACCTAAAACCGAAGCATTTCATTTTGGAGCAAACAATGTCGCAACTGAAGCTCTGAAAACAATTTTTTTTTCCCCCTTATTTTGTTTTGTTTCTCTGGATGGCTCCAAAGATGTGCTCAGACAAATCCAAAAGGGTTCTCACATCCCCCAGCCTGTTCAATAAATTCATTGGGGTCCCAAATGGTCTCATCACAACATGCCAATTGCAAAACTCATCCCCTGTCCTTGCAGGAAAGTTGTGGAGAATAAATGAGTAATCTCAGAATTAAAACAGCCAGAAAGCAGCAGCAGGATCAAGCAATAATAGTGTTAACTGTTTGTAAAAGGCACAGGACCACTGGGTACCAAAGGGGGCTGAAAAGCCAAGGTTGCCCATGATTTTAAGGATTATTGGAATCTACAGGAAGAGTCAGGGTAACATGTCCTGCTTGTGAATCTGGGGTGTGGATTCACACAGCACACTGTAAAAATACATCTTTAGAGTGATGTTGCTATCAGCAAGGTAACCTCACAACAGTCCACCCCATGTTCCACATTCCCATCCCTGGGTGCAGCCAGGAAAACACAGAGAAATAACAAAGAGTCAACTCAGGACTGCTCTGAGAAGATTGGAGTCATTACACAGGGGATTTTTCTGCACTGAATGCAAAGATGGGAGCAATAAAGAGAAGAAAGAGTCACAAAACAGCATTCCTGATTCTAAAAGTGACAAACACCTTCATTTTGCAGCAGGTTTAAGCATCAGACAAGTGGGGACCTGAACTCCTTCTCACCATTCAGACAGATCCAGGCTGTCATCTGGGTTACTGTGGGCAGAGGGGCTCATTATCAAACTAAAACCTCAACTGTAATTTCCCACCTGAGGGTCCAGGCAGCACTCCTGCCTATGAACCAGGAACTGCCCTGAAAAGGATTAAATTCTGTCTCCTCTTGTATTTAATGGAAGTCTTTTGTGAGCTCCAGTGGGAGAAGGACCAGAAATTATGAAAATCACATCCTAGGGCCAGAGTGAGATCAAAAGATTCCTAACACTACCAAAATTAACATATTATTGAAATTACTGGAGACTAAAATTGGATTAAGAAAGGTTGATTTGCAGGATGAGGGTAGCCATTGGGTAATGCACCCTGATGTTTGTAATCAGGGAGGACAAGCAGACATGGCATTTAAATAACCACCTTGTCTGAGCTCAGCCATGCTTGCACAAGACTCTGTCCCCAAAGTGAACAGGAAGGAATCTGAAGTCACTGGGAAGTCAGGACTGCTCTAGGGGAGCCATGTGTCCCCTCCCAGTACATTTGCCACAGCAGAAGGAGCAAAATCCTTAAGGCATATTCTTAAAGATACTCCTTCAAATTTACTCCAGTTTGTTTTATCCCTCCTTTGCAAAACTCAACAAGAGCAAAATAAATAGTCAGAGGGTTGGGTTTTCTCCCCTCTGGAGTCACAGCAGGGATGACTTTCCTTTCCCAGTCACAGCCTCTGTTCTGCTTCCTTCCTCTAAAATCTACAGCACAGGCATGCCCAAAGGAAGTCATTATGGGAGTGGTGGAGTTGGACTTGGCAGTGCTGGGGGTCTTGAAGATCTTAGAGGCCTTTTCCAACCTAAATCTACTTTCCTGTGATTATGAGCATCACACCATAGGACAACTTTGAACTTCTAGCTTTGAACTAGAAAAAAAATCTATTCTAAATATTTCATTATATGCTCTGGTTTTCATTTGGTAAGGCTTGAACAGAATAATTCATGATGTTAACCCAGTTTTCAATAGGAAGGTGTGCAGATAATCACCAGTAACCTCTTCTCAAATGACCACAAAATGAAAAGGTCTGGAGAACAATCTGTGCTCATGATGAGAGGTCCAAGCTGAGCTTGCAAGTGAGAGTGCCTGTGTGTCTCTGTAGAGAATGGAGAGTTGACTTGACTGTGTGTTCTTGCTGTGTCTTGCCTTTAAATAAATGACTTGTTCTAATTCACGGTGAAGTCAACCAAACAACTCCCATTGTCTTCAATAATTAATCTAGTCCAGGAAACAACTTCAGAACTTTTCAGCACCACTAAATTAATTCAAGAAGATGAAGAAAGAAGATAGATTACCCAAGAAAAACATTAAAACTAAATTCCATCTTCTGGTTTCAATATGAATGCATAAGATGCTGGCCTGTGACTTCGAAGCACTGGCTGCAGTTCCCTGGGCCCTTTACCTTTACAGAACTGAGCTGAACAGAACTTTTAAAGGAGGAATGGAAATTTTCAACACATCAAGGATGAGCTGGGGCAGTTTTTCAAGAAAAGCACATCCCCAGCACATGGGTTACAGTCCCTGGGGGAAGAGATGCATCACATCGCATCAAAGGCTCTCCACCAGGAGCTGCTGTGCAAGCTGGAGCTGTGTCACCATCCCCTCCTTCCCAAAGCTTTTCTCGTGGATGCTGAGCTGTCCCTGCCCTCCACAAGGAGCTGATTCCAGCAGATAAACCCTGACTGGGTCCTGCTGGGAGCCACGCAGGGAATGCACAACAAATTCATCTTCCAGAGCAGAGCAGAAGCCACTCAGGACATGCATGACCCCACATGAACAAAACATCTTCACTTACAAATGTGTCTGTAGGACTTAAAGTGCAGGTAAGGAGTCACTCTGGGGTTTGGGCACCTAAATCTCCCCTCTGCCTTTTGAATTTACCAGGCCAGGGCTCAGTTTTCCCCAGGAGGAAGGCAGACACTATGGGTTCCCAACACAACAAAAGTGTCACAAACGCACCAAAACCACTCCAAAATCAAGTGCAAGCAGGTGTTAAATTTACATCAGAGAGAGAAATAAACTTTGAAGGTGCACATCCCTGTTTCTGTGTGAACCTCCATGAACTTCCCCCTTGGACTGTGCCTTCCTAGCTGTGTTTACAGGAAACTGAAAAATGGTTGTATGGAAGAATACTAGTTCTTAAGGGCTGCAGCTTGCAGATATTATAATGGATAGCCTCACAGATATTTTAATGCTTCTCTGACTAATGCTGTATTTCCTAGTAAATGTATAAATATATCATTGTTAAATAAACAGCCCTCTAACTTCTTGTAATTACACACAGCTGCAAAAACCTGTTTGCTCAAATGTCAGGAAGCAACGCAGAACTTTTTGCCTTTTCAGATTTTCCCATAACCCCAGGCAATTTATCCTGAAGCTTAAGATGGAATATATATTTTTTTCCCTTTTATAATTATAAATCAATTGTTATTTTTAAGCTTTCATGGTGCATTCACTAATAATATACTCATGTTTTGGCCTTTCCTTGGAGATCTTTGACTAGGCAAAGCCTTCACAAAGATTTTACTTAAAGCAAAGATGGTTGGAGGTCAATCACAGGTGTCAGCTTCCCATGATACCCACAAGTTCATGATCTGCAAGCAGCTCTGCTATCTCTGCCAGTTTAAATCCTTGTGCTGCCTGAAGTGTCTGAAATGGATTGAGTTTCCAGTGAAAGAAAAGCCAAGCAGGGTCATAAACCCACGGAAGCCATTTGGAATGGAAGATAAATCAAAGCCTTGATCCAGACTCTGCAGCTGAAATTCAGACCCAAACCTATTCACTCAGAAACTGGTGATGAGAGCCATACAAATATTTTAATACATCTAAAACATTTCTATACATATAACTTCTTGTCTGGCTTCTTTCCTTGGAATGAATGAAATCAGAATCCCAAGTTCAAGCTCTCCATGAAATCTGGGAAATGTTTTATCCACCTCCAGACTCTGACAGCCTTACCCTCCGTTTGAATTCTATGCCAAACAAGAAGGAAAACTTATTTTTTCCAAGCTGCCCAAGATTTAAATACTCCAATGCCATTGAAAGGAAAAGAAAATAAAGGAAACCCAGAGATCATAACCAAACCCTCCCTTCTTTAAACTCACTTCAACGTGTCAGAAGAGTTGCTGCTCATCTATTCACTGAGTAACACTAATGGGAAGTTTTATTTCTTACTGCTCTGCAGGACAGATGCAGTTATTAAAAAGGGGTTCATTTCATTAAATTCTGATAGCTCATTTATAAGCATAACATTTAGGAATAAAGAAATCTAAAGACAAGGATAAGCTCCCATCTGTTTTAGATAAGATGGTCCCTGGGCCAAAAAGAGAAAGCCATAAATATTTTTAAGTTTAGTTGAGCTGTAGAATTTTAATCTCACCTGATGAGTGCAAAGCTGTGACTTTTGTCCCAGAGGATACTCACATTTTCACCACACAAACCTGTCATTGCCTGTCTCCAAACTAACCTCTCTGCCACAGAAATGCGGGTCAGACTGGGAGGGGTGTGGAGGGAAAAGGGAACAGGAAGAAAAGCTGTGGGACTGCTAAGACTAACCCTGGAGCATCCTCCTCACTAGCTCCAAAGGCTCGTGCAGGATGCTCTCTCCACACAGCCCAGGAGGATGGGGCTGACAAATCCCAGGTGCAATGAAAACCTTTGGAAAGCATCTCAAAAACCACAAATCCTTCCACAAACTCTGATTCCTGACCTCGGTGTTCCCTTGAGAAAGCTGAGCAATCACAGCAAGTACCTAACCAAGATTAATCAGGATTCACTCTCCAGGTGTGAATGGGGAGCAGGAGGGAAATTGCAATGGTTTCCAGCAGCTGAAGTGCATTTTGATCACAGGGGCTTTCTGGAATTGATAAGCCAGGCACTGTGTTTGCCAGATGCATGGGAAACAAGTTCCAGCTTGTAATACTCACTGATATATTTCAACAAAACTCTTTCCTCTCTTTGCATTTTGTTTTAGAGAGAAGCTAAACAGCACCTCTGTGCTACTACCCAGACTGTCCAAGAGAGCTGTAAGCAGAGCAGGCAGCTGGGCTCACAGCAGATGGGATGAACAGAGCTGCTGGAGCAGCAGGCTGGGGCTGGTGTCTCCTGGCAGGCTCAGCAGGGCAGGCTGCAGCACTCTGCTCCTGCTGCAGATCTGGGCTTTGCAGATCTGGGATTTGGGCCAGGCAGCTGCACAGGCAGGCTGGGAGCACAGACAGGCAAAGGGATGCTGTGCAAGGGGAATATTGTGTGCAAACACAGGAACAATGCCACTCCACTGCTGTTTTTCACCAGAAAAGGAATCTGGGCTTCTTTCCCCAGATGCTGAACCTTTAGTCCTTGCTCTCTGCTTATCAAAGCTCCAGGACCCAGGGCTCCCACAGCTAGAGGAGGGTCTGCTGTTTGCAATCCAGCAGTAACAGGATTTGAAGCTCAATGCACTAATCTGGTGAAATCCAGAACGTTACAACAATGGGAGCCAGAGTCCTTTTCCTTCATTCATGATTTTAATCACAACCACCTCCTTGAACAAGCTGGAGGAAAGGCTAAGCCTCCCTGTCCCAGGGCCAGCGTGTCAGTCCCAATTATCCCTTGCATAAATGTCATCAGAGCCATGCTGTGCTTCTGTGGGTACCCACACCAGCCTTCTCCTCGAGGCAGGATGGAAACAAGCTGCCTCAAAAGCCTGTTTTGTTCAGATGCAGTTTGCCTTCCACAGGGCCATCCTCACCAAAGCAATCCTGTCAAAGCGCTGCCTAATTTAAAATGCTCATTGTGTCACTTCAGCTGCACTGACAGAGTGAGAACTGGGGGAGAAGTGACTGCCCAGTCAACTCCGCAGCACAAATAATCTTGTTTTCAGAGTATGCCAACTGCCCAAGCTGCCAGGAGCAGCTCTGGAAAGGCATCAGCACCCAGCCATGGGAGCAGTCTGGCCACACATTCTCCACTCCCAGTATGTCAAGAGCCACAGCCTGCTGCTAAGAAATCTAATTATTCCAAATTTAGGTGTTCTGCTTGATGTTTATGCTGTGGAGAAACAGAGCATGAGCTCCCTAAGATGCCAGAAAACCTTGTTTAAATTTCAGAACCCCTGAGGACAGAGAGAAGGAAAAGTTCTCTCCTGCATTGGCTCAGGCTGTCCTGCCATCCCCTCCTGGCATTGAAGCTTTTGACCAAACTCACCCCAACTCCTGGCACATGCTATCTGCAAGCCAAACCACCTGCCAGCAGGTACAGTCCTTGATTTTCCTCTCTGGAATGGATTTTCAAAAATCTTCCGATACAGTTTCTTCCCTTATCAACCTAGAATAGAACCTAGAAACCAGGTGGGCAATGGATTAGACAGATCTTGATTTTGAAAGATGAATCACCCCTTGGTTTCCTATTGCATCCCATCTCTCCTAGGCATTTATTCTTTTGCTTTTACTGTTCTAGTATTATTTATATTGGGAAAAGTACAAAGAGAGGTACAGAAACAGAGCTGCAAAGCCTGTTAAACCCACATCCAGCAGGTGCAAATGCCTGGAGGAAATTTAAGGAACTGAAGAATTAGGACCAGAGTGCTCAAGTCCTGAATCAAACAGAAACCAGAGCTGGCTGGGGGTAGGCTGTGGGATGAACTCCTCAAAAACAGGCAGGAATCTTAGCTACATGCAGGTGCAGCTCCAAAAGCTCTGAATTTTTACCAAAACAGAAAATTCCATTGCTCAACTCCAGCAGGAAAAGAGAAACCCAAGCCCCTTGCTCTGTCACCAGCATGGAGATATCAAATTTTCAATGGATGAGTACACAGGAAATAACTTTTCCTGTAGAAACTCCACAAGTGGGGAGATTTGCAAACCATATTTCAACCATGGCAAGAAGAGAGCTGAGAAGTCAGAGCATGGGATGTAGGACAAAAGCAATTTGCCTGCTCATGGCTCAGCAGTTCTGGATTTTCACCCCTGGACTGATGATCAGCCTACCCAAATCCTCTCTGGCAGGATGGGAGCCACTGCTGCTTGAGCTTTGGAGAAGATGTGGTGAGAAAACAGGACACAAAACACCAAAATCATCCAGTCTTCCATAGGTGAGGCTGAGGAGTAACCCTGAAATAAAAAAATAATAATTTAAAAAAACAAAAACAAAAAAACCCAAAAAAACCACCAAAAACAAAAAACCAAAAACAACAACAACAACAAAAAACTTGTCAAGTGAGAAAGGCTTCTATTGTGTTAATTCAAACTTTGCAGGTAATTGCAGGCAATCTGAATTCTGCATCAAGGCTAGAGGAGCTTGCATAAACAATTCTGCTCTAAGAGAGATCAGAGTAAACCTCATTTAGAGAGCTTATGTACGTGTGATTGGAGAAAAGCCTGTTTTTAATTGGTAACTGATGAGCTGAGTCCTGTGTCACGTTTTGAAATAAGGTATTGATAAAACAGTGAAGCAGACTTAGCAACCCTAGGATAAAATCCTCCTAAAATCTCAAAGCAAAAGGGAAAAAAATGTGGAAGTAACTTAGGTCAGGTTTAGTGCATATTGAGAACAAGTGGAATACAAAATAATAGTTTTTTGTAGCATGCTTTCCATGTTAAAGTAATCACTAATTAGCTCATGTGATTGGCTTGACCATCGTGTGTGTCCACATCCCAGATTTACAGCTGAAAAAGAATTCTTCTTTCTTCTGTAAGCTGCACAAGCACACAGCTGGCAAGCTGCACAAACACTGACTGACATGGATCTAGGACAGAAAGGGAGTCCTGGCTAGTGAGAGGGGCCTGGAGAGGAAAAAGTGCTTGCCTTGAATGATGGCTGGGGAGAAGAAAATGCTCCAGGAGCAGTGAATCTGCTGCAGAGCCTCTGCAAAAATCCTTCCCTCCTCCTGCTGGGGGCTTGGCTGCCAGAGACAGCAAAGATTTTGCTTCCCCTGCACAGAAGAGATTATTCCAGGATAAGGAATAGCACCAGGGAGGACCTTGTGGAGAGAGAGGAAACAAGAAAGCAGCAGAGCTGAGATGTTAAAATCAAACACCTAAACTTGGTAAAATCTTCTGTGGTTATTGTCATTGTTTCAGGAGCACAGGATGGAAACTGTGGCCCAATTCTGGTGTTACTGGAAGAGAGATAGTGGACTCATGCTGGTGTTACAGAGGGGGATACATGCATTTCATTCTTTCATTTTGTATGGATTCAGTCTCTGGATTTACCAAACATAAGTGGCTTTCCCCTGATGGAAATTGTTTCCTATCTGTGTGTGCATGAGGCCCCAGGGAGGATGTGCTTATTTATTTCACCTTCCTGTGCAAGGGCTCAGCCTGATTCACAGCACACATGGGAGGCAGCCTAAATATTATGATTCTGACCATTTTTTGCTCTCATTAGCCACTTGAAAACTTATAATTACAATGACAGACATCTGTCCAAATCGGATGCTATTTCCTTTTAGGAAGTTGTCCTGCCACCGGAGGGAATACATCTAAACCAAGTGAACACTGACCTGAGCTGGGCAGGGATCAGCAGCTGGGCTGGGTCACACACAGCCTGCACCTCTAGCACTGGAATTGTGCATGGAACACTCACCTGAGCTGGGAACAGCAGCTGGGCTGAGTCACACACAGCCAGCACCTCTGGCACTGGAATTGTGCATGGAACACTCACCTGAGCTGGGAACAGCAGCTGGGCTGAGTCACACACAGCCAGCACCTCTGGCACTGGAATTGTGCATGGAACACTCACCTGAGCTGGGAACAGCAGCTGGGCTGAGTCACACACAGCCAGCACCTCT
>JAOTQZ010000875.1:70778477-70825573 GCA_026546895.1 Pogonocichla stellata | reverse complement strand
GCCCCAGCTGCAGCCACCTCCAAAGCACAGCCTTTGGCTCAGGAGCTGCAGCTTTGCCTTGTTCCTCTCTGCTGCTGTCAGAGAAAACACACAGGGCTGGATGGGTCTGGCCCAGTTCTGCCATTCTTACTCAATATAAAGTTTCATTGGGAAACTCAGGCTGCAGAAGAAACCCTCCTTTTCCATATAATCACTCAGATGAGTCACCAGCAGCTCTCACCACGTACCTAGGGGTCTGCATCTTTATTCATCAGCCCTGTCTCCAGGGCCTGTCATGCCAAACCCAGAGTGATCATCTTGCCAATTAAGATTTTTCGTGGCTGTATTGGGATTTTTACTGAGTCACACAGCACTGACATGAAAGCAGAGTGTCAGCCTAAACTCTGCACTGTGAATTCTGGTTAATTAAGACATGGGGTTGTTGCATGACGATCTCTTAGCCAAGAGCAAACACAAAACAGCAAACAACCCCCCACTGGAAATGCTCAGTATCAGTGAGAAAAGTAGGGCAGCATCATTTCAAAACTCTGCATTGGGCAGGGCACAGTGGCAGTAATGGGACTGTGTGATGTGTGACAGAAATGTCAGTTTGGTGCGTTCCAAAAAATACTGTAACACTTAATATCTGCCTTGAAAGAGCTCTGTGAAGATGGAGAAGGTGACATTTTAAAAAGTCTACCTAAATTACACAAACCTGTCATTGTTCAGCACAATCTTTAGATAACTGAAAAATCTGAATTTGAAAATAACTGTTGTATAAAGCCATATTTAGATATGTATTACACATTTTCTAGGAATGTTAATTAACTGCCGAGTTACTTTAGCAAGACAAACTCAAAAGAAGAGTATCTAAAATACGGGCTATAAACACAGCTTTCCTTCTTAATTTCAGCTGCCATTTTATTCCCTGATTTGCCAGGCTTGTCAGATACTTTCTCTCTGTTCCACTTCTTGCCCATAAATTTATTTCATATGCACAGTTTTCTCTCTTGTGCTCAGTCTACAAGAATTAAACACATTTTATCAAAAATGGAAAAGCTATACTCAAACACAAGAGGCCAATGAAATCCTCCCCTGAATCTCTTTGATTCTCAGCAATTTCATCTTCCAGAACTTCTTTATTCATCCAGAGCAAAGCAGAACGTTCCTCATCTGTGTATGTTTGTGTGCAGAATGATGGAGCATTCAGCATGGGCAAGGAATTCTACAACTTCACTCATTATCTGACAAGACTTTTTTAAAAATTTTCTGCAGAAGGTGGTTGGAAGAAATCTGTTACCATAAGGCATCTTAAGCTTCCAAAGGTGAGGACTGAAAAAAGAGTCAAAAAGGGGAGATATTCCAGGAGAAAAAGTGCAACCCAAAGCCTGAAATTATCAGGAGAGGTCGAAGTTGATCCCTGTTCAGATGATCTCTCATCATGACAGGTCATTCTGCAGGGGGAAATCCCAGAGATCTAAAGCAGCTCAGGCTGGGGCTTGGGGGATAGGGTGGGTTTAGATTCTGGGGGATTTTTTGGTATGGGTTTTTGGTTTTTTTTCTGGATTTTCTGTTGTTGTTTTGAAGTGGAACATTTGAAGCGATGTGCAATTCAGATTGGCTTGAATAAAAACATGAACCTGTGAAGCATTCAAAATTGGCAAGCAGGCTGGGGTGAGCATTCAGACAGCACAGCTGGGTGCCTGGAGAGTCCAATCAGCACTGATTGCACATGGAGAAATCCTATAAAGATGGGAGGGAAAAAAAAGGATACTGGCAATTTTCTATCCTGCTTAGAAATGGGAAATAAAAACCTTGTGCTGACCTCAGGGGGAACAGCAACATTTAGAGATTCAAACTTGAAAGGGGAAAATATTTCCTCTTGTGTTTGGTGCTAGACTTGTCTCAAGCAGCCTTTGGGCAGATGAGCTGGAGAAAGGAAGGAAAGCACACTTGGGAAAGGCTCAGCTCGTGCCCAGCTGTGCACATCTGTGGCTGTGCACACAGCCATGCACTCTCTCCTCCAGCCAAACCTCTTCTGGAAACTGAACATGAGGATCAAGCAATACACAGCCAGACCAAAGTGGAGAGCTTCAAGTTCTCTAAAACCCAAAATAACAGGGGTTGCAAACCCCGAAATAAGAGCAGGCATTGCCATGGGACAATCCTGTTTGCTCTGTGAGCATCAGACACACCGTGTGAGGTGCACAGACACAGGGCTCTGAGCACACAACAAGGACCAGACAGCAGCTCCTCCAGCCAGGGCCATCCCAACAGGTCTCAGGGGCACTGGGAGTGTGTTTAGCATTATTCAGTGCTTTAATTCCTGTGCAGCAAGCAGGAAGGCAGCCTTGCCCAGCCCATGCAGTGCCCTAATGCAGCAGAGCCACGTCACATCCCGGGGTCAGGGGCTGGGGAGAGGTTTTTGGTTTCTGTTACCTGGAGCTGCCCTTCTGCTGGTCCCAGGACAAGTCCTTAACTTGGAGTGCAGGGATGCTGTCCAGGGAGTGCAGGAGTTTTCCCTCCAGCCCAAAGGTGGAGCACAGCTGCAGCAGCTCTGAGGGTCCCTGCTGCCTTTGCCGTGGGTGATTTCCCATCCTGGTCAGGTGGGACACCCACTGTGCTCTGCTCCTTCACTGTCTCCATCGTCCTTTATCCAAGCCAAGTTTCTCCCCAAATCCTCAGAACACCTTGGGGCTGTTGCTTACATTTGGGGGCCTAAGCAGAGACCAGGTTACTCCTTTTTCAGTGTCTCTCAGTGGGTCAGACCATCTGGCTCTGTCAGCCAAAGGCAGAAGGAGCTCCCTGAGCCATCCCTGCTGCCTGACCAGTGTGGCAGGAGCCCATTCCAGAGCATTTCTGGGACCTGGTTTAGCAAAGCTGTGGGAAAGTTTTGTTCTACACCTGAGCTGAGAGAAAAAACCCAGAAGTTCTCTTTTTCAAAACCACCAGAGCACAGAAATGTGAGATGGATGGAATTGCTTTCTCCCATTTCTCCATTTGCCATCTCAGAGCAAACAGTCCCAATCCTTCCCAGGGCTTTTGTGTCCCTGTGGCAGTGAAGGGAATGCCAGAGATTGAAAGGCTCTGATGGAAAGAAGGCAGCGTGGGTGAAATGTGCAGGTGCAGTTCACATTTCAAACACAAATGGTGGGACACTGCCACGCTGGATTTTACTACAAAAACAACTTCAATAGACTATTCTGAGAAGAATTTGTACTCTTGTCTGCAGCCAGAGGAGCAGCTCAGTCCCACAGGCACACAGAAATTATCTGGGAGAGAGGAGATGCTCAACCAACAGCAAAAGAAGAGAAATTCTTCCCCAAAACATCTTTCAGCCCTGGCACCTTGCCATGTGAGCAGAGCTCAATCACAGCTTTAAACAGATTTGTTCAAAACATTATTCTCAAACAAAAGTTGGTCAGTCAAATTTTTTCTGTGTAAAGGCTTTTTCAGCAAGTTCAGGCTTTCTAATAAATGCTGGGGAGGAGTAGTAAAAAAGTGTAGACTTGCTTCAGAAAAATACACACTGCATCTCAAACTGGAAATCTCTTTTGGTAGCATGTTGTAGTTCAGGAACTTACTGTTGTTCACACTGTCTGAAGTGGGCTCCTCAAACAGATTATATCTAACTGTGCAAAAATGTCCCAATTTTTATTATGAAATCTGTCCAGGCAGATTGGGAATATAAGAAAACTGATCTACAACTTCCAGCTGTTTCTTTCCACAGTGTTTTCAAACCAAATTATTTAGTAGACAGGCAGGCCTGTTCAGTTTTTTCATAAAAGACAGTTTTTTCACCATATTTTCTGTTAAAGACAACAACTTCCTGTTAAAGACAGAAAAAAAAAAAAGGGATTTGCAGATTAGCTTGTCCCACAGATGCTCAGCTGAAACCCATGCATGACTGGGAGGAAATTCATAAGGATTTTTAGAGCAAAGTCCAAAATGTAGATTGCCCCAGTCCCAGCCCAGCCCAAGCTGATAATGTGCTTTTAATTAATTCAATCAGCCCTTTGCCTAAGTTCAAGGGTCCAGGCTAATCATCTACACAAAGTTAACTGTCACAATGAACATTCCTCATTTCAGGTGTTTGGTAAGGATGGGCAGGATGAGAAGCTACTTACACTGAAAATGCAAGTTTACAAGAGGGTTTTTTATTGTTTGGGAGGGGCAGAGCTGTTTGTGATTTTTTCAATAGCTCACCCACATCTACTAAGCTGTTGTGATGTTTCAGGGGCAATACTTTCAACATTGGCTAACCAACTCCACAGAGGTCTTTGAGTCTTTAAACTGATTTTATAATTTAACACATTAGAAATGTTTCCTCTCTATTTTTCAACAAAACCACTACATTTGATAAATGTGGACCAAATACCTTCTTGTCCCAAAATATCAACTAAGCCTGAGTGTTTGAGCATGCAAGCCTCTCATCCATTAAAGACAATCAGATTTAAAATAAGAATAAATTTGCTTGTGGTATGTTAAACCTTCTTGCAGAGCTGTGTTTAAAGTCCATCTAGAGGAACTATTTTCCCTACCTGCAATTTTGCTTTGATTTCACAAGGCTCCTGCAGCCAAGTATTGCAGCATGCATAATTAACACACGGAAGGGCTCAGAACATATTACCACATACTCTAAATATAATCAGCCCGCGTGGATGATGTCACCTGAGACTAATTCAGGCCCCTCACAGCAAGGCTGCCCTTTGGGCTGACACCATCCTGGCCACGTGTGTGCAATCTGTCCCCAGTCTCCTCCCGGGGCTCGGGGTCCCCTCCTGTGCCCCCTGCCCTGCCCAGGTGTCCCCACCTGCCCAGGTGTCCCTGCCAGGGGAGCTGCCCCAGCAGTGCTGCTGTCCTGCAGGAGGGAGAGCAGCTGGGGCACAGCTCCACAGCCACAGAGGCACCCCCAGAGCTGCAGTGGGTCTCTCCCCTGCCCTGGTTACCCTCCTGCCTGTAGCACAGCTCTGGGCTCCTGTGTGACTGCAGAGCAGGCTCACTTGGACCAGAACCCACAGACTGAGCACTGAATACTTGGCTGGCTTCTGACCACAGGCACAGATAACCTTGAGCAAAACCAGCTTGGTGACTATGGCACCATTCTCAGTTATTTCCTCTGCTACCAGCTCTGCTTTCTGGTATTAATAGCAGTTGGTGAGTACTTGACACTTCTAAAAAGCTTTTGTCCTTATTAAGCAAATAAATATTGAGTGAGGAGCTTATCTTTGGAGACTCATTTTTTTGTAAAGCTTGGCCTTGCTCTGGCTGCTTTTGTTTTTCAAGCCAAATGAATTACAAGTATTATCCCACTGCTAATATCCACACCACTGAATGCCAGCATCAACAGATCCCACTGACAAGCTGTGCTTGGGCTTCCCCCCTCCCTCTATCAAATGTGCCAGTGCTTTAAAATGTCCTGAGGAAACTGGAATTACCCACTCAAAGTGGAACTGCTCTGAACTTTCCTCTGTGCTGCAGATAATTAGTTCTGGGCATCTCATCCGTGATGCCTTTGGGCATTTTCTGCAGATGCCACCTAAAATCCCAGTAGATGTTGTTCCCAGTGAGGAACCCCAGCAAACAGCTGTGCCAGCAGCAGTAACAAGCCTGCTGACAGCTTCACAACCTCCTCCATCCCAAGGAGTCCCACGTTTCTCTGCAGAGCTTTTCTCTCAATCCATTTCTCTTCCCACAGACAAAGGCTTGGAGAACACAGCCCTGATAAACAAAACCCACACCCCCTTTAGCAACATGTGGAAGAAATGTTAACCCAGCTCTGAAGCTTTTCCCTCTCATTCTCAAAAATAGGATGCTGGTATAAATGAACAGTAGTTTTATTACAGTACCTTTTCTTTTTTTTCCAGTTTCCTCTCTCTTCCCATTGCAGCAGGCAGCAATAAATGGAACACAAGAACAGCTTTTTGCTTCCTATGCATGGAAGGATATTAAGTTTTAGAGATTTTTGGCACAACCAGTTAAAGCTGAGCATAACTTAAAATAAATTCAGCGTTACCCAGCCCAAGGTAACCCTCTTGTGATAGTGGCTATAGGAGCTACACCATTTCACGGCATCCCAACAAGCACTGAAAATAAACTGCAGCAGTAACTAACTCTGCATTCTGATGGTGCCAAGGCTTAAAAGAACCCCAAACCTGTATTTTCTATCATATATAAAGTATCAGCTGTTTGGAGATGCCAGCAAAGGTTGGGGCTCCACCCTGACAGACCCCAAAACACAGATTTTATCCCACCCAGGTCACACTCTGAAGTTACACAAGAGAAATTTTTGGAGATAGAACATATAACTGTGATTTTACAAATTTAAAAAAATCACCTATGGATCAGCAACTACAGTCTTCAGCTTCAAACCTGGATGATTACACACAACTAAATGTATCTGGTTTTTATACAACACTTTGGAAAATCCACCACCATTTATTCACCTAAAAATCAATCTAGGCACCACTGAAAAAATTCAGTTACTATCTCAGATTTTGTCTGGGGTTGAAAGAGGGATGCTGGCAACATTTTGTGCTCCTGACACAAGCACCAGGTCATTTCTGCTCCCCACAGTGAGTTTATTAGGCTTTTTTGTGCTCAGACAAAGGCTCTTTTGCCTTTCACTAGCAGCTCTTAAAACTCCTTTGCTCTGCTGCTCACAACTTCTATTCAGCACGAGTGGATGGAAAATACATTGATTTAGAATTTGGAGTGTTGGCAGGAAACCAATCTATATTTTATTGCTCTAATCCATTCTAGACTACACTGGAAGCAGCCTAATCCCCCTTTCACCTGCAAACCCTAACCTGGCTCCCAGAGCAGCCAAGGATGCTGAAAAGGGGTCCTCTAACAAGATAATGCTTTTGTTAGACAGTGACTTGTCATCATGAAGAGGTGGTTGTTCCCCAGGAACAGACTTGTTAATGGAAAATGTGAAAAACTCCTCTGCTGGTTTGCACAGGGGGGGTCATACATCTACAACAGATCAGATGAAAAAAATCCAACCTTCCAAAACCACAAGCACACTTGTGTAAGTTTTAAAAGCCAAATTTAAGTTAAGTCTGAACTGGGAAAGAAAAACCAAACCTCCAAAGAAAGATCTCTTGAAATGGAAATGGAGATCAGGCAGAAGATACCACACTGAAGCCAAGGCAAAAGCAGAACCACACAGACACAGGGACACAAAATTTGACTGAGTCTGAACACTGCCAATCTCTACAACAACTGAAGTAATAAAAAAATAGGTGAAGAAGCACTGAGCAAAAATTAGGCCCCTCTTAAAGAGTACCCAGATCAGCTGTCTCCAGCAAATAATTTCTCATGTTATGGAGAGCTAGCAGGGTGATCTCAGGGAACAGTCAGAGCCACTCTGCTGATCGTGGCTGTGACATGCAATGGCCATGGAGCCTAGGAGACACACAGTCCATGGTCCCAAACCACAGCACACTGGCTGGAACAGAGTGCCAGATGGAGAGACTGGTGAGATTCAGGACTGGCTCTCAGGACTCCTCTTGGCAGCCCTGAGTGCAGCTGGCAAGAGGGAGCACAGGAGGAAGGCCACTATTGTTCTGGTTTATTGAACTTTTTAGCACTGATGCTTGCAATGTCTCAGAAGAGGCTCACAGGAATAGCAAGGGGAAAAGAAAAAGGCCCAGTTTATTGCAGCTGAAGGATTTTTCCATAAAAGGCAGAAAGGGTATAAGAGAATGGGATGGTGCTGCCACCAAAGACATGAAAAGGAGTGACAAACTCCTAAGCCTGAGCAGCCAAAAATTAAGGTGGAACCTGAGGAATATGTGTTTAAACTTGATATTAAGCTTGGAAGGAAATCCTGCAGCCTGTTGGGAGCCATGGAGCTCGGCACAGCCAGACTGGGATCAATTTGCACAGTTCCTGAGCCCACAGAAGGCTCCTGGAACAGCTCTCCCCTGCCTGCACAGCTGTGCAGGCACACACAGCTCACTGGAAATCTTGGCAGAGTGCTCCTCTGGGAGCCACAGAAGGGAACTGAAAACAGACTCAGAGATTCTCCTTATTTTCTTTTTTTTCCCCCCTACAATATTTGTTATTTTGGATTCAGGTTCAGTGAGAAGAGCAACAAGCAGAAATCAAGTTTCAAGGAAACAGCCTGAACTGGGGAGAAAATACAACACAGCTTCCAAAGGAACTATATCAACAACCTTTCCATTTCATATATTTGGATGAATTTCACTGAGAGCTGGAGCAGAAAGGCATTCTTCAAAAGCCTTAACCCAATTCTCTCCAAATTTGGTCAAAAACGTTCTTCAATTGAATCACATTCAAAGGCAAAAAAAAAGGAAATAGAAAAAAAAAACCAAAACCAAACATAAACTCAATTACCACCACCACACATCTCAAAGTCAGCTATCTAGGCTGCATGTTAGTTTTTCATTTTGCAGCACAGTGGTGTTTACACCACCAAAGCCAGGATCAACTGTGGTTGTTGTTGGTTGCTTTTTCCTCCTCT
The DNA here is from genome assembly GCA_026546895.1 of Pogonocichla stellata. Classification (NCBI taxonomy): domain Eukaryota; kingdom Metazoa; phylum Chordata; class Aves; order Passeriformes; family Muscicapidae; genus Pogonocichla; species Pogonocichla stellata. Next base: position 70,817,103 of record JAOTQZ010000875.1, on the reverse strand, counting down.
TCCTCCCTCCCATAAAGAGGGGGCTGGTCAAGGCTGTGCTGGCCAAAGCCTGCTGTGCAGGCTGGGAATGAGCCTGGGAGCCCATGGGCAGGAGGGAAGGGAGGAGGGAAGGGAGGGAACAGAGCTGCCACCCCCAAACCCACCCCAGGAGCAGGGCTGGGGATGCTGCTGCAAACAGGGACTGGGCAAGGAGCTGCATGCCCAGAGCCAGAGCAGGGAAATGCACTGGGATGCACAGGGATGGACAGGGATGGACAGGGATGCATGCCCAGAGCCAGAGCAGGGAAATGCTGTTGGGAATGCACAGGGATGCACAGGGATGCACGGCCAGAGCCACAGCAGGGCAATGCTTTATGAAATGCAGGGACAGGGCAGGGACAGTGCTCTGCCATCCATGGCACAGGTGAGGCTGAGCACAGCAGGTCCTGGCACCAGGATGGGCACTCAGCATGGCTCTGCTGCCTTGTCTCCCAGTTCTCCTCCCAGGGCTGCCCTGCAGGGCTCCAGAGACACGAGTCCCAGGCTTCTCTGATCTGCAAACTGTAAATGCTTGCTCTAATCCCAGCTTGTTTGAAAAATGGGCATACTTCTACCCCCAGCCTATCCTCTATCTTTCAACATCATCTGGACAATACATACTGCCTGATGGAGCTGAAAGTGTCATAAATGTCTTTTTACAATCCAGTTATTTTCACAGGCAGGACAAACAGCTCCTCAGAGCTGACCTCAGAGCTTTCTCCCAAGGTTTTTAAAGCATCTCTGCTGGTTTCAGCTGTGAAGAATATCTCTGCAAATAGCAGCAATTGCTTAGAGCTGTAACAACTGCAGTGTGCAAGCAGTGTGAAAGCAAACCCCTAATCCCTGGCCAGGGCTGTGCACTGAAAGCAGGGCATGAGGGAACCTTCCAGGAGTCTCATTCCTCTATCAGACAGTTTCTTGAATTAATCACAATGTTAACTATTATTGCCTTTTCCTTGTTTCTGAGTGTTAATGCCATCAACAGATCAGCAGATTTGTGTGCAGAGCAGGTTAATTTTTAAAGTGCAGACCCGCCTTGCTGCTCCAGAGGTGTACCATATAGAGCAGCCCTGACTGTCAGCACACACTAAGGGAACAGGCCATGTGTGGAAGGACAAAAATTATGAGAACAGCTCAAAAGCCACCTCAGACACCTATTTCTTCACAGCATGGGAGGTGTATCTCCCTCCATGACATCTTGCAGCAACTGCAGTTACAGGATTCTTCCAGAAAATGATTTTACTAACCCATCAACCCCCTTCCATTTACCTCTGAACACCAGGAGAGCAAAACCAGCCCTGTGAATCAAGCAGCCCACTCACATCCCACCAAGGCAGAGGATTTCACCCTCTGCCTTCAAGCAGCAAACCATTTGCTCCATGACCCAAACTCCACGCTGCACTGCTCACAGGAAATCAGTTTCAATATTTACCCACCTGACCACTGTGATTGCATTATCCCCATGTGCTCCTACCCCCAGTGGCAGTCTGCCAGAGCTCCTTTTGTTTGTCACTACAATTATTTTATTTGCAATATGGGAGGACTGAAGAGCTGCTGTAATAGGTTCACATTATGCCAGACACAGAAAAGAACAATAAAACAGCCTCTGTCCTAAAGACTTCCCAGGTCAAAGTAATTTTCCCAGTCCTTACTTTGGGTTTAATTTTTGCCATTGATGAAACCCATTTATTATATCCTTTTCAGATGCTGAAATTTTTGTCTTCCATTATAGTTTCCTTCTTCTCTAGAAATGTACCTTTTGTGAATTAACCATACAAGGTCCCTGTGTCCCCTTCCCTCAAAACTGTCAGAAATACATAAAATTAAGGTCTCTAAACCACTTACCTTAGCTCAGTAACTGCTAACAGCAATCAAAGCATGTTCTTCATGAAGGGTGGAGACCCTTAATCTCACCCCTTTTAAACCTGTTAATGGTTTCAGTATTTCCCCAGATACTCTCATCACTCCTGCTCAGACAATGCCAATCATGATTGTATTTGCACTCTTGCATGATGCTCCCAAGAAGGAATGAGCAAGATGGAGAGGGAGTTCTTGCCAGGAGATGTAGTGGTGGGACAGGGGAATGGTGTAAACTGGCAGAGGGTGGGTTTAGATTGGGTATTAGGAAGAAATTCCTCCCTGGGAGGGTGGTGGGGCTCTGGCACAGGGTGCCCAGAGCAGCTGTGGCTGCCCCTGGATCCCTGGAATTGTCCCAGCACAGGCTGGATGGGATCTGAGCAGCCTGGGATGGTGCAAGGTGTCCCTGCCGTGGCAGGGGGCAGGGTGGGATGTCAAAGTCCTTTTCAACCCAGACCATTCTGTGATTCATTCTGTAATTCTGGGAACTTCTGGAACAGTACAGAGCTCTTATTAGACCTTCAGCCCAGCAACAGCTAATTTGCTACAAAACGAGAGCAAAGAGACCAGGTACAAGATTTTCTCTTTGTTCTGAGAGACATTATTTGGTAAGGTATGTGAAGCCACCAATTAGTTTGTAATTGCTAGCAGAGCAAAATGCCAGAACTGTCTGTCCCATAAGAGAGAAATTCCAGCTTTACTTTCTCAGGATTCTCAGAACTCAACACGTACAACAATTGTGATGTACAGGAGGAAAGGAAACCACCTCCCACACAGCACAGGGGGTCACACCTCTTACATCTCAAGTGCTTCTGTTCCCTCAGTGGTTCTGAGGGAATCCTCAAAGAGCCTTGATGACTCAGCCCTCGGGAGTGTCTGAAAAATCCCGACCAATTAAAAGAACTTTGCAGAGATTCCTCGGGCTGGATGCAGAAGGGACCCTGCAGAAGTGATGGGCTGTCTTCTCAGCCCTTGCTTAATAGTTACTTGCATTTACAGGCTGCATTTACAGGCTGTTACCCACCTGCAGGACTCATGAATCCATGAGGAAAGGAGAAGAAAACTCCACAGAGCTCAGGTCTTTAAGAGACCCTTGTGTATGAGCAGGCTCTCTGAGTGGCTCAGACACCCTGAGTGAGAACTCATCCTGTGCAGAGGAGTTTTCCCTCCTGAGTCACTGAAGGAGGTGAACTGCTGGGACTGGAGCAGTGGAGCAGACACTTCACATCTTTCAGGGGCATAAACCAGAGCGAGGATCAGATGGATGGAATGTGAGTGGCGCCATCACCCGAAATCCGAAGGCACAAACGGAGTCAAATGGCAGTCATGGACCTGCCTGCAGCCCCGTGGCTCTCCTGAGAGCACCAGGGGTGAACAAAGACAAACCTCTGCACTTTAAAAGAGCCTCCATCAAAGCTCCAAACACAGATGATGACTAACTTCCTCCTGTGAAGAGGATCTTAAAAAGAAACCAGAAAAAGAGAGAGAAAAAACAGATGTATCTGACCTTCATAAAAGCAATGATGAATAGGTCTGATAGAACTTCACCAAAAATCAAGGCAAAACATTCCTCACATCTCAAGAACAGAAGAATGGAAAAATAGTGCAAAATTATCCAAGAGTTGTAGGAACACCTACCACCTGTGGGGAGCCTCCACAGAGTGCATGAAGGGTGGATCTACTTGGTTCCCTCCAGCCCTGCAGTCAGGCACAGGAGCAGAAAAACATGTTAAAAAAAGCTTTTGCAGGAGCTTGATGTCTTCAGCCTGCTTTTCTTGGACATGCCAAGGTCTGTACAGGTGTATGCCAGATGGGCATGGTTACACTCATGTGTTGACAAGCACAATATTTCCAAGAGTTTTCTTGTTTTCCTTGGACTACCTTCTAGAGGATGCCTAAGGTTTCTGCCATGTGCTTCATTAAACTCTGGAAAATTTTAAACTGCCCCCATGGAAGCCAGGAGAAGATGAGAACGTTGCAGCTGGGCCTGGATGTTGCTCTGCTGGAGTCTGAGGATTTTCTCCATTCTGTCAGATAGCTGGGGCTGGACAAGCAGAGCTGTGTGAGAAGGTTTAATGCACCCTTGGAAAGCAGAGGGCTGCTCTTGGGAGGGCACAGCTGGCTCCAGGGGCTGCCAGGGAGCAGTGGGGTGGGAGGAGAGGAATGCTCAGCCAGGAGCACAGAAACCTGCAATACACAGGAAACAGGACAAGCTCCTGTGCAGCTCTTGCAACCCCTGGGCCCCTCTCTGGCAGCTGGGCTGCAGGGAGAGAAAACTCTGGCAGAAGGAAAGCCAAAAGGTGCATGCACAAGCAGGAGAGCAATAATTCTTGTTGTGATGTGCTGGGACCACCACGCTGAGGTCAGTTCTCCACAGTTCAAAAGCTCTTTTGTCCCAGTTCTGCTGGTTTATTTCTAGGCATCTCCAACACATAAATGAAGTGCAAGGTATTGAATTCAACATTCCTCATCCTTCTTGGTCTGGGTTCGGGGGCAGACTTCAGGAGTAACATCCAGTCAAGCCTTTGCAGCTGGCTTTATTTCCCAGACACTAGCACTTGCTTCGGAATTCTCTGTATGTCATATTCTGGAAAAAAAAAAAAATACATATGTATATACGAACAAAAACAGATGTAGAGGCAAACAACTTGAATAAAAAATACAAGCTCTGGACCAGCATTCTGAGTGATTTGCTATAGAGGAAGGTGCCATAGGAAGGAAGGTGCTGTGTGTGCCTGTGCATCAACACAGGCAAGGCAGACAAGAGCTTATTCCTGGCAGCAGCAGAGGAGCTGCTCTTGCAATGGCCCTTCTGTCCCTCCCCATACCTGGCAGAGGCCACCCATGTCTTCAACACACAATTTTCTATGCTCCAAACTGGCATTGTCTCAGAGGGAGGATGAGCATCATTTGCCTGTGCTATCACTCAGCTGAAGAGAGCTGAGCCCTCTCTGGCACAAGGGAGGATCCTCAACCAGCAAACTGAAGTTATTTTAAAAGTTCTCTTCAGAGCCCAGCAAATTTTCCAGGAAAGTTTGATCCTTGTCTCTCAGCAGGGCACTGAGAACGTTCACAGATGAGCAGCATTGTTCTGCTTAAACCACAGAGAAAAAAGCTTCTACTTACATGTTTAATGTTCAGTTCCCAGGATATCAGAGATGCCTGGAATAGAACTTAGTTCTCATTTTGTGTATATGTTTTAAGAGACATACCAGGGATCTCTGTAAATGTAGATAACTGTGTGTTTGCCAACTTTAAACCTCAGTGCATGAGGTATTACTGCTCATAAAGAAGCATTCAGCAACTCTGTCCACACTGAGCCTTTCTTTTAAGTGTCCCACAGAGACTTCCTTCCCTTTCTGATGAGTACCTCTGGATGCATTCTAGGTTCCTTGGTCTCTTTTGCATAATTTGGCAATTACTCAATTACTTAAGACTTCACAAGTAGACAGTCCTTCTCCACAGTTTTCCAACCTCTTCTCTTAAACATTTCTTCCAGCCTAAGGGGCTGCTGACAGCTGCTGAATCCCTGCCTTTCTTAGAAATTTATTGTAACAATTCACAGTTTTTAGATCTCCTTCTGCACTTTTAAAAGACCCAAAACTTTCAAATACATTTATTAAAATGGAATACTGACAACTCAGTGATTCACTTTAAAGTGCAGATTTCCCAAAAACAAACCTTAAGCTGCCAAATGCAGCCCTGCCTTAGCCAGCCTCTGATGTTTTCACGAGAATATGACTGCCAAGACATGTAAATTGAGTCACTTTATTCTTTGTCTTCTAGGGTTCTGATTCTGATTGCTCACTACATTTATTTGTAGGGCTCTCCTCTGGAAAAAAAACAATATCTATAAAAAAAATAAGGATGACCAACTCCCTCTTTTTTTAGCTGGTTCCCCTGTGTTTACTTGTTCCTGGCTGCACTGTCACATCAAAAATACCCATGAACTGCCAGCAGTGATTCCAGTATCTCATCACCAGTGACTCAGGGTGTATCTGCAGTTTCCTCCTCAGCAGGTCATGGGCAGTGCTGCTCACTGGAGGTGACAGAATGCAGTTAAGCTGGATGCTGACATCTACACCAGATCAGTTGCTGGAGCAGATAATGAAGACTGGGCTCAGAGCTCTGTGCTATTTCTCTTGGCACAAACGTTCCCCAGTGGATTATGCAGAAGTTTCTGCAGAAAACCCACGGGTGCAGGGCTGGTTTCCTCTCCCTTCTCTTTGATGCCCGTGCAGGGATTCTTGCAGGAGAAATTGATGCATTTTTTGTGCTCTCCCAGGCTGAAATGGGCTCAGTTCTGTGGAAGTTGTGCAATGTCACACGAGCAGGGGCCACAGCTCACTTTGGTGACACCAATTTAACCACAGACCCCTCCTGGCCCTTGGCTTAGGTCAGTGATTTTAGCACACATTCCCACCCCACACATTCTCTTTAAAATTCGTGCTCCATCAAGGGTTTTCCTTTCTGTTGAGACAAGTGAATTTTCCAATACTATTTTCACTGAGGTTGGCTGGTTAAAATTACCCAGACTCCTACAAGTCATTTGGAAAGCTAAACACTGTATTGATAAAATATATACATTGAATACATTGAACTTGAATAATACCTACCTGTAAAACTTTAAGATATCTGCAAATAACGTGCTTGCATTGCTTTATCATCAAAATAAGCAGGCTAGCAATATTTTTATCTTTACAGCAAATTAATTTTATCCCTTGTAAGTCTCATGAAAAATAACCACATCTGGTATTTTCCTTGTTGTCTAAGACAGAATATCTGAACTTCCCAAGACTTTGCATCTTAAAGTGGCTTGTACAATATTCAGCTATGACTTAGTCCCTTCTCCAACAGCTCTTTCAAAAAGCACCTGACATTTTCAGAGAAGTGACATGGGAAGCTGAGCCCTGCTTTCAGGCATGTCTGGAGCATTCAGAGGCTGCTGGAAAACAGCAGCCCTTATTCACCTCAATACTCACACACCTGCAACTCTCCTGTTGCAGTTTTACCTGTGCCAGACTGTAGCTGCTCGTGGCTTTGTGAGTGCCATGGCAATTATTCCATCCACTCTGCATTGGAACCTCCCTGGTGAGTGGAGAGAAGCAGTTTCTGCTGGAAGCTGGTTTTTTTTTTCCCAGTTTCTGCTGGAAGCTGGTTGTGCTTGGACAATACTTGTCAGTTCTGTCAACCCTGGCTGTGCATTCCACGTGCCTGGGAGAAGAGAACCAGATGAGACTCACTCAAGCCAACATTTAAGTCTCCACTAGATCTACAAGAACTCAAGTCCTGTTGCTGATTTGAATAACTTTCTGCTGAGAAATTGGGTAAGGCTGGGTCAGGGAGTGGCAAGACATTGGCAGAGGTGAGACCAAGCTCATTTTCAAGAAATTGCTGCTTTTGAGAGCAGCAGCCCAGACCAGCAGCAGAGCCCCAGGGCAGGAGAGCTGCCAGGCACCAGGATGCTGAACCAAGCCCCTGGGAGGGGTCAGGCAGGGCAGAGCATGCAGGTCCATGCTTTGTTTTCCAAAGAGCTTTCCAGGCTACAGTAAAAAATACATTTTCTAATCCTACAGTCTTGCTCTCCAGTCCCACCGTTCCTAGGGATTTTTCTGGTTAACTCCCATAGTCAAGGTATTTTTCTGTGGTGAAAGGAAAGGAAGAGCATCACACCTACCCCAGAAGCTGCAGTTTTCCACACTGTGCAGTCCACAGCCCAGGAAAAGGAGCAGACAGGAGTCCTCCTGCCACTGGAGCATGGTCTGGGGAGGAGAGGAGCAGACAGAAATATTGCCCAGGCTCATCTTCAGCAGACTGGTGTGGTGTCCAAACAGCTCCTGTAAGCAGGGCTCAGTTAGAACAGACCCCAAAGCCTGCCCAGGAGAGAGCAGAATTCCTCTTGGCTCTGATGTGCCCCAAGAGCCACAGTCAAAGCCTGTGATTTATCAAACCTGACCTTATCAGGGTCTTTGTGACTGGGCTGTCCAGTCTGACATAAATTCTGTCCCTTGCTCCTATTTTCCTTTGATCTTGACCTGCCTGGAAATCTCTTTTTATTTTATTTTTTTGTTTCCCTTGCTGATTACACCATCTTTCTATTACTGAGCTCACTGGTGAGTGAGGTTTTCCCAGGCACTGCTGCACAGGGGTGTAAATAAATTCCCAGTGCAGTTCTCACCTCTGTGCTGGCACAGTCCAGCACCAGAAAGCCAAGGGGCACCAGGTCCCTCATCAAAGCCTTTCTGCTTTACACCTCTGCATGTGGACACCTGGCAGTTCTGCATATCACTGCTCCTGCCTCACTCTTGGATTCAGAATCTCAGGGTGAACATTTACACTCAGTCAGGAAGAGCACAAGTACGTATTTGTATTTTTTTTTCACCCAGAAGTGCACAGCCTCCTCTCTCAGTGTGACATTGCCCATTTCTCATTCTGCATTCTCATTCCACCATCTGCCCACTGCCAACCTGTGCCTAATCTCTGCATCATCACCACTCTCTCAGCTGAGAAACAGAAAAAATCTGCTTGAATTCATTCCAGTAGGAGCTGCACCATTCAGGGAGCTGCACCAAAAATGCCTTGGTTTATGAGCTGGCAGTTTAAGTACCCCTCAGGGGCTCTTAACAGCTGCTGCTGGTGCAAGATGTGCCTGTTGATTCAGGGCATCCAGGTTTGGAGTGAGCCAGGTGCTCCATCCCATGCATCAGTTCACCTTGGAGGAGTAAACCTGAAACACAGTTTTGTGGGAAAAGCCAGTAAAGAGATACAACAGAAATTTACTGTCAAATCTCTGTCAGGAACAAAAAAACAACCCACCCCACACCCACAGTTTCATTACCATTTTTGCATTAAATGGAAGCAAGGGTAGGAAAGTAAAGGTCTTCCCTCTGTACATTGTGTAGTCCCCTTTCCCTGCTGATACACTGAATTATGGGATAGATGGAATACATGGTCTCTACTTCACTGTTTTAAACACAACTTATGAGCTGGTAGCTGCTTCCAGGACAGTCCCTGCAGTGTGCTTTGAGATGCACAAGAGTCAGGAGCAACTTTAGCTCCTCATTCTCAGAGGGGGCCTGCTCAACACATCCTTTGCCAGGATGAAAAACAAAAGGAAGGAAAACCTGGAAGGTGCTGGGTGGTGACACAAGGAGCACAGGATGAAGTTCCACCTCCACTCTGGTGATTCCTCAGTCGTTAAGTCAGTCAGGGTTACACTTAATAAAGCACAGCAGGAAAAAATCAAGCAGTGTAATCCCATTTTTCCTTCTGCACACCTCCCCTGTGCCCATCACTGCTCTCCAAGGGCAGGAGCAGGGTGAGGTGGGGTTACTGATATGGGAAAAGCACAGACAATATGGGAATACTTATCCTCATATCTGCAGAGGCCAAGGCTGGGGCAAAAACCCTCTGCTACTGCCAAGCCTCTAAGCAGGGCTGGGGAGAGCCCAGCAACAAAAAATCCAGCACATGTAAGAGTTCACTCAGGAACAAGATGAGATTCCAGAAGCTCCAGCACAGCCCTGGAGGGACATAAGCCACTCTAAATGAATTAGATGATTTTGAAAGGTCTAAATTTAAAAAATCCCAAACTGTAATGACACATTTACAGGCAAGATACATCCTGAAAAATCTGAAAGCAGAAGGACACATAAATTTTGGGATGGGGACTATTACCCTTGTAGAAGTGGAAATAATAGCACCCCTATGCCCAATGGGAGATAAAACATTGTGGAGCAAGAGGCCACAGTGACCTGGCTGAGCAGAGAAGTGAGAGATGAATGAAAAGGTCACTAGGTATGAACAGAAACATCTGAGCACCCTGAGGGGTTCATAATTTGTTAACCAAACAGAGATGCTGGAAGAATGGATACTGGAGAAAACTGGGGCAGAGAAACAGAGAGCAGTGGGAGAAAAAACAGAGTGAGTGAGTAATTCTGCTTGCAGATAAAAGCCTGGAGGGGAAGGGAATGGGGATGCTGTGCAGCTTTACACTCACATAAACAGGCATCAGTGCTGAGCTTCCTGCAGCTGGGCCAGCAGCAAGCACACCTGAGGAGCCCAGCCCAGGTGAGGGGCTGTGCAGGTGTGCTGGGCTGTCATGGGCAGCACAGAGAGTCTGATCTGCCATTTGCCATGAGCCATGCAACCCTCTGTGAGCTGCCAGCCAGGGAACCCTGCAAATCCACAGCTCATTGCTCTCCTTCCCTGAGGCTGAATCAGCTTCCTTCTTTTCAATGCAGTGCTTAGCTCTTTGAGCCATTCATATTTCTCCCTCTCTCTTTTTTTTTTTTCCAGCTGGTCTCCCATTTATTGATGGATTTGTACCGTGTGTGAATGATGGCTGCAACCCATTCACAGGCTCTGCACTGATAGGGGTGCAGCAAAGACAGGCACAGTCGTGCATGCACAGACCCAGCAGTGTGCCAGGCACAAAGGTGGCCCCAGGTCTCCTGGGGAATGCAGAGGCAGCTTCTCAGAAAGGCTTCCTGGCTGCCACCCTCTGATCCAGCACGGGGGGATCACAGGCAGAGCCCCAGCCCAGCTGTGCAGCCCCAGCCCTGGCCCTGGGCAGATCCTGATGCTCCCTGAGTGGCTCCTCCTGTCCCACCTGCTCTCTCCATCTGTGGGAAACACAACAGGTGTAACATGCTCAGAAAGGTGTGTGGAAGCACATTTTAGGGTGGAGAAATGTAAGAATCGTGAAGGTGTAAGGATAAGAAACAATAGGGCTGTGAGCTGTGTGAAGATAGGTTTGAGGGAAATATGTTAAATAAAACAGAAGAAATACGTAAGTTTACTAATGTCAGTTTGTTTCTCATTTAAATATATACATCCAGAGGCCTCTGGCCTTTTAAAGGATATTATCTATGACCACACACATACAGAGATGTTTGAATTCAATGTTCTTAAATGTTTGCTTACCAGGTGGTCTCATTTTCTCTCTCTCAAGAAACAAGGCACACTTACAAACAAAACTGTCTCATAAATTACAGTGAAGTTGGTTGTTTTGGTTTGTTTTTGTGTAAGGAATTAGCTCGCATGCTCACTCCTTATTAAAAACAAAAGAGGTGTGCACATGTCAAAGATTCCCAAGATGAGCACCCTACAGGAGAACCTTGCATCTGGGAAGCAGCAGGAGTCGGAGCAGACCAGACATCTGCTTGGTTTGCTCTTTTTCTTTTTTCCCTGTGCAGCAGCTATGCATTTGGCTAAATTACTTGGACTCTCAAAATCTGTGCAGTAATTTAGTGGATTCTAACTTGTTATCAGGGAAGGGCTGGATGGAATGGCATCCATAAAAAATAACAAACGAGGGATCCACTGCTGGATGGGGCTTGGAGAGACATTCCCTGGAGGAAAGTGTCCTGGAGCTGGATGATGGCTGAGGCCCCTTCCAACCAAACCACTCCTTGATTCTGCCATTTGTGTGCCAACAGGACTTCAGAACTTTGCAGCAACTCTGATGAAATAAATGAAATAAAGAGCAATTTGGCTTTGCACAGGACAGACCCTCAAGCACAGACAGGCCTCTGCAGCAGCAAAAACTTCCTATCTCTAGAACTCCATTTGGTTTGCTCTCTTTCCTAGCTGCTGACTGGATGCCTTGACAACACAACAAACCCTTATTTCATTTTGAAGCTTTAGCATTTCATACAACAATAACCAGATCACTCCCCCTGATAGACAGAAAGACAAAATTGCTCAGAAGAAAAATCCCATCTCTATTGTTTGGCACCAATTATTCACCACGTGAGTTACTCTGGAAAGCCTTAAAGCTCAAAACCCAGAATATTCATCAGTATCTGAAATTATTCCACAGGTATCAATTAGCTGTTTTGAGATACAAGTTGAACTAGTGATTTCCTCCCCCAGTGAAGCCCAGAAACCTTTTGTCCTGACATCCATGAAACATAACCTGTAACTTAAAATGGAATGAAAGACAGGAAAACAAAGCATGCAACAGGAAATTAGGGTACTGAGATCCGTGGGGACAGGAGAGGAAGAACCCGCAGAATTAGCTTGGATTGAAAACCCCAAGATTCTCATTAGGTGGAGAGTAACAGCTCCTACAGCTGTTTTAAACATGGAACCCAGCAGAAAGAGACACTTTGTACACACAGATAAGCAAAAGGTTATGTACTGTCCATGTCATGGCTCTGGAAAAACCCACCTCCCTTCTGGTATCTTTCAAAGAAATTTTTTTAAAAACCCAGCACCTAAGGCTCCACTTCAATAGATTTCTGCAGCAGACCCCAGAGTCTTTGGGGAACTTTCATGAAGCAATGGAGATGTAGGGAAATGCATGAACACAAAAATTCCATCTGGGCAAAGTTGATTAAAGGAGTGGGATCCCAAGCTGCCCACACACTATTGCTGTACCCATCAATATTCTGTTTGCGACACGAGCATCAAATGATTCACAGATGTTTTAATAATTGGCTTCCAAGCCTATATAACAAACTGTTTCCACAAACTTGCAGGATATGCTGGATAATCACTTTTAACTGTTTTACAAATGAAAGCTTAACAGCAACTCTGATCTTTAATTTTTACACACTAATAATAACACCATAAAACTATGATTGTTTTAGGGACCGTGAATCCAAATAAAGTCCAAGATTGAACTGCAGGGTTTGGCTTCCTGTTTCCCAAATGCTAAGAACAATTTTTTCCCCATGTTGTCTGAAACAAGCAGAATTTTCCTGCCTTCAAACAAGGCAGTCTGAGGGCGCAGAGAGGAAGAGATGGATTAAACGTTGACTGAAACACTTACAGGCCTTCAGGAAGAAACACAAATGCCAGGTGCTGACCTAAGATTCCAAAAACCTATAACAAGGATACAACAGAACCGAAATATTTCAGAGTCTCCTGCCCTTGGACAGATGTTGCAATCATGTTGTTCCATTTTTCTGTTTTCAACACTCATATACTTGTCCTTTGGACATTCCTCATCTCAAGCTCGTGCTTCTATCTGCTGTTTGCAGCAAGTCTCCAAGGCAACCACAGGGCTGGGCAAATAGTTTCACTTTGTGCAAGATAATAGGTAATTCAAAACATCTATTTTTTCAAAGCAAACTGAAGTCATCCCCACATCAAACACTGCAGCTGATGAAGAGTCCAAGAAAAACCAATCAACGTGGCCAGTCAGACAATAACAACTCAGCCCCAGAATGCTGGAGCTCCCAGCAGCTCCCAGGGTCAGGGCTGAGGCTCAGGGGTGTGTAAAGCACAGCCTGGGCCAAACATCCTCCCACTGCAGGCACAGGGTGGGGAAAAGCTGGGCTGGGGGTTATTGCCAGGGAATACACCCAGGGAGCTTCACCCAGGGGAACCCCCAGCCCCAGGAGTGCTCCTGGCACCCCCAAACACAGCAGGAGCCCCCACCCAGCCCCAGGGCTCTGAGCCAGCAGAGACCCTCAAATAAAGATAATGATAATACTCATGATAATGATCATGAGCACTCCCACCCCCACAGGTCTGAGGGGGGCCCTGCTCTCCCCTCTGCACAGGCCAAAAAGCAAAGGCTGCATCCTGCCAAGGCAGGGGCACCCATCAGTGCCCAGGGACAGACACAGCCAAGGGACATGGCTGAGCTTGGCACACTGAGGCTCACCCCCCAGCAAGGACAGGGGATCTGCCTGCTGTCCTTTTGGGTGGAGGGAAGCAGAGCAAACCACACTCACCCAACTCCACTTACTTGCCACGAGAAGAGCAGCTCTGCTTCCAAATTCCCAGTTATTCTACAACTGCCAGAAGATCAGAAAGCAGAATTAGACTAAGGGTCTCAGGGCCCTAACAAGTGACCCCTTGAAGGGTTCATCATGTACCTGGGGCCCTGCAGAGACCTGGCAGCAGCAGCACAGAGCTCAGGAGGCTGAAAGCAGCAGTGTGGTGCCAGCACCCATCTCCTCCTGCAGCACCCAGCCCAGAGCACCTGCCAGGGATTCCAGGGCTGGAACCCATCCACAGGGTTTGGATTCACAGTCCCAACAAAGCCTCCTGCTCAGCAGCCCCCCTGCTGCTCAAATTCCAGTGAGCACCCTGCTTTCTGCATTTGTCCACTGTGTAGCCTTAGTGTCTCCAGCCAGTGTTGCTGCCCTGAGCTCCTCTGCACGAGATTGGGTAAAGAAAAGGGATAGTTTATTTAAAAAAATAAAAAAAAGTCCAAATTGATCGACATATTTAGCTTGGAGAAGGGGGGTGCTTGCTGTGCCTCACAGCCTGCAGGGCAGTTTTGTCCCTGTGACCCACAGTCACAGCATGCCTGGAGTGAAACCCCACAGCACACTCCACTCTGGAGCAGGGCAGCCCAAACCAGAGCCCTGCCAAGCCCTGCACGTGCTCCAGGACAGCTCAGCACTTGCTCCTGCAGCACCTCACCCCCTGGACCTGGCTCAGCTCCCAGAATGACAAGGACCAGACATTTTCCTCCATTTCAGCATTTCCCTGCCTTCTGCGTACTCAGGTGCTACCAGTTTCTAACTCAGCTGGTGACTGTGCTTAAAGCTGAGAGAGAGATCCCAGAAATATCTGGAAAACAGGATAACAGAGCTTTGGAGGCCAGTTGCAACAATGTGAGTGAATCCTGGGGACCCCATAAAAGATATCATTGTCTCTGAGCTCCAGCAGTCTGAAACCAAACACAGGATGCCCCAGAGTGTGCAGAGCACACAAAGGTCACTCAGCCCACCAGCAATAACACTGAGGGACCAGCAGCACAGATGGCACCGCCAATGGCTGTCCCTCACACAGGGGAAGCCCAGAACCTCTGGAAACCTCTTGTCCATCAAGTGGGGAACCCATGTCCTACTCTGTCTCCTCCTCCCACTAAAGAGGCACCAGGGTGCAACCTGGCCTTCTCTTATTAAACTTGACTGTGCCTGGATGTGCAAGAGCAGAGGCAGAGTCTGGGTTTTGTCAGAAGCTTCTCACAGCATCACCACTCAGCACATTTGACCTGCTCCTCCTGCAGTGGGGCAGGAGGGCACAGACCCCCAGAGCCAGGGGAGCCCTGCACAGCCCAATGCAGATGGAAGAGGCAATCCGTGGGTGGATTGTCTGATCCAGCAGCACAGATTGCTCAGTCCCACGGGGGTGCTCAGCACCTTCTACACATCTGACACCCCTGCTGCACCCTCCATGGTACACCAAGAGCACCACACTGATGGAGAGTTTCACAAACAGCCAGAACACCCAGTTCCCAGAATATCTGGACAGTGCCCAGTGGCAGCAGGCATGGTTTCAGAGGAACTGCACTTCAGCTGTGCTCACTGAAGACCACAGAAGTGCTGGAGAGCTTCAGCACTCACAAACCTCCCCCAGTGCTCTGGAACAGAAGCCAGTTTAGGACACCAGCAGCACTGGGGTGTCACAGCCAGCACTGTGATTTAGTGCCACAAGGAGCACCAGGTTGTGCTTACACCATTGTGTTAATGAGAGTTTGAAAAACCAGACCAAGTCCAGGCTCTGCTGCTAGCTACAAATCCTGCAGTCTGCAGAGCAGAGGGATTAGTAAGCAAAGAGCAGATTGTCACAGCCACAGCTGATAGCACTGCTGTAGATAATGGCTGTAATGGGAATAACCCATCGTTAGCTGATTGCCTCCTGGTCCCCACTGGGCAATTCCCTCACACAGAACAAACATTACCTTACTGCAGACATTTCCAGACCATGGGCTGTGCAGGTGGCTCCTGTTGCTCAGGCCTGGACTAATTCCTAGCCACTCTTGCAGAGTCAAGGTGGGAGTGTGCATTATTCCCCCCACACTCACACCCTGGTTTTCTTTCAGGAAGATATCTGGTGGATGAACAGAGAAGGAGCTGTAACAGGCGAGAGAACTCTCTTCTCACCTTATACAGCACCTGAGCCACAAGCAGGTGAGAGCACAAATCCACCTTACTTAGTTTCATGCTGCCAACCACCTGCTCCTGTAGCTGCAGACACTTGGTTATAACAATTTTGCTCTCTGCTAAGTTGGAGCTGTGTCACTGTACAATACATGCATTTCCTGGAAGCTCAGAGTTAGAAAACATTCCTGAGGGTATGTGACATGAAACCACCCCTGTACCTCTATCTTCATCCAGATACACACATGTATAAATTTAAATACATATGTCCATGTGTCCTCCTGTGCAATCTCCCTCTGAAATGAAGAAACCAGCCAGTTTTGTGGAAAACAATGTGTGCACAGATGACTTCTGTAGCCACAGTTGGAGCCATTATTCATGTTAGCTTTTTTACAAATATTTACCTTTTCTCTGGACACCGTAGCAGCACAAACAGGAACATGTGACTGGAGCAGGCAATGAATGCACAAACTCCTCACCACCCTGGGAGGTGCTGCATAATGAATGCAGTGGTTTGTTTGGTATCCCACTCCCTGCACCCCTGTTTCTCTGGAGTACTTGGAATTAGGGAAAAAAAAAAAGGCAAAAAACCAAAACCAACTAAAAAGAAATTCTTAAGAAATTTGAGGAAGAAACAAAGAGCAGCAGAGGAGACACTCTCCAGTTTGTTGTCAAGAGAGCTGGGGTCAAAAATAAAGGTCACAAATCCTGAACAAAAGCACAGGGAGACAAATTCACTCCAAAGGAGGTCAGTATTCACAAGGCCACAGCACAACACTGCTGCAGCTGGGGCTGCTGCACACCTACACTGATTTCTATTTGAAAAACTGCTTTTCTTGAAAAGCCTCTTCTGTGCATCTGAAGAATGCAATTATTGGCATGTCCTGTTAGAATGAAACAGAGGTATCATTGTCATGGAGCTGCTAAAAAAAAAAAAATAATTCCTAGACTGAAAGAAAAACAGCTGGAGCCACAGTTGGACCAAGAGCAACCAAAGCTCTTGGGCTTGCATCCACTAGAGCTGGAGGTGAACTGAAACAAACTTCCCATTCCACAGAGCTCTGGCAATCTCCTGGGAACTACCCTCACCTCCAAAGCTAGACATGAATAAATAGATAAATAAATAAATAAATAAAAGCAGCAAGCCCAGACCTCCCACACCATCTCATTTGACATAACAGTCCACACTTGGGTGGCCCAATTTGTAAACCAGCCTCAGTTTTTATGACAGTAGAAAACACTAAATCATGCTCAGGAAAACTGGATATAGCTCCCAAAAAGACAGGAAAAAGAAACAGAACATGAGCAAGAGTGAAAGTAGAGCAGCACTCAAGAAAGAAGGAGCTGAATGTAAGAGGGCATTTCAATTTTAACTTGCTTTGGGCACAGGGGCATAGCCCACTGCATTTTTATTCCTTTTGGCACTTTCCCCTTCTATTTTTTGAAGCATCCAAGCCTACAATAATATCGGCCAGGACATTCTCCTGGAATTTTTGGAATCTGTGCCACACTCTGGACAAAGCCCAGGACACAGGCAGGCCCTACACACTCAGCTCTCTGCTGATGTTCCACAGATTACTGGTGATACATTTGAAAACTAATAAATCACACACTGCTTTAGGATCAAAAATTGGTAATATCCTCTTTCAAGCCTACTTACAGAGCTCCCTGGAGCACATTTATCAGTGCAGGGCTGGAGCTCCCCTCCCACTGCCATGGTGCACAGCTAAAATCTGTCACACCCCAGAACAAAACCTAACCCCAGAGCATTCAGAAGATGGATTGAGCTACTCAGATAAAACAGGAACAACAGATTGAATGTTCAGACCTTGACTTGCAAAT
Organism: Pogonocichla stellata; assembly: GCA_026546895.1. Lineage (NCBI taxonomy): Eukaryota > Metazoa > Chordata > Aves > Passeriformes > Muscicapidae > Pogonocichla > Pogonocichla stellata. The sequence goes on along the minus strand of JAOTQZ010000875.1, from coordinate 70,799,536 downwards.
GAAGCTGGATTTACAAGAGCAGCCCTTAGGGTTACACAGAGCTTATCTCTCACATGAACTCATGTGAGACTAAATGCCATCAGCCTGCCAATTGCACCTTTTTTCTATCCCTGCTCTGGAATAAACCTTTTCTACTTTTGCTTTCAGCTGCTTAAACTCACCATCTATCAGAGACAGAATTCTGGAGGATCTCACTTCCATCTCCCACATCCACACAATCCTGCTGTGAAAATCCTGCTGCTCCACAGGTGCTGCCTGTCCAAAGGCTCATTTCAGATCAGGTCTCAGGTGCCTATGAAAAAAAGCCTCTCCCCCACACAAATTCCCAAAAAACCACCGAGTTACAATCATATCAGCTGTAATTAATAAGATCACATCATTCAAAAGCTTAGATAAAACATCACTAATGAAGCTGCACAGAAAAAAAAAAAATCATAAAAATGAAACTCCTGGTATTCCACCAGAAAAATCAGTATTTTCTATCCAAGACATCACATCATGCCATCTCCTTGATTTAGAAGCACTAATCTTGCCCCTTTTTACAGAACAATGGCTTGACACTTTGGAAAACAGAGAAATCAGGATAAAACATGGACTCTACCCAGCAAGGATTACACTCAGGTAGGGGCTGAGCAGTCTGACACACAACTGCAGCTTGTGGCTCTCTGAAAGCAACTCAGCAGAGATGGAGAAAGGAAAACTGCACTCAATGAGGTTTTCATGGCAAGAGGCTTCACAACTAATTAGGCAGCTGTGGACTATCAATCCTGAAAAAAACTGTGTTACACTGCTACCTTTAATTTATCATATTTAGGAACAGACCTGTTCCAACAGCACCCAGTAATACATAAGATGTCTACACTAAACTACAGTCTTTAAAAAAAAAAACAAACTAAAACGAAACCCATAAGTTAAAAAAATCCCAAACAAACCCACAGCTCCTTAATAAATAAGAATCATGAAAAGTCAAACCTACAGGATTTGGTTTTCCTTTGTAGCACTGTTGACTCTCCTGCAGTGTGAAGTTTTCAACTGTATTATTTTTAAATTTGTCATGGATTTTCTGGATTTCTCCATATTATGACATACATAGGATGCTGCTTTAAACCAAAATGCTGAAAAGACACTGATAAGCACAGCATACGTGTTCTGTATAGATCATGGGTACATGTTTAGTATTATGTGTAAATAAATACAGAATATCCTGTTCTCTATTCTACTATATATTCTACAAAGAGACCTACACCTTTAATTGTTAGCAGTTTTAAGTTTCTCACAGAGCAGCATGCTCCAGTGTAGCTTCTCTTTTGCAGCCTTGCTTCAAACCTTACTTGACCCTGTGGTTTTTGCAGTACCACAGGCAGATGCAATTTCCAGTGCCTCACATTTTATTGGTGTGTTCCAAGCAGGAGCAGCCTGCAGGTCATTACTACATGTACTCTTAGTCATGCATGAGAGCCTGCTGCCTCTCATGTACACACACACTCCAGGCTAAGCCTAGTTCATCTATCACTACCTCAGGGCTGGAAAACAAAGCCTCAGCTGAAAAAATCTCACAAAATTTTTCCTTTGGCATAATCATCTCCAAGGCAGCTGCCTGATAAAGCAGGCTTAGCACAGTGAATAGTTTGTTCATTTGGAAATCCTGCTGCAGCTGAGTCGAGCCTCAGCCCTAGACATGCTGTACTCTCTGCTGCTAAAACAGGACTCCTGATAACTCGTGTTTACTGAAGGACTCGCCTCATGCATCAGCCCCTGGATTTCTCATGGAACCTTGCTAATAATAGTGAGCAGCTCCAGAAGACTGCAGTCATTTGGGGTCGTTTATCTAACAGTATTAAACACACCAGGAATGCAGCAAAACCAGGGATCATGCCAGATCCCAAAGTTCATGCAGAGGTAACTGAGAGTCCCCTGACTAGCAGCACAAACAGGAGGCAGAATGAGGCATTAACAGCAGGACAAGTTGCCTTTTTAATGTGGCTTGTGGGCACATTTCCCCCTTAGTGATGTGGAGGGGGCATTTCTCCAGTGATGAAATCAGAGATTTCTTTAGTCTGTAGACCTTTACTGTTTCCTCCTTGGCCTCTAAAGGTGTTCTATTTAAAAAAAAAAAATCTGTGCATCCAAACAAGACATCCAATATGGTATGGTGCTACACATTAGAACCACAAGCTGACTTGACTCTCAGAAAAAACAGAGCCTGTGTGCATAACAAGCACAAAGGGATCCTCATCTTTATCCCAGCCACTTTCCAGTCTGGTGTCATGTCCTTTCTCAGACACGCCTGGCTGGAGCAAAGCCCTGGTTCCACTGCAGGAAACCCACGGCATGGAATTCACATTGTGCATCACTGTAAGACCTTGGGGAAATTCACTCACTCAGACCCAGATGAACTGACAAAAGAGATCCATCTTCAGAGACTTCCCAACAAATGCACCCCAGAGCACTCAGATGATTTCACATGAATTCTCTCAGGTAGGATCAAGTTAACCTGAACAGTTAAGAGAGCTGCTCTCATGTACAGCAGATACACTTTGGATCTCTGTCTTGGAAAAAGACCTAAGTTTCTGTAGTCATTTCTTGATAAAACTCATCTGAACAGTAAACAAAAGTACCCTGCCCTTTGTGGAAGACTTAAGACAAAATGGATTTTCTTCCACAAAACTCTATTTTTTTCGTTTAGAAAATAGAGCAGGGAAAGCTCTGTATGCTAATCAATAGAAACAAAAAATATCAGATGTAGACCATTTGAACAATATTGCAGTGTTGGGTCTCAATTTGCTTTTTATATAGATTTCTGAAGTCAATTGTGCATCAAACCACACAAATCCCCACCATCACACTTCTGTGACACTTCAACACCTGTTGAATGTGTGGCTACCTTTTTGTAGCCATTTTTAAAAGCAGCAGGGAGCTTTCTGATTGTTATAGTGTAACACTCGTGCTGGTGTGGAACAGCAGCTTGAAAACACACGTTTATAGTCAGCACTAATCAGCAGAATTCAAGTTTCAAGCAGTTATGGACATGAAGAAGGCTGTAAGGAGCATTTTCCTTCACTCCTCCTTTCTCCCCATGCTTAGTCGGTGATGTTAATCTCAGGACCAAATTCCATCAACTTTGGCAACTTCTACCAGGAGAAGGTACAAACCCACTGCCAGCCAGTTCAATAAACATGCAGGAATTAACAGAACCCACATTTCTGCCTCCAAACCCCTTGTGCTCACTGCTGTCCTGGGAAGTCACAGCACAGCTGGCCCAGAGAAAGGAGTGGAGCAAACACAGAGGATGGCAGCTGCAGGGAAAAAATGGAAAAGAGTGCAGCAGATGTTGAATCAGGACAATCCATCCAGAAGAAATTGCTGGACACCAACAGAGGGTGCACATGAAATGGTTTTTCTGTTCTACCACCAGCCCAGGTTTGTCCTGAAGAGCCCCCAGACAGGGATGGTGTTCAAGCACTGGAGATCTACCCAAGGTCAGAACAGAAGCACACTGGCACTGTCAGAGTACCATTCATGCTTTTTCCCTATGAACCATTTGTTCCTTTCCTGCCCCTTTTCTGTTAAAAAAAACCCCAAACAAACCACAGAAAAGCCCCAAACCAAAACAAATCAGCACAGCCTCTTTTGTGGTATGACCATAAAAAAGCCCCCAAACTGAAGCCAATTTATCTTCAAAGGAGGAAAGAGGAAGAAAGTGCACACAAGAACAGAGGGATATGTTGACTTTTGGATTTATACTTTTAAAATATACAATCACTCAGAACACACATCATCTGTCCCACTGACAGCTAAAACTTTGTCCTTGTTATAAAAGAAACTGATGAAGTGCAGATGGCAGCTTGTGTATTGAGTTGGCTGCTTCATAAACTGTAATTATGGTGGATATGAAATGGATCACCTCATCCATCTGGAATAAAAAATGGGATTATCACTTGGAAATTTATTTTTCTTTATAGGACTACAAAATATCTTGCCTGTCGCTACTCTTTGGCACGGCTCGAGTTTAACAATGAAATATAAAAGAATGCAGAGTTCAGATTATCTTTTATTTACAGAAGTGATAAATTAACCACTGGAAAGATAAAACCTACCAAGAAATCATTTCTCCTCACTGACCTCATGCTTAGGCACTGCTTGGAATGAAATCAGCTTTGGAAAAAGTTATCCATAATTGAAAACAAATGGTGACCACGCACAAAAAAGATACACCAATAACTGACTTATAATTTCAAGAGTTTCCTAAGCTCCATGAAAGCCTGAACCTTTCCTAAGCATGCAGCCAGAATCTAGTAACATACTCACCACCACTTGCCAGATTACTGTCATGTGTACAGCACACACCAACCAATGGATTTGTTTGTTAAAAGAAAAAAGTAATAGGAAAAACATGCTCCTTTTGGCTGTGCAAAGCACAGAGCATTAGATCTCACTGTGAAGCCGACAGGACAGCCTAGGAAACACACAAAGGACCATGGAACACACATTATGATGACTCAAATCCCCCTCACACGAGCTGACCTTTGGCTTTGTGGCACACAGGCAATCTGGGACTTGGTTTCTCAGCATCTGTGTACTCACCTTCAGCTATTTCAGGGATGAATCTCAAACAGCAACCCAAGTCACAGAACTCAAAACCCAAAGATGATTAGGTGATGCCACTGCTGTTGGGGGCAGGGAGGAGATCCACGTGGTGAGTAAATGCACCTTGCACTCAGACACAGATGCTGATTAGACAGCTTGTAGATAAGAAAAAAACAACTTGCACTGCAGAGTACAAACAAGACAATCTGATTTCTTCTGATGAGCACCTTGCTCATACCAAAAAACCCTCAAAACCACATGGATCACTTGAAAACAACTTATTTTGCACAAATGTGGGGAAAAAAAGTATTACTGCAAAAAATCCCGCAGAACATCTCAGTCCAGTTTTCAACTGTGACTCATTCACCCCTATCCCATTATTATTTCTAGGTTCATAATCATCCCTTGCCTTTCTCATGATGGCAGAACAAATAAATAAATCCTGTATTTCTGCTTTGGCAGTGTTTTGCCATCCATTCTGGATGACTACTGAGTTGAACAACACTGAACTTGGCCCAACAAATTCTTACACAGCTGAGATGTTTGCCAACACCCCCCCCCCACCAAACACATTCCCCATCAAATGAAGAGCTGGACCTGCAGGCAGAGAAAAGAGGCTGTGTAGGAAACTTCCCTCTCATCACCTTTGCCTTGCCATAGTGAGATTTAAGCCTAGATTGAAGGGTGGCCTTGCTATCACACTTAGCTGCCACTGCTATAATGTATTTTTAGCCTTCATTGCTGTCTAGAAACTGGAAAGTATCACCCAACTGCACACAGTACTGAGCTCTACCTGACAGTGCAGAGAGCCCAAGCCCAACCACGAGTGCACCAGAAACCTGGCAAGGGCATTACTGGAATCCCAGAGAGTCTCAGAGGCTGGTGAGAAACTGGCCACCTCCCAGGCAGCTGCTGAATGATGGACTGGCAGCACCCAGCACAGGGTGTGGGATGAGAGAAGGCTCAGGGTCTGCAGCTCCTGGCTGAGGTGCAGGGCACAGCTTACCCACTGCTGAGTCCTTCCTCGTGTAGCCAGGCAAGCGTTTGGAGGCGTCAGCTGAATTTCAGGCTTTAAGCATAGGCAAGGGAGACACTGCACAGGACAGAACCATGGAACAGGTGGGGCTGGAAAAGGTCTCCAAGATCCAGCTGTTAACCCAGCAATGCCTTGTTAATCACCAAACCCTCTCCCCAGGTAATAGACCCACGTTTTTGGAACACTTCCAGGGATGTGACTCACCCACCTCCCTGCTCACTGCATTATCCTGCACCACTCCTGCAGCCATGCAAACCAATTCCCTTCCTCACTGGGAACAGAACCACGTCTCACCTGCTCATTCACTGAAGGATAAAGGATATGCAGGTCACTGCTACAAAACAGCAGATGCACAGCAAACTGCTGGGGCATCAAAAGCCACTGGAGACGTCAGACCAGTCAAGAAATACAGCAGAAAGCAAACCAAGGAACACCACTTTTTGGAAAAAGGTTGGGGTTTTTTTGTTTGTTTGATTTTTTGGTTTTTTTTCTCCCCCCACCCCGAGTTCTACAAGTACTACTACACAATTCCAAGGCCAACTGCAGCTGTGAATTTTGTAAGTTTGCTTTAATCCTGCCTTGTACGTGGCTACCCATCTTACAGACAATAAATTCATTTTTCTCTGAAAGGGTTACTCACATACAGAAGAAACCACGGTTCTGATTCCAGCAGCATTTTTTGTGAAGTGGATAGTAATGTGAAAAGCTTTGCAATTTACAGGAACATAAAAGTTGTTTGGTTTGGGTCTGTTTGCTTTTAGCTCATGCTGAAATTGCCCAATTTTTCATTTCAGGAAGGAAAAAAGCCCAAACACCAATAATCTGACTACCTAAACAATTTACATTTGATATGCAACCTACTTGACCAAAAGATACAGAATTCCTGCTATGCCCTTTAGGAAAATGATCAGGTGGTCAAATGTGCAGTCTTGGGCATCACTGGCAAAGAAAAGGCAATCAGAGAGGAAAGGGCCCAAGCACCATAATTACCCAGACACACTTGACTAATGTGACCATGTCCAATCTTTTCAGTACTTGGGTAATAACATAACTTCAAGAATTTTCAGTCTTGGGGGTCAGTCTTATTAAAAGATAAGGCAGTTTCTCTTTTCTGAGAGACATAGAGCAACGAGAAAAGCAGAGAGCAGAGCTGGAGTGAATTAATACACAACAGCATCCTGTATCAACAAACCAAAGTGCACACAAGGAGGCTGCCACAGAAAAAGCAACCCAATGCTGTCAGCAGCCTCAGCACCAAGTGATATATTCATTTCTGCACACCTCAGTGTGGTGGGCTGCTGCCACCTTTTGGTTACAGACTCTTGTGAAATCAGATTTGATCCTAAAACACACACAGTGGAAATGTACTGTGATGAGTGGGATCTGAGCACCTGGGAGAACAGTGGGGTGGGACAGGAACATCATCTGTACTTTCTGTAAACTGCACAGTGTGTGGCTGCATGTCTTGGTATTTACTTGATATTTACTGTCTTCCAGCTTAAAATACCTTTGAATCTTCTACTGCTGAAATCAGCTCCCACTGGAATGCATGCAATACTTAGTAAATGATGAAATACTTTCTATGGTTAAAATTAACAAATACTTTAGCCAAGAAGAAAAAAAAATGGGGTCCAAGGAGATAAATACATCAGTAACTACTATGAGCAGTTTGCACAGATTGTAGTAATCACCCAGATGAGGCATCAGCCAAGGCAAGCTTTTGTTTGCACCTTTCCTCCACAGCAATTGACTTCTGAACAGGAAGAAATGCAGTTCAGTTTGAGACAGAGGCCACCTTTTATCCACAAACCAGCTCTCTGGAATTTTACAAACATACACACAACAGTTATCTGCATCTGCCCGTTTGAAAAGCTATTTGTAACTAGTCAGTGAGATGTAAAACACACAAACAACTACCACCATCATGGATTTGACCTACAGAGCCTGTTACACCTCCAGCAGCAAATCCATCCAGCTCTGCCCATGAGCAAAATCCACACTCTGAGCTCTGACTAACATAAACCTTCAGTCCCAAATCCGTGACAAACTCTCAACAACTGTGGAAAGAACAGCTACAACAAAACTAAGAGCTGAGCACAGGAGTATTAAAAAACCCTAAGGTCTGTGATCCTCCTTTCTTAAGGCACAGAACCCCATCAAATGTTACCTGACTGAGGCACACAGGTGCCTGGGGAGCGAGGACACAGAATCCATGGATGACTGCACAGCACAGGGGAAAGGCAGGATGGCTCAGAGGACAATTTCAATAAGTAATTACACCTGAACTTGCTCACTGTCAGCAGAATGTCTCCTGACATCCTTTTCTGCTTTCCTACCTCCTCACTTGCTTAAAAAGAAAGAATCCAGCTGCAGGCAACTGCTAATTAAATACTTGGGCTTTCAGCTATAGCTGCTATATGCACACATCTGCTCTGCAATAAACAGTTTTAAGTGTAATGTATTATTTTCCAGGATATATTCTAGGAAAGAATATTTATGACATGAAAGAAAAAGCAAGCAGGGTCCAAGCCCCTGCCTCATACTTACTAGAAAGTAAAAGCTGCAGTGTTTAAAATTAGAACTGCTTAAAATGGTTTTATTGCTTAGGGGCAGTCTTGAATCTCACATTCCAAGGCTTTGCTCCCAAAACAATACATTTACTAATTGTTTGGCCTTGAAATGATGTAAATGCAAACACTTATTTCAGTGCCTAGACACGTTTAAGTGGCTCGTGTTGAGCATTTTGGCTTAAAGGAATCACGAGCAACATCATGTTCCACTGCCCGTGATTTCACAATCTGTGTGTCAGACAGCAGATCTGAACAGAGGCAGACAAGGCAAATATCTGTAATGACATCCTCCTAAAGTCAGTGAGGCACTGCTCAGACTCCACGTGTCTGCAAATCCCACTGAGCCACAGCTCAGACTCCATGTTCATGGATGGAACAGGCCAAAAACACGACTGAGCAATGACACTGAGAAAAGGGAGAGCTCACAGTCTGCATGGGGCATCCCATTTCTACTCCTGTGTCCTAGTTTCAGCTGGGATGGAGTTCATTCTCTTCCTAGTAGCTGGGACAGTGCTGTTTTGGATTTAGGATGACAAATGTGCTGGTATCACACTGACCTTTGACTTTTTGCTGAGCAGAGCTTACACTCAGTCAAGGATTTGTCACTTGTCATGCTGCCCTGCCAGGGAGGGGGCTGGAGTGCCCAGACAGAACCAGGGCAGCTGACCCAAGTGACCAGAGGGACATCCTTTTATCAGTTCACAAGGTCTCCAAGTTTATCTTTTGCTCCAAGCCTCACCCTTTGAGACAGTCAGTAGCCCTTGATTAGTCAGAAGGGCTACTGACTGTCTCAAATCAGAGGCAGTGCTTCACAGCAAATCTGAGGGGATCTCTCATCCTCCACTGAGGCTACAAACACAGGCAAAACACCAAGACAAAAGGATATTAAAATCTGACCATTCTTTTGAACAGCATCCAACAGACAGGACTCAAATCTCCTATACACAAGCCAAGCCAAGGGGATGTTATCAGCAATTATCTCTCATTTGGGAAAAAATAAACAGATTGATCATATTACTTCGTAGTTGTTGCTTTACTACCGAGGAGGATTTACAAAAGTTCAAAGGGCCAGTTTTAGAAATAGGAAAAACAAATAATGTAGCATCAATCACAGCACATTAATCTTCACAAACAACTGCAGGACTTGAATTTATCTGCAACTGGCCGACAACCAACAGCCCACTTCTTGTATGTAACCAACACAATTTCATTCCCTTGACTCTTTGAACTACATCTCCTCACTCCACTGTACAGACATGTCCCGATTTTAACTCTTCTCTAGATAAGAGCTAGAGATAAGTGCATGGATTTATGTGGGAGAGGAAGGGAAACAAGCCTTAGATCTCCAGACCACAGCTCCAGTCTAGAGCCGAGCTCTCAGCCTTCCAAGGGCCACCAAAGCCACAAGAGCATCTCCTCCTCCCCTTCTCCAGCCAAGCTAACACTGACTCCTGGGCTCCATGAGCACAGCTCAGCACCAGGAGCCCTGGGAGTAACAACAGGCAACCCCCAGTTCTGCCATCACCTCTGAAAGGACAGCAAGCTGCTGTAGATCAGAACTGCTGTCTATTTTTAAGTAGTTTTAGAAATTTCAAATTCAACTACTTTGAGGTTGCAGTACAAGTTTTTGTGTTGCTCACAACAGTAGAGCAGGTGATGCTCATCTCCCCTTCTCCCAAAACATAATACAGAATTTTTAATAAAAGTTGACTCAACAAAGTTAATCAGAATATTCTTTGCCTGGAATAAATAAACACCAATGGCTGAAAGAAGGCATAGATTCAGCTGCTTTTTTAAAAGCCAACTTTCCTATTCCATGATTTTCTTCTGTTGTACTTGTCATACATTAATATGACAAGAACACTTAGAATACATTCACTCACAAATTTAAAATGTCAAGGCAAGAAATCATTAAGTGAGACTAAATCATCCATTTCAGACTGAAGTATTAAACAAGACTAGTCTTCTGCACTAATTAATTCATACACAGTACTGAAAAGCTGAAGGGAACAGAAATCAACCACTTGAATTTTGATCATTAAAAACAATGCATGTTTGAACACAATTCATCTGCTTTTTTCCAAATGAAGCTAGTCTAGAATTAATGTGCAATTCAATTTGAAATGACTGATATATTTACCTCATGGACTACTGAGGAAAAATAACAGTGCAACCTATTCCACATTTTGGCCAAAATCTGAAAGACCCACAGTAATTTTAGAAATTATATTGAAAGTAAGAAGAAAATTACATTCAAAATCAGAAAAATACCAATTTGTTTCTGCTCTGTCTTTAATAAACAATTATTAAGGTGCTTTAGCAGAGTAAGATCTGGTATCAAACCATCAGCTGTGTGCTATGCCCAAATGCCAGCAAGTGTTCCCAGACAACTATTTCCATCCACTTAGCAACAGGCAGAGGGGGTCTTCAAGCCCAAAACACAATCCCTCACTCCAAAATCCTGTTAGTCCATTTTAGAAAACTGCACAGTTCAAGCCAACACATTCCAAAAGAATGGGATTTTGAACAGAGATACTTCTGTGCACTGCAACTCCCAAAAAGTGCAACTTTCAAGGAGCTGCCATTTCTCTAAAAGAAAATAAACACTCAAGCTGGGAGGGAATGCAAGCTGTAGATGTCTGGAAAACCTAACATTAAAAAAATGTTCTTGAGAAAGACAGGGAGAAACCTCTAAATGTTACATCCCAAAACAAAGCACATGGAATTACTTAAAAGGGGAGAGGCCAATTATTTCAGAAACACTTTTCAAGAGGAAGAATAAGATGATTTTGAGAACAAAGCGATCAGCACCCCCAGCACACTGTGGCAGTTCCACGTCCCTGGTATTCCAACAAAAGTGAAACCTGCCCAGGGGCACACACAAAAACTGCAGAGCTTTAGAGAACAGGACTGGCATTTGAAACAAGCCACCACCAAGTCATTCCAAAACCTGTAGAATGCAAATAACATTCAAGCATAAAGAGTTTCAGCAATTCACTTCGATAACTACAAGGTAAAAACCAGCCAAATGTCCACTTACCTTTGGACTATTATGGAAAGTTTAATTAACTCCAATGTATCCATTTCTTCACAGATGTTTGTTATTCAAACCAGATAATAGTTTTTTCAAAACCAGGACAAGTCACATTTTACATGAACACTGCATTACTGGAATCCATGATCTCCCCCCTCTGCAAAGGTGTGTGTTACAACATACAGAGCAAACAGTGTCAGTTTTGTATTTGCTGTTGAAAACTCCATTGAAATCGTACAATTTTGAAGCTTACGAGGTTTGTTTGCTTTGTTTTATTAGAAAAAATACTCAGGCAAGGTCTACAATCATCTGTCAATTATAAATGACTTACAAGAAACTCATGAAGCAATAAAATTAAAAAAATACAAATACAAACTATATCTGAAACACTTCTATTTGGCAATTTTATAACAAATTCAAAAAAAAGAAAGAAAGATTACGGATTACTTTATAGGTACAGAGAAAGCAGTAGGTGAAGTGCTCAAGCAAAAAAAAAATAAAAAACCAAAACACTGCATTTTTTCCAAAAATAAAGTCACGTCACTACAGATTTTATGAATAATACCCTTATTAAACAACCATTCCAGAACATCTTATATTAGTGGTGCTTTTAATCTGCACTTTGTATCATTGATAAGATTATTTTTTGTGTATATATAACATTTTGAACCCACTGGAGCTAAGCAAGACACGTGTCAGTACCAATGCAGAACGCATTTGTATAACATTAGGATATGCTCACTTCTGCAACCAAAGGGTTACTTTAAGTTTTAATCTATTTAATAAAAATTTAGTGTAAAAACTGCTGGTTATTAGTTTCACTGTAGTAAATTCCTCCCCAATAAGGAGGACTAACTCTGCAGTTTGACTGCATATATCCATACAAATTTTACATATTAGTTCCTTCCGACAGTAAGGAAAAAACTAATTCTGTGTTCACTATTAGAAAGGAGTGCCATGAATTAATTATGGGTACTATTCATCCCTCTAAGATTTCTGGGAAGGATGTTCAATGTATTTTTGTTCTTACAACAGATACTAACAGTAGTATATAGTCCCTTAGGTATGTAAAAGAAGGTTTTTTTACTGTTAAGGAAGGTGCTTTTTTAAAACAATTCTTCTGGCAGCACTAGTGAATTACAATATCCTTCAATATTATTTCTACCGTAATATATACACTTTAACTTTCATGCCTCTAGAAAAACATCTACAGTACATTTCATAATATAAAAATATATTACAAATCTGCTGAAATATTTACAAGCAATGTCCTATTATCTATATGCAACATTTTTGTCTCCATACAAAGACTAACAGGTTAGACGCGTCTCTATTTGTCAGTTAAAAAAAATCCACGGCTCCTTGCTTATTAAGCAAGAAAATGATTTCACTTCCTTTTCAAAGCCAACTTTGGTGCATAAAGGATTGAATTTCTAGATTAATTTTCTTTAAAAAATACCATTTTCTTTACATCTAGAAAACATTAGACCAAATAAAGTATACTTTACAAGTGAATGGGGATCCTAGAGGGTCAGAAAAGCAAAATAAATCACCAGTAACACTGACTGCTCACACCGAGGTTTTCCAAACCCCTCCACTGACAGGGAGCACATCAAGCAGGTCTGATTAGCACACTACACTACTCCTGCACAGGGTCAGACAGACTGCAGCACTCTGAACATCCTGCCACACTGTGTGCTCAGAGCTGCCTGCACAGCACAGGCGTCCATCAACATCGTTCAACACCACAATCCAACACGGCTGAGGGGTCTGCAAAAGGACACAGCTTACACATGACCAAAGGTTACCATCCACCACCTCAAAGGGCAACAGGGGATCCCTGGGAGCTGCTCTACTGCCTGCCATGCTAGATTCAGTGAGCACTGACAGGAAGCCCAGCAGCTTGGTAACAGCTCTCCTGGGAATCGGGAGGAAATGGTGATGGTTACCTTTTCTTCTCATCAAATATAGACTACTGTATTCACTAAAGAAAAAAGCAGCTTAAAGAAGCAAGCATGCAAAGCCTTTTAGCTGTTCCACTAAGTTGCCAGAAGAGTGTTTGCTCAGTCTCCCACTGTACCATTCCATGAAAATGTGGATATACAGTAATATATTAATATATTCCACGGAAGCATCAACTTCATTCACAGAATGTTTACACTAAGCATAAATATTTCTCTAACCATTAAAAAAAAAATAAAAAAAGAAAAAAAAAAGAAAAAAAAAAGGAAAAAAAAAAAAGATGGGATTTGACTAATGTGCAACTTGATTTCTAAATCCATTGTCAGTGACTAAGACTGCAGGTGTCCCCACTTCCTTGGTTTTTACCTCTTCAACCTCTTCTGGGGCATTGTTCTGCAAAAGAAGATGGCACAGCTTTAGATTAAGACCCTGTGACATATACATCAGTCAGCTGAATGCACTATGAAATCATGGCTATACAAAATCTACTTTCACTTGATTAAAACCAAGAGCCAGTTCAGATGATCTCATAAAAGTGTACATTTCAGATAATTATTACAAACTTTCTATTAAAACATGACATTTTAGCACGACATTAATAGCTGCCACTGAATTTCTTTAACTGCCTTTTCATCCTGCAAAGTTTTTGTTTTTAAATTTGTATCATTAAGCTCCCTCAGCTGGTCCCAAAAGCCCATTTCAATCACAGACTGATCCATACTGCTAAAAATAGAGTACAACATTACATGTGGGGACCTTCATTTTCTTTGGGAGAGATAGAAAGGTTTGCTAATTTTTCTCCAAGGGCTTCATTCAGAGATCATTAAATTTTTATTGTAAAAGGTTATTTTTTTCTTTTCAAAGCCAACTATTCTATCAAGCTCAGCACAGGTAATCAATATAAAATTATTAACACCTCAACTAGATTATAAAAATCACTGTGTTAAGCAGTTTTAAAACAAATAATCCAATCTTGCCATAACATTGTTACAATTTTACCATTGATAGCAATGATTCATAGACTAAGGGAAGGATTTAAAACACATTTACAAAGATAGCAAATACAGCAGGATTGGTTTTCATATTGTAAAGCAAGCTTTCATTAATTTGATTAGTGAAACACACTGAATGTTAAAGGTGAACTGAAAGGCTTATTGCATTGAAAGGCCTCAGATTAGTGGTTTATTCACTCCTTGAGACTCTTGGTTGCTGATGTTAAGGAAGAAACATGGGAACACTGAACTTCTGTTATGATAAACTTGCTTTCCACAACCCATTTTCAGGGATTTTTAATATAATCACATAAATGTCTCTAGGGATGCTCAAAATTTCAGAAAGAATGAAGCATTTCAGATTACCTTTAAAAACTGTACACACAGAACTGTGGGTACTGACAATCATGGGAGAGCAGTAATAAAGGGGTGGGGGAGAATCAGGAAATTATTAGAAACCAGATGGATTAGAAGCCAATCTGAGGGCCTAAAATAGAAATGTGAAAGTAGCTTAAAGATAAGTAACATGGATTGTTCCCTTTTGTCCCCCTATAAAGAATCTTGTAATAAAAAAACAACAGTACTTGAATACAAGTACAAGTTTCAAGGTAATACTGCATGTATTACAGCTGAATATAATATGGAAAGATAAATTTGGACTTTAAAAAAATTGGTATACAAACCAGTATGTGATCTTAACAGAAGTGATCTTTCAGGATTCCACTGTATGTACCTCCTTTACTAGAATTTCTGTACACCAAGCACAAAAAAGTAAAATACACTTGGTAAATACACACATTCCCCGTTTCTCAGTCACTAGAGTTTAGTTCAAGAAGTAATTCTGAAATAACTTAAGACCTCAGAACTTAACTCCTGGACGTTTCCAGTGCCAAGGCTCCCTGATCTGGTGTATAACACATTAGCAATCCTGATTTTCCAACGTCAAAAAGTTAAGTGAGGCTTAAGATTACATTCAAGCAAAGAAAGTTTCAAAATGAAGATGTTACCTGTAAATGTTTGGGTCCAGAAGCAAGGCAGTATCTTTTGGTAGTTTTGATAAATGAACTACTTTAGTTTTTAACTGATGTCGCTCACTTTCATTTACCCACACATCAGGCAGACTATGAATAAATAAATAAAATAAAAATATTCAAAAAAGATCAACTGTTCTTCTTACCATAAAATTACGTGGTAAACTAGTACATATGAAGCAATTGTCACATTTCCCTGGTTAAAAAGCATCTTCACAGGAATGAGGAAAGGCAGCCAATCTTTACACCTTATACCTCCAAGGTTTTCAGGCTCTCAGTTTGAAAGGACACTGAACAGAATTTAAATTATTCCAGAAGGATATTCCAAGAGTTCAATGACAATGGTATTACCTTCTCCACTGTAACAGTTTAATGTGAAAATGGGCAACAGAAAAACCAACCAGACTGTTGAAAGTCATTTTTTTCGCTAGGCAGAGATTCTTTGATTCTGCTCAATTAAAGGACAGAATATACTGCAGGCACTGAGCTTGGAGTTACACTAATTCCCTTGCTCCAGGCTCCAAGGTTTCAAAGACAAAATGCTCCAACTTGGCTGAAGGTAACTGTTTGATTACACTCTTCTTAGGGTTTCTGGTAGGGTTTGAAACATTTTCTACATGTCCTAGAAGCCAAAGATGAACTTCAGGCTGGGGGAGGAGTTTGTAATTAAGGTGTCTCAGTCTTTGAAACAGGTTTCAAATTGAGAAGCCCAACACTTAAAACTAAATGTAATGGCTCTTTCTCTTCAAAGCCAAATTTCACAGGATTTTGCAAATTATTTCATCAAATCTGTATTTTGCAGATTTCACTTTGCATGAAAGTCAGCTGCAACTCAAATCCAATTTCTTGGGCATGCTATTCAAAACATGAAATGCAACCCAGAAACCCTAACCCAGCAGGAAAAGGAGTTTCTCCAATTAAACCTTTCAGATGAAGGAGGAAGAAAAAAAGAAAAAAAACAACAGGGCAGAGGAGGAGGAAGAAAACCCAGCAGGCAATCCACTTATTCACTAAGTCTTACAGATCATGAAAGGTGGAAAAACATCACAGAAGTTTTTTAAATAAAGCCAAAAATCAGTTTTTGGACAACCCACACTGGGAAGAGATTTTCAGTAGCAAATGTATGCTCAAGATAGAAACAGCAAAAAAGGAAACTTGTCACATGCAAAGATTTGAAATACACCGAAAGACAATAACTCAGTAAGCTGATTTACTGGCACCAAAAATCAATTGCTGCTCTCAACAAAAACCAAAACCAACAAAACAACCCCACCCTCCCAGCCCACTAGAAGTTATTTTCCTCTTGTAGAGGACTTGTATTTACCTTTCCTGACCAAACCCCTAAACACAGAGAGAGCCTGGAGAACTCCTCCAGCTTCTCAAGACTCAGTGTAGGAGCTACAGGGCTCCTGCAGCTCCACAGGAGGGCAGCTAACAGCTCAGGGGGTGCAAAGGAATCCCCAGGGCTGCATTTCCCTTTCTGAAGAGTGAGCACCCCAACAGTAAAACACAGCAGTGCCAGGGCACCTTGGCATCTCCTCTGCTTACACAGAATCGCCAAGGTGAACTGAATTCTCAGTAATCCAACATTACATCATTCAGTGCCTGAAATACACACTCCACCTAAGCTAAGGCAACCAAAATGCACACAGAACATCATGAAACATGGTATTCCTCTGACCTGATCAACCAAGTCTGAATTCCACTGGCAATGTCTTAACATTACTGAACAACCTGTCTGCTCCAATGCACTGATTCTAATACTGAATTATCTGCATGAGCAAAAAACTCATTCAGCTCTGAATTAAAACAAAAATAATTCCTCTTTCATTTTTCACGTTCCTAGTGCTGCATACTTCTTAATGCTTATCTTACAATAAAATTAACTGTCTTGATCTATAACATGTTTAAAAGAATAATTTCAGAATGCTGTTAGATACAGTACCATCATCTATCCTAAAAGGAATCAAAAAACTGCCTATAAGAATATTTTAGCTTTCTTCTCTAAAGGTGAATTGAAACTCATGATAAAATGCATTAAAAATACAGAAATAAGTTTAACTGAACTGGTATTAGAGCCCAAAGACTTGAAAGTGAAAGTAAAAATCAATAAACTTATTGCTTAATAATTTCTAAACTTCTAAATTACGTTTCGAAGAGCATTTTTAAAATATTAACTTTAACTCAAATATTCAATGGTACAAAATAATTTAGCAACAGTTTATTGATCCCACAGTAAATCCTTCCCCATTTAAAACATATCAGTAGCAACATACTCACATGTCCTCTGGTGTCCAATGAAGCAAGAGTTTTATTTTGCCAGAGTCTTCTTTTCTTTTAGCTATTACCTACAATAATTACAAAATCATAATTAAAACCAAATTACAGATTTGATAACTCAAACTCAAACAGATTTGATAACTCATTGTTCTTCATGTCCTACTGGACAATCATAGAAAGCAAACTGTTACACTCCTTGAAAGTTGTGTGTCTGCAATAAATATGCTCTAAAGACTTACAACTGTTTTGCAAAGAACTTAAGTCCATTTAGGTTTTTAAGTTAAAACCACAATTCAGCCAGAAGATGTACACTTAATACAGCTTTCTTTGGAACATTTCCTGCACTGTCCCAGAAACAAAATGGAAATTCAAAGGAAACATGCATCACAGTTGACTCAAAGCAGACATGGAATTTTGCTGACCTCTTCTGGAAACAGGAAACAATTTCACACTGTAAACTGGCAGGCATCTCACTGTATTCACTGTCTTACAAGGTTTCAGTACACTGAAACAAGGGAACTAGCTAAAATACATGTGGCCACTTAGCTGAAATACCTAAAAAGCTAAAACCACAGAACAGTTTAGTGTTCAAATGTTTTAGAGATGTAATTCAAGCCACTTCAAAGGCTGGGGGTGGCATGACAGGGTAACCTGTAAGTTACATTTTTAAATCAGCCTAGTGTCTGTTCCTTAGTTTAACTAGATCTGCTTGGCTTTTTCCATCTAACAGTTCAGAGAACTAAAATACAAAGAATTTGACTCCATAAAAGCAAACAGAAAAAAAATCATAATCAAGTCAAAGGTGTACACTGAATGGCAACCACATTTCTTCAAAAAGGTTTTATTAACGACTGCATTCTGAATCTCTCCATATCTACAAAGAAAATGTTGTGTTTAAAAGAGTATATATAATGAAAGATGTGCCTTTTCAGAGAACATGCAAGGTATCGACACTGACTGCTTAGAAATTCTTTGTATTAGAATATCTGCCCTGAAATATACTGCATTGTGCTGACATATTCTTATGCTGCCTGAAGCAATAAAGCCACATCATTTGTCTGCTTTTAGACAGCATGGCAATTTCATCTTCCTATTTTCCACATTTCAAATTAGTGTCTTTGAAAATTACACATTTCTTCTTCATCTGAAGGTAGACCACACAAACTTATTATGGCATTTAGCCAGTCACCATTCAAATGCCATGTCCTAATGCCTTTAATGCAAAATGAGTGTTTGCATCTGAGGTATCACTATCCCATAACAGTGCACGTCCACACAACAGCTCCTAGCCTACCTTTTGTTTTTAAAGCTGATTTTAGGCTGAATCTCATCAACAAACCAAAACAGAGCAGCCAAGTGCAGTGTGGGGCTGCAGTTCTAGAGCACTTCTCCCCCTGGCACAAGCTCTCCCACAGCTGAGGTCCCACCAAGCTCCTGCCACGCCCAGGGACACATGCACGGAGGAGCTCAAAGGATTTCACCCCCTCCTTCACATTCATGTGAAGCAGCTCTAGAGCAGATCCCTCCCTCTAGTTCCACCTCCTATGAGCTATTCCAGTAGCCAGAGCTGCTCTTCCACAACTGCCTGGATAACCTTTCAGGTTAAAGCAAGCTGTGAACTGGAGGAGGATCTGCTTTTCTCCCAGCACTGTGAAACCCACGCTGGCCAGGGAAACTCGAAGGAGATTTAAATACAGTAACAGCTGAACCACCTGCAATCCCCACTTGCAGCTGGTGCACAAGGTACATAAAGCACAGCAGAAGTAATAGGGGAAAGATTTCCAATACAGGCCATAGGTATTTAGAACAATCTGTCTTGCAGAACAAGGTGAAATTAGCTTCATGCATACAAAATCATTTTGGATTCAGGGAAAGAGACTGATAGTTCAGGAGTCTGAATCCCATACTAAGATTAAGCTGTAGCTGAAGCCATGGCAGCCAGCACTCCTTGTTTGGACTATTCTACCAATTTAAAACCATCTCTCCCCATTTTGTCCCATCTCTTCTTTTTCTTCAGCCAAATCTCCACTTTTTACAGGCCCTCATCTCCCAACATGCTCAAGAAAACCTGAGGTCATTCAACTTCTTAAACTTCTGATCCTTCTACCCCAATTCAGTACTTTATCCCTGAACTCTTCTAAATCAATGTTGATGTCTTTCCTATCCAAACACAAGCTCCCCACTCGGTTCTTGCCTCCTTCCAATATTTTGGTGTTAAGTTTATTAAAAGAAAAAATGGGGGCAGGGATAAAATAAATTTATTCAGGATTATATCTTTTAAACTAGAGGAAAAAAGGAGAAAATGCATTTTTCAGATCAGCATCTTTACATATTTAATTATATACCAAAAATACTTCTTGTGATAAATTAGCACGGTCACTCATGACCATGGAAATGCCATCAGAACCTCATTCTTATTTAAAAGATAGAACAAATTTTCTTCTGCAACACAAAGTTGCTGTTAGATATGCCCCAACTGGATCAGGAAATGTTGCAATCCATTCTGTCTGTGAGCTAGAACAACTACCACCAATACTTCTTAGAAGTTCATTTTACTAACAGCAGTGGACAGCTCAGCAATATAAAAGATCCACTACTGCTTATTTCTGATTAAGCATCTACAGCAGTAAGAGGAAAGCAGAAATCTTTCTGAAAGATTGGAGTTTTTAGACACACAGGTAAACAAACAAAATGCATCACATATATACTTACAGTACTATGAAATACAACACTGTGGCCTTTTCCTAAACTTTCTATATGTGCTGAGAGATTAAAGCAGATGGCTCGATGTCTTATAGCATCCAGTGTTTGTGCATCAAAAAAGTCATGAGGTCTTGCTGGAAAACAGGAAGAGAGATCCTTAGTGTGCAACACATTGAAGGCATTCAAACACATTCAAGCATATAAATAGGTCTGAAGTGTCATTAGTAAATCATTTACCATCATGTCAGTAGCACTACCTTGTCAAGAGAGCTGCAAACATTAATTTCACTGAGAGGGAGAAATTATTCCTAAAGAAGCACAACTCAAGTTTGGTCTAAACACACTCCCTGTGGCTGAAACAGCTATTTCCAAAACTGTAACCATATCCACTCATTTCAGTTTCAATAATGCTGAACAGTCAGCTGAAAAGCTCCACACTATTACACATTTCTTTGTACGTACAAGTCATCCAATCCATGTTCTTGGACTACCAGTAAACATTTTCTACCCAAGAAGCACCAACTGCATGCATCCCATTTTATCCTTTACTTCAGTAAAGCACAACTAACACCTGAGATTTTACAACCAGTATAAAACCAGCAGGCATTAGAAAGACTTTTTCTTTTAGAAAAGGATTTTTATAGTCAAGTGTTTCTTGAACAGCAGAAAGATTATTGAATTTTAATTTAGGGTCTAAAACAAAGTCCATCAATTCTACACTAGCAGTGCTTACACTAAAAAATAATAGCTGTTCAGAACCTATTTGCAAGCTATTAGAAATACTTCACAGATATAAAACTGAGGAAGCAAATGTATAAATCTGCTGTACTTAAACTATTAGCAATTTATACATGAGGGTGCTTC
>JAOTQZ010000875.1:70746316-70778171 GCA_026546895.1 Pogonocichla stellata | reverse complement strand
CACCAACATGGATTCAAAGTGTTTTCATTCCAAACAGCCTCTATGCTGCTGTGTCCATGACTCCAGAATGAACCCCCAGCTGGAGCTGGCCTTGGCAGCACTCCTGGGGCTGCCTGTTGGTGAGCACTCCCCTGTACATCCTGCTCTGTCCCTGCCCCACCCCAGCTGGACACTGCCAGTCAGGCAACCACTCCCTGCAAGCCTTTCTAAGTGGCACTGCAGGACCACAGCTCCTGCTGCAGGTGGCCAGTGATGCAAGCACCTAAATATTGGATAAACGAATACGAGGGAGGAAAGGAGGGAGGGTGGAAAGAAGGGGAAAAAAACAAATCCAAATTTTTGCTTTCAGTTTCATGCAGCAAATTTCTCCAGGATTTACTGTGGAAAACATTCAGCAGACTGAGAAGAAAGGGTGCAATTTTTCAAAAGTGTATGAATTACTTAATTGATTCTTAAGTGTTAGTACTTTATTTTCTATGCATCTTTACCCTGAAAATGATTTTGAGGAAATGGATTTAAATATCTTAGTTCCTGCCTAATAACACAAGTTTCAAGTACACATCAATTCCTTAAGTCAAATAAATTACATCACGACATCAGTAATGCACCAAATGCAAATCCAAGCCCTACATAAGTAACAGTGCTACTGTAGATTTCCTTCTCTCTCTCATATTGCTCCTGTGAACTCAATTATCATGCTTGTTAATAACAACAGTGCCATCTTGGCAATGGAAAAGCAAGTGACAATACTGTACTCGAGGCAGCTCCAGAACAGCAATGCTGTGACTGTTTTAGAGGTACACACTCCCAATGGATTTGGCTCTGAGTGCAATTCTGCATGAATGAAGGAACATGTAAAAGGCCATCCAGAGGAGAAAGCATGCCACAGACTCTAATCCTGAATTACTTTACACCAAAATTTCTAAGGCAAGTAAGATATCTACAGCACCATGAATGTAATCAGCTAAAAGGGTGCCACCAGTAAAAGAAGCTTTTATGATAAAAGGCTGATTTTGAAACTTAGAAGAACATGCCTCATTTCTAGATAGGACAAAAGAAAAGTAAACCCCTTAAAATGGCAAGATGTTACCAGTTAAGTAACAGCCCAAATCCTCTTTATAGTCCATGTTAGAAGATGTGTATTCCCATCACAGACACCCACAGTAAAGTCCTTTTACATTATACATTCCCTCAGAGAAGGGTGTTCCCTTCAGATATAAAACTGAGGAAGCAAATGTATAAATCTGCTGTACTTAAACTATTAGCAATTTATACATGAGGGTGCTTCAGTAACAGCATATATTGGTTATTAATTGTCAAATATTTAATGCACTTACACCTTTAAAAAAGCCAGGGTCTAATAAAACTGTGAGGTAGAAAGAACATGCTGAAAACATTTTTTTTCCAGAGACAAATTGCTTTGTGCTGAAAAATTGCCAGCTTTTGTCAAATTATTATCTGCAAGTGATTGAAACAGATTTTCCACTGTCAAATGGCATTTTGTTTCACATCCATGCCATTAAGTCCTTGCAATCCTACTTGCACAGGACCTGGTACATATGTTAAACATCTCTCCTTCTGGGCACCTAAAAATATCTAATTATAAATCCAGGTTCTCAGCTTTATATACTCTAGACTGAAAACGCTTAAAGATGCTAACAGTGTTATTTTGGCTTCTTTGATAAGGGTTTTGACTTTCCCCATTCTTCTTGTAAAGACAAACCACACAAACTTGCACACTTCATTCTTTCACTAAAACTAAGCAAAGAAACAGAAAGACAAGCCAAATTGTATCAGCCCTTTGTCACCTTCACCTCACCAGCAATAACCTGCACAAAGTTTGAAAGGAAAGCTGCCAATACTTAGCATTTTCAGAAAATGCCATCAACTTTGGATACATTTCTGGGTCACATACCCTCTGGAGAAATACATTACAGTAGTCAGTTCCCAATTCAGTTAGAGAAGATTTCTGCCTTAAGGCAAAAGTCTACAGCCAGCATTGCATTTGTCTCGAGAGGCAAGAAGATAAGAAATTGCTCTAGCAGCTGTCATTTTTCTTCCTGTGCAACACTTGATCAAGACAGCACACCATTCAAATAGTGCAGTCTTCCCACAATATTTATTATTTACATTTTTGCCATCAATTAATTCATAACTTCTGCAGCAAATTCTCATTACAACTAAAGCATATTAACAGGTGATTCTAAGTTTTAATTATGAAACTCTGATTTGAAATTTCTAAGTCAAATAATATAATATGATGTTTATCAATTACTAATAAAATGACAACCTGAAAAACTACTTCTGCATATAGTTGGGGTTAAAATTAACTAAGATGCATTAAATCAGCCACCTAACAAACTCCATATGGAGAAGCAAGCTAATATGCAATTCAAGAACCTCTGGAAACGAAAATTTTGAAGTGACCAGTCTTAGACATTTATATTTTGAGTAACACAGTCAACAAACGATCCTTTAGGAACCTGCAATTATCTCAAAATGTCTCTCTCATTCCATCTAAGATGCAAAAGGATACTGCAAAGTGAGCCCATAACCCTCCACTGATCAGGCTTCACTTCTGTGACCTCATTTACACAGATTTCCAGAGTGAAAGGGAAAGCTCTTTGAAAATCAAAGTCCGAAAAGGACAGAAACAGTTTTCTAATTGAATCAAAATCAGAGGAAATCCAATTGAAATTAGAAATCTCTACTTTTAAGATGTGTCTCACAATACAATTTGCTCATGTATATGGTAAGAGTATCCAGGCATTCCCAGAGGCCAAGGAAACTGCAGAATTCCAGAGGATAATGTAACTTCCCAGGACATGCTTGTCTGCACGCAAGGCAGAAACATGACCACTGCTTCATGAATTTCCATCAAGTTCCTTGAAGAATGGGTGAGGCATTAAAAATAAATCACAATAACGTGACAAGGAGTAATCACCTAAGACCACTAGTATATGAATCCACTGTTGCAGTACCATTTGAATAACTGGCAACTGTATTTCTTCATAGGAAGAGAGAGATGGATACAGTGAAATGTTCTGCTACAGAAGAGTTTTGGAGAAATGAAACTGCAGACAGCACGAGATTATTTAAAATGTCCACTGGTTCATAAAAAGCAGTATCTTGTGCTACTGTCCAATACTGTAAGAAAGATTTTGAAGTAAAAAATTCATGCCATTTTTTCTTCAGCTGTTGACATACCAGCAGAAAAAAATGTAGATGGGTTTTTTCTTGTCTCCTCTAAAATCCATGTGTCAGAGTAACATTTTAGTACTAGCAAATGATCAGTTTGGTACTGGAGAGTTGCATCCAAAGCAATTATCACCCAAAGTGAAATGTTTTAACAATTGCCTAATCTTTCCTAACTATTCCTGTAGATTAGAATCTCTCTAGAAATTTGATGTTTTCTTAGTCCAATTCTAGGACATGAGAACATCAGGAACTACCAGATCCAAATGGACTAGAAGAGATACTGGGTAAGTGGTTATTTCTTGCTAGAGCAAACAGCTCTCACTTTAACTGATAAATCACAACTCTCAGCACATTGGATCATATAAAATGAATGAACATCAGCTATGTGGAGACAGATTAAAAAAACATAGCAAGTCAATTCTGCCCAGAATTAGATCTTGGTTATGCTCATAAAACTGTCATTAGCATAATGAAATGTTGTGCTCAAAGAGAGCTTATGTAACATGCATTTATCTCTAATTTATATGAATCTGCAATCTCTGTCTGAACCTCAGACCTCATCAGCACTGAACAGAACGCTTTCCAGCAGTAATACAGTCAGTAAACAGAAAATGACTCTGAAATGAAAAGTTTCTTTCAACTGGTAACTCCATTTGTTGCCCATGGGAAACTCATACTTTTTCCTCTGTGCGTCCCTCTATGACGCACAGATATTTACCCTGAAAAGGAACACAAACAGAATCTGGAATTGCTTTCTTCCCATCACAAGGTATGCCAACTCTATCAGATTCAAATATGCAGAGAAACCACCAGAGTGAGGAGGAACTTTCACTCTAGGACAAACTTCTCAGGAATTTCCACTTCCGCGGAACACTTACGTAGTGATCGCCGTCTCTTGTTCTTCAATTTTCTTCTTTTATTCATGCCAGCTTTAGATGGAGATTCCTCTTTGGCCTTTGGCTGGCTGGCAACTTTTGAAGAGTTCTGCTGGCTGAAGTGTGTGGGCACATGACGGGCAAGTCCTCCCTGAGATGCAAAGCTGGCGTTGCACCCACCAACGACACACTGTGAGAAAAAGCAGAACAGTGTCAGTGGCTGCGTGGCACAGGAGCTCCAGAGACCCTGCTCTGGCTTTGCTGCCTCAACTCCCAACACAATCATGCAATTCTTGAAGAAAAACATATTCTGCTATACATTTGTTTGAAGTTTTTAACTCTCAATAACTATCGTACAATGAAATAATTTTTTTATGCCATGCTGTATTTTATAGTGTGTAGCATAAAACTAATCTCAAACAATGCACTGGGAAACTTTCCACAGAAAACAGGTTTCTGAAGAACTACCCTCTTCATAGACCAACAATCCCTTGCCTTTCAAAATACTGTGCTGTTACTGTTACCCCTCCAATGGTCTTCATTTGGTAACAGTAACACTCTCTAACATCCCCTTTACTTGTGACAAGGCAAAAGTAACAAACACATCCTTACCCACATCAAATTTGTAACAGCTTAATGCTCTTTGTAAATGCCATAAACGAACAGCTGTCTTCAGTTTCATCTAAAACTAACTTCAGTAAAGTTGTGGTAACAACTATTTAAACATTCATTTTGGGATGCTGCTATTGCTCCAGGAGCATTTAAGGCAGTTCTTATTTATAGGAAATGTCCTTTCTCAACAGAAAAGTAAGATCCAACAACAATGAAGCAGAAACACCAACTGGATGATAGCAGCAACCAAGCTTGTACTGGCTACAATTACTGGTGTTTATATGATTATCTGGTCCATATTTACAATTATTTTATTTGCAAAATAAGCATTTAATTTATACCATTGGAGAGGGAAGCACAATCCTTTGCTATTGTGCTTTTCTATTGAGCTCACATGCATAATAGAAAAGTGATTTTAGAATACGCATTTCATCACTGGCTGCAATTAGCTGTGTATCCATATGATTGATTTTTCTTTGGATTCAGAGAACAGCAGTGGGACAAATGAGTGGATCAGCCAGTAGCAAAAAACCGACAAACAGTCTAAATCATTGGAAAGTTCTCCAACAGGAGCCTGAGAAAAAGTGATACTGCTGCAACTATGGCCACAGTGCTGTGTCATTTTGAAGGCTAAGGATGAATTTCCAAGCTCACAGTAACCTGCCCCATGCCTGCACATTTGATTGGAAGACAAGAAAACAGCTTTACAACTCCACAAGCCCCATTTTTTGCCCCTGAACCCCAACTGTGCTTTCTAACAGTGGTTGCAGAACTGAACAGCCTATTTCTGCCTCAGACTCAGTAAATGGCTTTCCATGACCAGTAGTAAAAGTGTCCACAAAGAGAAAAAACTGTGCTGTCCCCTGTGCTATAAACTGTGTTAACAGCTTAACACAAGCTATAGGACTAAAAATATGTACATAGATTTAAAGGCAGTAAAAGGCAAACAACGAAAGGATGTTTTTCACTTTCCTTGGTGTGTTTGTTCTGTCTTTTTAAAGGGAAGAATTCTTAGAGAGAGTTAAAGATCTTCATGTACTGAACTAACTCAAATTTAAAATTCCCTGACAAAAAGCTTGAGGAACCTTCACACTGTATTTGTTCCTCCCACTAATAAGCATCTAAGAATTGTGAAGATTTTTACCAAAATCCGCCCTACACATTTTTAACTTGCCCTAAGATTTCCCATGCTCAAACAACAGCAATATTGTCTACTTAGATGGCAGTAACTTAAAATGGAAGAAATCCCAGCACACCTATGAATCCAAACACACTCTGGATGCTGATCTCATTTACACTGTGGCAACTTCAACACAATTTCCATTACTTGAAATTCATACTGAACATTAGAATTTACACTTAGAGAATCACAGGATGGTTTGGGTTCCAAGGGTCCTTTAAAAGTCATTCATGCCACTCAACCTGACCCTGAACCCAAACCACTTATTTTTATGAAAGATTACTTAACCCACAACCAACAGATATGTGTAAAATGCATGTGTGCATTAGTTTAAACATCTTTTTCTCTCCTCTTTTTTTGTCCTTGAAATACCTGTCTTGCCCATAAAAGCAGCTTCATGAAACTAAGCCACAAAATCTAAATTTTGGATTCATTCTTACTAATGTGCTCCTGACTTCAGATTCCAGCCCTTTCTGATCACACAAACACTGTCAGGAAAAAAATTAGCTCAAGGAAAGCTCATATCCTGAAATTCAGTCACACTTGAGAAATTAAAACTTTAGTTTTACCAATGCCTGCTAGAGATCAAAAATAACCTAAAGCCTGGTACAGTGCATGCTTTACCATATTCAAGTTAAATATAGTATCAAAAAGACAACACCTTTGGGAAAAAAAGCACAAACTACGTGTCAGGTACTTCTCTAGAACTTTTCATACCATAACTGTGCCTCTTGTGAGATGGGAAACACTGTTTTATGACAAACTGCAGGTTGACTCACAATGTCATAGCTTAACTTTTTTGTCATGTACAGAGCAAACAGTCACAAATATTCTATATGGATTATCTACAGAAGCTACCACTAACTTTTCTTGCTCTACCCAAGTTTTTACTTTCAAAATCCCCAAACCAGCATCCTTAGATCCTCAATATCTGCACCTTGCAACTAGAAATTGTCTTTTTCCACAAAGTGCATTAATAGTCTACAGCCACGTCACAAAACATTTACAGAAATTATTACATTCAGATTTTGTGTACTTTGAGACTACCTGATCATGTCTTCAAATAATCAACAGCTGACAGATCAAAGATGACAGAGAATGCCTTTGCAGCAGACAGGAAACAGTAGAAGAGGAGAATGAAAAAATCTTACCTGTTTGTTCTTTTTCTCTAAAATAATATATCCAGCAATCCGTTACTAATGGGTAAAGTCTCTTCTCTCCAAAGATAAGGAGCAGTTCAGGCTGTCACTTCAGGATCTCTGGATGGTAAGTCATACCAAATCAGCTTCCCACCAGACAATCACATACCTCTAGAGGGCTTCTAATAAATCCAACTCAACTACTATGCACAACTTGAAACCAATCTTTCCATTTTCCCCCCAAAACCTAAATCTCATAATTTCCCATTGACTTTGCAATCACACAGATTGGGTCCGGATTGGTGGATATGTTACTTCAAGAGAAAGTAAGTAAACATGTAAGAAGTTTAATTTCTCCAGTGTACCCATACCCACCATCATTAATGGGCAGTAATGACCAGGGACTTTTACAAACAGGATATAAAAGTATCTGGCAATGCAGGTTTCTGTTTTAATTCAAAATAACCAAATCTCCTACTTGGGTTATTCAACATGTAATTTTTTCTAGTAAATCTATCAGTAATGGTTTAGACATCTGGGTAAACTTTCTTATTGTCTCAACATGTGTTTGGGCAGAGGGCCTTTACATTTTACATCTGCACCTGCAATGCTCTAATGGACAGAAAATATTCCCAATGAAGACTGTGTTTTCTATATTTCACCAAGCATTACTCTACTGACAACTGTATCAAATGCAGTCACCCCTTCCTGAATTCTGGAAGTTACAGGGAGCATCAAACTCGTTTTCAATACTACATTCTTTCCCCCTTTTAAGGAGAAGCCTGCAATGAACCTGTGCACTACCATTCATTGTCACTAAAACATCTACCCTGAGAGCATGACTGCTCCTGACCATGAAGAGCATTTCCACTGGAATCCAGAGGTGAAAGCAGCTGCCAGCATTCCCACAGGCACCCTTACAGGATCATCTAGGTTGGAAGAGACCTTTGACATCATCAACCCCAACCCTAATGCTATATGCAACTATTTTTTATTTTATTATCACTTTATGCAATTATTTTACATTAAATCTCCCACTATTTCATGTTCATCTACCATTTGTCCTTTCATTGTGCTCAACATCTAAGAGTTCATTTGATGTGTCTTCAAGTAACTTTCAGTGCCAAGTAATACCTGATCAATTTATTTTTGCCTCTGCACACCAGAAACCATGCTGGAAAACGCAGGTTGTCACAACCTCTTTAACTATTCTAATACTTATTACTTGCAACAGCCAAGTTTAGGACAAGAAACATGGAATATTTTCATTCATTTCTTTTCAACTTGCCAAGGACAGTTTGAAACCAGGATGTTTTCTAACTCAGCAGATCCTCCACATCCTGTATCTAAGGTCTGAAAGCCAAGTTGCTGAACCCTCAACAGGAGCAGCCCTGCATGCTGATGACACTCCACAATATTCCACTGGCTTCTAAGAAGCTCCAAAATGGTGAAATAAGAGATCTAAAAAAGAATAATGTTGAGGGTTTTCTCTCTCGACTCTCTTTGCAAAATCATCCACAAAGATGAACATACTAAATGTCTTTGGAGAGAATATCTATATTCAACGAAAGCCTATAATGACAAAAAAAATGAAAAGGACTGGCTAAATTCAGACTGTAAAGGGAACGATTCAGAGAGGAGCTGGATGTACACTACCAAGACACTGCCCCACAGAAAAAAGGAGTTAGCATAACAGTGGTGTCAAAAGTAGGCACCCATGAGGAAATTTACCTTTTCTGTGACACAGGTACTGCAATAATCATGATGAGAAGGACACACTAAGCCACACAACCAGGAAAAAACAGGATAAACTTATGAATTTACAAAAGCATGAACCATTTTGCCTTTGCAATTTAGAAGCGGGTTCATTTCTGTGACAAATGAACTGCACAGTCACATGGCTGGTAGGAATGAATGGAAAGGGCAGGTAAAACCCACAAAGACCTTTCAATGGGAAAGCAGAACAGCTCATTTAGGGCTGAATGGAGCTTTCAGTCAAAGGACAACTCCATGTGTATCACAAAAAGAGATAATTAAACCCAAAATGTGCAACTACATAAAATGAGTCCATTTGCAAGCAAACAGGAACTGAATAGGGATATATCCCTCAATGCACAAGAGGGTTCTGTTTGAGACAGCCCCCAGTGCTTTCCAGCATAAGAAAATACATTTCTCTCCTCTTTTCACTAGAAATGTAAGAATATATCAATCTGTGATATACTTATTCTCTTCTGGTCTTTGCATGAGTGTAGTGTTCTTTTACCTTTACAAAAGTAAGATTTCCATGCTCTTAGTTGTCCTTTTCCTAGCTAAGATTGTTTTTCTTTAAAACATCCAAAATAGCAGTTCCTAAGACAACAGCATAGAGCTGTACTGTTTCCATTACCACTTCTTACAGCTTTCCTCAAAAATCCCAACATTATCTTTTAACTACAACACTGAATGACTGTTTTCTGCAAGTTTCCTAAAATGACAGATTCCCTCCTTTTATGTTAGGATTCAAGTATATTCTCATGAGGCAACTGAAGTTTCATTTACAATTTAGGTTTTGGGAGATATTTTGTCTGCAGTAATTATCAAGAAAAGGTCTTTAAACCAACTCTGACTCCAAAAAGTCTGGCTTTCCCTGAAAGGTGAGCAATTAAGATTTATGAGAGAAGGTAAATGCACTAAATGGACACACTGGCTCCATTTTTGACTGACTGCCACAAAACAACTAATAAAAGGCTGCTCTTGGACTGGTCAAGACTAATATCCAACACTTCAAGTGTTTTTTGTCTCCAACAGCAGATTTCTAAAGTTAGGATAAAAAAAAAAAAAAAGCAGCAGCAAATGAAGGAAAGGAGCCAGTTAATTAATAGATTGCCATCCTCAGTCCTGACAGACACTCACATACTTGGCTACCTCATGTGAGCCCTGAAGCCTATTACAGCATAAATGACAGGAGAACAAAAGATGTTACAAAATTCTACTCAGACCACAATTATCCTCCATTCAAAGCTCCCAGGAACAGATTGAGAAATACAGGGCTAAAAAACAAACAGAGGGACTGGAGACAACAGTACGAAGAAATGCTGCAGTGACACACATTGAGCCAGGATGATTAACTACTGCAACCCTCACATGTTTTGTTCTCTGCTCAGTAGGACCAGAAAGTACAGAAAATCAGCTGGTGCAGCAAAGCAGCAGCTATTGAACACAGGGTGATTACTACCTGAAACAATCACTGACAATCTGAGGGCTCTAGCTGTAGCCAGCCCTGCCAGGAGAACGAGGGCACCGACCGAAACTGCCTTGGCCAGGTAAGCCTGACAGACTCACTGGGGCTTCTGAGCTATGCCCATCTCTGCAGCCCAACCTCTCTCAAACTGAGCTTCCTTGAGCTCCACCCAGTGAGAACACAGATTAAGCAATTAAAAGACTTTCATCCAAGAACAAAGCTTGCCATTACACTTGGAGGTAGACAAAGTATTTAATTCCAAACTAGAGAAAACCTAAGGTACAAGTTTCCCCTGGTAACTGGTAACTACTACTACTATCATTATCAATAATCAGAGATTAGGATTTCAGTTTAGATCAGTTCCTGGAACAACTCTATCTGCAAACTTGCAGGGATCTAGGATCCTTAAGCTACCCCTTCAGGAGCATGCTAAACTCATTCCTTCAAATGCAGGGTATGAAAACCTTAAAACTCATTTTCCTGTGGTTATTTCCTGAGTCAGAAATTTTCAGTCTAAACTACACAAGTCAGAATGGAAAAAAATCTGTTTATTAAAAAAATCTGTTTCATACGCAATGCAGTATTTTTACTCTCTTGGTTCTGAGTTTAATTTAGTCTTGTTTTCTGTCATAACTATTATTAAAACCTATCTAGAAAATATAACTACGGAAAGACACCCCTGTAACAGAGAAGTATTTTTAGTAATAAAGCTGCCTTAAAATAAAATTCTTTAAAAGTGGAATATATTAACCTGAGGAGAAAGAGAAGAGAGGGAAGACAGAGACTAAAACTTGGTGGGGTTGGGGGAGAAGGAGGCATAAAATGCTACCTAAACTAAAAAAAAAAAAAAACCAACCCAAATCCTATTTCATTTTCATATCCTACATGGAAGAACTTCAGTCTGAAGTAGTGTGGGTGGGACTTACCATCAAGTGATCCAGGACTGACAGCTATGAACTGCCCCAACTGTATCCAAAAGAGGATGAAGCAACTCATTAATAACGGATTGGTGGGTATGGGAATGATAAACACTACTATACCTAGAACTGCAGGTACAGATTAAGGGGAGAAAGAAAGAGAAAGTTAAAAATACTGGGCAGGAAATACAGTCAGCTCAAGGGTCCTGCATTCCCGACTTCCTTATTCTTGTCAGAGAAG
This sequence comes from Pogonocichla stellata, assembly GCA_026546895.1. Classification (NCBI taxonomy): domain Eukaryota; kingdom Metazoa; phylum Chordata; class Aves; order Passeriformes; family Muscicapidae; genus Pogonocichla; species Pogonocichla stellata. Next base: position 70,766,789 of record JAOTQZ010000875.1, on the reverse strand, counting down.
TGAACCATAAACAGTCACTGCCAGTGCTTCTACTGAATTTAACAAAAGCAGCTTTTAGTCAAGCACAGAATGTGCACCATCAGCCACGATCCACAATTCAATGTAGAAGTGCAAAATATGAGAGAAAATATCTCACTGCTACAGTGTGAACAGCTCAACTGCAAAATGCACAAACCCCCTGAACTTTGGCACTATTTAGTTATGCACTCCCTGCCATTATAAATTAAAAGAAACAGGGATAGAGAAGCAGTAGCAGTTTTTTCACCTGCTTTTGTAAAAGAACAGGCCTTTGGGCACTATTACTGCATAGAAGAAGGCTCAGCTCACTTTTTAAGAAATCCTCCAGTGATGGAATTTTTCAATTGAAGTGTTAGGAAAAATAAAGAGGATTTTTCTAAAAATAAGAGATAATGTATATTACAATAAGCCTTACCTTGAAAGGTTTGTCCCCACTGTGTGTCAGCATATGCCTCTGCAACCAGCTTTGACTCGTTGAAGGTGTATTATACACTTTGCAACCTTTCCACAAGCAAACAAACACCTAACAGAGTAAAAACATGGTAAGTTTACACAAGTCAGAGAGAACAGTAAATTAAAAAACACATTAGAAAAGAAGGCTGTTTTAACAACATTTCACAATACTTCAAAGAATTCAGAACAATAACCATTTATTTTGAAACACACTTCTCACATCTCACTAAGGAAAAAATAATTACAGCCCCAAGTATTCAATGAAAACAGGTCACTGGAAGAAAACACCAACAGCAGATGCTCCTGCAGATAAACAAAATCCAGAACAACAGCATCTGCTGTATTTGTGTTTGCACTCAGTATGTGTATCCACCAGATATGGAGACAAAACACTTTTTATTGAAAAATCTGCATTTTCTGAGTAGTAGTTATAGAAATAAAATAATTTTATTCCTTGAGCATGAAAAAGTAGAAATTAGTGATTGCAATGCGGTTTATATACTGGAGTTTGGTACTCTGGAATACCAGATACCTCTAGCTAGGGCCTTATATTCAATTCCTGATGAAGGAAGCCACCATTTCTCATGGGATTCCAAATCTATGGGTGCTTTGTGATTCCAGTGTACAGAACAATCACACGCACAATAGTGCATTAAGGGCAGCAGAACTTACTCATGCTGCTTTTCTCTCTCCTCTCATTGTGTTTATCTGTAACTGAGGGAATAAAAAAGCTCAATGAACCTGCCTTTCATTAGAATTTCCTCAACAGGTCTGTGGGTGAAGGGAGGTAAAGCCCTCATTTGTCACAGCAAAAGCAAGTTCCCAGGAACAGCACTGTTCATAACACAGTTTTTCAGAAATGCAGGAAACTAATTGGATTTCGCTTTCTTGTTCTCTTTTGGAGAATAAAACGCCTCAACCTTCAGAAGATTTTATTTTCAAAATGAAAAAGCAGCCACAGGAGTTCTACGTTCTTGCTGTATAATGGACAGACACAGAACCCAGCTTTTCTCAGCCAAAGCTGGAAACCCCTCAGTGTCTGTGTGACTGATCCAGAGCTACTGACACACGGCCCAGGCCCCCACACCCTTGGGGCCTGCCACTCCCCAGTTCTGAGATGCCCTCAAAGGCACAGGACTGGCCTTTCTGGGGCTTCTGGCTCTGCTGCAGCTCCATGAGTGGGCTGGCTTTGCCATCAGCAGCTGCAGACTGCAGGGCACGTGGCAAAGCTGTGTCATTGTCACCTTACAGATGGGGAAAAACAAGCACTTGGGCTTGTAACCACATGCCACAAGCCCAGACAAGGCTTCTTGGGAATCCCTGTCAAAAAGCTGAACCCAAAATATTTCTGAAATAACATCTTTTGGAAGCAAAACTGTGCTGTCAAAAAGTTTCCCAGGCTCTTCGTGGATGTATCTGGTTTGGACTGGAGCCATGACCTCGGTATTACCTGGAAAAAAACACACTTGACCATGCAAAGATGGTTATCCTATTCCTTTCCATTCTTAATAAGAAACAACTTAACCCCCACTTTCCTTCAAATTTAGAGCCACTGCAGTTCAGTAAGACCTGAAACCCCATCGTGAACACCTCACCCCTAGGTGGCAGACAAGCTCTGAAACAAACCCAGGACACATCCCCATCCCACAGCACCACAGTGCAACTTCCCAAAAAATAAACTCCAGCAGGGGGTTCAAAAGTGTCAACTGAACGCAACAGTTATCAGGCACTTGGTGCTTCCAACAACATCCTCTCTTAAATATACAAATACAACATTTCCTAAACAAAAATACCCACAAATCATGTCACATGAAATGTAAGTAACAAGAAATAAAACAAAAAGACAAACGAACAAAATCTGCAAAATCTTCCAGCCCCTTTTTAAGAATGTAAAGGAATCATGGATAGGATAATAAAGATCCAAACACATTGATTTCTTTGTTTCATCCAGGTTTCATGTAACACTTTTATACACCTGTGGACAGAACTCAGAAATCATCTCATGGGTGGTTAAAAAGCCACTACACTGGATGGATCATTCTGCTTCGATACTGGACTGAAAAAAGCTATCAAATATGAACCTGAAAAGTTCATATTTGACAAAAAAATATGAGCTAAATACAGGCAGAATCACAGCTGTCTCAGTGACACATTTACATAATAAATTATTTAAAGTAATGCAAATTAGCATTTTAATTAAGTTTCTTATTCACTGAAGATATAGAGCAACAGCCTAACATTTTCCTTCTTAAGAACTTATCTTCTGACTTTTTGTCCTGTCACAACTATTCTGCTTCAAGAACTGCTATTATCTCTCCCAGAAGTTGAAGAGCTGCAACACACAGTGCCAAAGCAGGCAGATTGCTTGTACTGGATGTAAAGGTAGTTTACATGATACATTCCAGACATCAGAGGTAATTTGGGAGCTTGAAAATGGGAGGTAGTTAATTACAAAGTTAAAATTACTCTACTAGAAGATGTTTTTAAACATTAACATTGAGACCAATTATCATTTGACCAGGGATTAGACTGGAATTTACATGCTTATTTACGCAACTCAATTTAAAAAAAAGGAATTAGATGCAATTATAAAGGAGGTAAACTTGCCATCAGTATTACACACAGAGCTGTTTTGTTAAGACTTTGTACTATTGAGTCAGTCTTACATCTTCCCTATTATACATTCTGGATGGATTTTACCTGTAGAGAGTAACAGTAATTAAGTATGTGACTTCACACAAGTCCACATGCAGGAACACGTACACTGAGAGTTTTAAGGAAATGAATTCCAAGGGTAAGCACTTAAAGACACACCAGCAGCTTCAGGACGTTGAGAAGTCAACACGGCTACCAAAACCCAAAATAATTTATTGAGAAGAACTGACTAGACTCTTAAAGGCAGGTCACTAGTTACCAGACTGGGATTCTGAGGCAGAATCTGCCACCGCCACTGGAGAAGAGGCAGTGGCAAACGAGACAGAAGGGCAGGAGTGGCACCCACCCCTCCTCGCTGGCCGTCCACGTGCAGGGAGCGGATGTGCTCGGCCAGGTCGGGGCTGCAGCCGAAGCAGGCGTGGCACTGGTCCCAGCAGCAGCTGTAGGCAATGCTCTTGGCAGAGGGCGCGGCCACGCCCTGCCCGTTCATCATCACCGGCGTGGAGCGCCCGCTGGAAATGGTGCTGTCCACGTCCATGATGGTGCTGCTGATGCTGCAAGGCAACAAACACCGCCGCTCAGTCACTTGGCATTTGGTAGAGTTAACACAGCAAGTCAAAACTGCCCCTCTTCTGCTTCACACACATTTTGACAGGCTGAAAAGAAAACCTTGCACAAACGTATTATTTATCGTGGCACATCACTTTATTAATAAAGGTACAGTTAGGAAACAGCTACTATTACTCAACAGCGTAACTTCTTCTGGACACTGGGGACAAAAGGGAGGAATGGAAAATCCTCACTAAATGGAGCCCAGCATCCCCTGCCAACACTAGAGCCTTAGAAAGAACACAGCACTTCAGTTCTAAATGGGATTTAGGGTGCTCCCACACAGCCCCCAGCACGGTGTCCATCGCATGGTCTAAACTGATGCTGTTTGTTTTGGTTTAGCAGAACCAAAGGGAATCTGTGGCCAGCAGGGGTCACTTTCATCAGCCTTTCCACTCTGTACCTTGGCAGATGCAGAGACAAGCATCAAAGGGATCAGAAAAAACTTGCCGAGACAGACTGGCCACAGACAAGCTACAAGTATGGAGATGGATGCTCTTCCTCCTTAAACAGCTACTCATCACCTTTTCTAATCCTGTTAATCTGCTCTGTTGTCATGAGGGCCTGTTAGTTTTTCTCTTCCACAAAGCCACAGCATTACAGAACAGCTCACCTTTGACAGAACCTCAAAGACCAGATGGTCAAATTTGCTTAAACAGGAACGAGTGAGATCAGATTGCCCATGGTCTTGGTCCAGTGGAGTTGTTAATGGATGTGTTCAAAGGCTGGGATTTCTGCTACATTTCTGAACAATTTCCTCAATGGCTGACTAACCTCGTTGTAGTGGAAGGGGGAAGTTTCCCAACATCTCATCAGAATTTCCAGTGCTGCAACTTCTGTCTCTTGTCTCTCATCCTTGGCAGCTGCAGCGTGGAGATGACTCTGCTTCCTGCACTGTTAAAGCTCCCTACCAGATCACTGAGCACAGGAAAACCCTGCCCTCCTCCTCCCACAACTGAAGGAACACAGGCACTCAGCCTCTCCATGCACTGGATTTGCTTCAGCAGCCTAACCACTTTTGAGAGCCTCCACCAGACCCTCTCCACTCATGTATAACTGGCACATGCTAAACCACTCTGCTTTTAAAGTACAGGTGCTGTTCCCCATTTTTACCATCACTGTTTACATGCCCAGTATTGTTCTATTACACACTGAGATGAATGAAAGAAAAAACATCACTAATCAAAATCTGAAGATACGTTAGCATGTTTGTTCTTCTGCTCTAAGTCTCCACAAGTGATTTCTCCCATTACCTATGTCTTTCTGAATCACTACTATGCTAGCAGGTTTTCTCTGTGACAGATTTTGAAATAAACACAGATATTTGCTTTGTTTAGATTTCCCATTCTCACCCACCGTGTAGACTCCACTGCATTTACGAATAAAAAGTGATTTGCCTTAGTCTAAATAACAGATTCCCTGTAAGAATGCTCCCAATTCTAAGCTTTAGTTTTAACTACCCTGAGTAATTTGGTTTCATGAACAAACCCTTGTCTCAAGATATACCAGCAACATAACATATCCCAACCACAGAACCCTTACCATCTTCCAATTGATTTGCCTCCATTATTAAAAATGACTAACTATTTTTATGTCTTTGTCTTCCAAGTTAAACGAAAAGTTTCCAATACTTTTTCACCACCTTTTTGCTTTAATGAAGGTATATCATATATGTAGTTCCAAATGCCACACAAACACCACATGCCTTCCTTCCACCCCCTCTCAATTTCAAAAAAAGTCTAACAATTTAGAAGGCACAGCTCCTATCCATGGAAGTCATGCAGGCTATTTGCTGCTACACAACAAATTTCCATGTGTCCATTATTTTTATTTTCTTCCCTTTTCTACACCCTGAATACACAGGGCTTTCCATGATCCCTCCCCATGCCTCCCTTTGCTCCCCAGTAATCTTGATTCCTTTCATGACATACAACCTCCCAATCTGTCACCAGCAAGTAAAAAAAGTATTCCACTGGCCCTGAGCTGAAGCTCCCAGCCCCAACAGCATTAACTGCCACTAACTACATGTACTGTACCAGCATTTTAGGATCCCTGTAGGAAATTGTCAGAACCTTTACCTGCAAAACCTGTTGCAAGTAATCCTAATTTTTCCACTGTGCCAGGCTCACAATAGATGCAATATTTTCTCCTTCCTCAACTGATGCCTAGACCAAAAACGATCTCCAAAAATAAAGTCTGTAAAACTGCACTGTGAAAGCGAAATTTACACCCAATGATAAAAAAGGGAATAATTAATTATAGTTAATGGTGCCAGTGCCCCATCTCCCCCTGAGCTGAAGCTGCCCACATGGAGCTCTCTCAGAATGGCACTTGGAAGCAGGTTTGGACACAGAGTGGCACACAGCCCAGCCACTTGTGCCACAGACAGTGCTGTTACACGGATCAGTGAGCCCGACAGGAAGCTGCTCAGCCGAGGATGGCCCAGCACTGCACACACACAACAGCTGCCTCCCACCAGCCCAGCTCAGTGAATGACCTGCCTTCCCTCAGCTCACTGCACCACAGCAAACTGCTCCCAAAGGCCTCCAGGGAGGAGTTCAAGCTCCAAGGCTATTTCCAGTACGAGTTTCTACACCCACAGCCAGCATCAGGTCCACTGACACAGCCCACAAACAGCTCACCTTCTGACTGAGAGGATGTGTGGTGCTGCTGAGCACAGGGCAGAGCATGAGGGGGATTAAACACAGCTCCCTGGGCTTACAGTCTGCTCTGAGGTGGAAAGGAATGAGAAAATATAACCTTGAACAAGTTCCGTCAAAACATTTTGAGGCAGGGAAGAAGTGCACCCTCATGCAGGTGTGCGTGGTTTCTCTGTTCCACAGGCATGAAATCTGCTTAATTCCTCTAAAAAGAGATTTAAAAAATCCCTGAAAATTATCAACCTAAAGCACGGGAGTTTAGTTCACACTGCCAGTGCAGTGCAACATACCTTGACACAAAATCACAGGTCTCTGATTTTACAGCCTAAGGAATGCAAATGCTTAGGCTTTGTGGTTTTTTATAAACTATCTTCCCTTCTTCTGAAGAAAAATATGTAAAAGTCAACTGATCCCAGCAAAAGCTATCATGACAAGTAGGGTTATTAATGACATAAGAAACCAGTAAGACTTGGCAAGCTAATTTAGCTATTCTTGTTTAAATGTTTGCTGGGTTCGGGTTTAATAGCTTAAGTGTTTGCTAAGGGCTAACAGATTAACACGGTATCAAAATTTTGTATCAGAGGAAGCAGAATAAAAAAAGGCTGCCCACAGCACTTAAACCAAGTAGTATCAGAAATTGGAAACTGAGAATGAAGTGCTACATTGGACTATGATTCTATAAGCTATTCAAAATTCTGTCTAAAAAAGGGAAAAAGTATAACTCACATCCAGTTGACCAATAACAGCTTAATATTAAAGGCAAAATGCTCCCCTTCCTTCTAGTTCAAAGAACATTGAGTACGACATTGAAGAGCACAGACAAATATTGCTGTAACAGAACAAACCAGAGAAATAACTCAATGGTCTATAAAACAAAATGAGCAGGAGTCCCACAGTAAGAGATCACTAGGTTTGGATGGACTTGCTTGATACATTCCTGGTAGACTCTAAAGCATGAAATTCACTGCCCCGGCCCATTCCCTCTCTAGTTAAATAAAAATCTAACACACATGTTTTGTTTCCTCTTCTGCGCCTCCAGAACCAGCGCAGTTTAGGTGATCAGGTACCTCCCAGTACTAAGAAACCTAGAATTAGTTTCTGTCTCACAAAGCAAGTTCTGTTCCTCACTAAAGAGGCCAAGGCTGCAAAGAGAATCTGTGAGAGACCAGTGCCCAGTACAGCTCAAGCGTGTGTAGTTTTCTCTCGTCTTTCATACACTGAGAAAAATACCAAGAAGCTTTTCAGAGAACAGTCTGCAGTATATCTAACATCAAAGACACTGACTTGGGCAGTCTCTTGACCTGCCCATTTCGAGATGAGGCAGGAAGATAACTTCTACAGTCAGAGCTGTGGCTGCTACGAAGTCTGTGAAGACTTAACTGCAACACTGTGTCTGTCAGAGCTGCCAATTCCCCCAGGTTTTTGTTTCTCAGAATTTCAGCAAGGGCTTGAGGACAGGACACACAAGCGAGATGTGTGCACAAACAGCCAAAGATGGGCTGGACTAGAGAAAAAGTGTGTGTATCTTTCAGTCTAGGAATGGGGCTTCTCAACCACACACGACTTTCTATCTGCTTGGGATGTTCTGACGGAGGGAAAGGTCCCTTAACAAAGGGAAGGTAGTAATGGAAATGACATCCTTCTGCTTTCTCACCCCAAATCCAGAAAGCTTACAAGTGCGAAAGTAATGATGTGCGTAAGAGGAGAAAACAAAGTAACAAAAACACACATATCCGGGTAATAGAAGAGAAATAGATTTTTAGCTGGCCAAGTTAAAGCAAGCTTTTCTGCCTTCTGCTAAGCCCTTTCTCCCAGGCAGGAGACGTGCTCAAAGCCTGCCTGCCACTATCAAAGCAGAATGACACGAGAAGCGCTTGTGGCACTCCCCTCCTGCCAGAGACAGACAGCTCTGGCTTTGCTCCCAAGCTGTGGGCAGGCTCCAGCTCCATTGTAATGGATCCACAGACCATGGCCTGATGAAGAACATTAGACATTTGAGTTTCACAGAGTTCAGCTCGGGGGTCATCCCAAACAATAGAGCATCAAAAACAGTCACTGCTGGAGAGAGCCTGCATACACAATAGCAGTTTTTAAGAAGCACCATTCAAAAGACTGACTAATTACTAAAATTTAGAACTGTTACAGCAAGCACAACATGATCTTCTAGCTTATGTTGTCCCTATTTTCAACCTAATCAAGCACCTGAGTCAACTTGATGTAAAAATCACAGGTCTAGAGGCAAGAACTGAACGCTCTTCTGAAATGCCTTACTAAACCCAGACCTCATTTCACCAAGCCTGCAAACACTGGCAGTGTCTGCCAAATGCAGCAACGCAGAACTGAAAAGACACAATCTTCTCAGAGGGGTCAGACATTTTTCTCTCCTCCTACAAATTTTCCCTCTACCAAGAGATCAACAGCTTTGAAACGATACTGACATTTAAAATGAGTTCATTAAGCAAAAACATGCAAGCTTAAATAGAGGAATCATTACCTCAAAGGCATTGTTTCAGGTTTTATTTTTACCTGTACTTATTTTACCTGTGGCTAGAAATAGTACAGTCTTCATTATCAAGAACATTAAGGTATTTTTAGCAGCACTTTCATGTTAAAGATTAGTGCTTGCACAATCAAATGCATCTAGCTGGTTAATTTAGTTCAAACGCTATTTAAAAACAATCCTGAAACAAAACGTAATACCTAAAAACCTGCAAGAAGCTGTCAGTCATTTTCACTTAATAGAAAACAAAAAGCATTTTTCAAGCACTTTAAATACTGGATTATTCTGTTCCTTTAAGGATCTAAGCCACATTAAGTCATTATTGGAGTTACATAAATATGGATATTTTCTATAGGGGAAAAAAAACAAAATCCAAACGATTCACAACTAAAAATGCACAAATTTTAAACTATATATTATACACCTGGGCCCTAACTTTTGCGTACATTTAAATGTGAATAAAACTATAATGAGACTACAATTTAATGCATTGAACAAAATGGTATACTGCACATCACTGCTGACACACACTTGGCTCTCCAAGGAGATTGTTTTCCTCCCTACTGCAAGTAATACCTTCTGTTGAATTTAATGAATGAAATCCACAGAATTTCTTCTTTCCCTGATTTTGTTAATCTTTCAGAACAATGGAGATTTGGAGTCGAGAAGGAATATCACGAAAAAACCTGAAAGAACAGCAAAATAATCGCATTTTTATTTTCCACCAAGTCCCATTAGCAACTGTCCACTTGAAGGGAGAGCAGAGGCAGGCACTGAACACATGCACAAAGGCCCAATCAATTTGCTATTATACTTTTAATGTCTGCTAAACACAGTCCCTGCAGACCTGAATCGGAGTGCCCTTCCCCGAGGCACAGGCAGCCCTAACAGATGGGCCCTGGAGCGAGCCCCAGGGTCAGAGCAGCCCGCAGCCCCAGCACGGGAGCTCAGCCGGGCTCGGAGCCCCCCTGCCCCTCCCTGTGCCAGATGTGCTGGCATCAGCTGGGCTCTGAGCCCCCCTGCCCCTCCCTGTGCCAGATGTGCTGGCATCAGCTGGGCTCTGAGCCCCCCTGCCCCTCCCTGCGCCAGATGTGCCGGCAGGGCAACCACAGCACCCAGCTCAACCACTCCAACCCATCTGACACATCCCAGAGGGAAAACCCTCCTCCTGGAAAGCCCCGAGCCAACAGCAATTTCAGCAAGCACACACTGAGGGGTCGCTGCAACCCACACTACCGAGCTGCCATCAAGCTGCACTGCTCCAAGTTTTGGGAACAGTTTCTGAAATGCACACTGATAATCCAGCCATAAAACATCAAATCGGCAGATTGCCTCTGAAACCAAATGCTACAAACCTTACTGGAAGCAAGTAAACGGGTTAAAGATTAAAAAACATATCAATACCCTGCTAGTTTCTTTCTCTTTTACTAGTCAGTCAAATACTCATTTGTTGCCCCTTACAGCTGCTGCTACATTGGTCTAAGCCAGGAGGGAAGCTTAAGGAAGAAAACTGAGCTGTCAGATAAAAACCTCAGAATAATGGGAACACTGTAAATGACAGACAGTCACATCTCACAGCAACTTCAAGGGTTAAAACCTAGAAATCAACAGACAAGCTTCGGCCACCTGGAAGACTCAATCACAACTAGGTAGTAATCCCAAAAGAAAACAAACAGCACCAACTGCAATCACTCAATTACAAACACCAAGTCAAAACAGAAACATTGAAAGAAAATAATAATGACACGCTTAGTGACATCCCCCAGCACCTCATTATTTTCATTTCACTAAGAAAACTCGAGTGAAAACAAAAACTTCACTGTTTTCGCCACTACTTCTATTATTTTCCAAGATAAGAGGTGGAAAATTGTGGTGTACAGCTCTGGCCAGTGGACAAGTTCCACAAAAACAACAGCTTTTCAACACCACCAAATCCAAAGCAATTTGTGCTCGCTACTTCCTAATGCAATCAAAGATCAGGGGAAGATAAATCCTCACAAAACTCTAAAATGATCAAATTATTAACCCTCAGCCCCCATCACTGAGAGGAGGATCTTACTCCTGTCCTATTTTAAACTATCTCCATCAATTCCAAACAGAGGAGCCACGGATACAACAGATTAGTAACAGGAATTGTTCTACTGGCTCCTAAAGAAAAGCACAGGAAGAAGAAATTCCTATGTTTTTGTACTAAAGATTTAATTTTTGCTGACATTCAATGAGTATTAAGCCAAATGTCTTTCTGCAGTTACTATCAGAGCATCTGCATGGGGGCACCAGTACACAACAAAACGCAGGACTCAAGACAACCATACACAGGTGGCCAAGGAGATGTCAGTTCATCTTTTTGCTTTATGCTCTCCAAATGATCATGCCAATTTAAAAGCAGGATTAAAACAGGCCCTAAGAAAAACAGAGCTCCCAAAACATGAGCATTCACCATGAGCCACCAACAGGGCAGAAAAGTTTGAGATTTGCCTGATCAGTTTTTGCTCCCCTGCCCATCTTTGGTAAATTCGGTATTTTATGATGCATCTAACAAACTCCTCCTAGTAAATTTCAGTAATTTATCAATTTAACTCCCTAAAACAAACAATTATGTTTCACAAGCAAAACAGTTTGTCTTACTTCAATGCATGTAATTCGACCGTGGCATGAAAATACCATTATGCTTTAGAGCTCTTACAGTTCCTTTTCATTGCAGCAGCAACCAGCCCAGAGAGAATCTTCAAAAGAGACAGAAAGCAGCTTGAGCTACCTGCATATCTAAGGGGTTTTTTTGGCTGATTTTGCTGAGAAAACCATTTAAATTAAACCTTTAAATAGAAAGTATCCAAAATAATTTCAGAACCGATAACGATTATTTTCTTCTGAGTTCAGGAAAACCCACCATCAGTAAGAAAAAAATAGTGTACATGGATAAACCATAAAAAAAAAAAAACCAAAACCAAAAAACCAGAGCAAAGAGAGAATGTAGAACACTAAATGGCTGCCAAAGAGAAAGATTACCCAGGGGGCAGCAAGAAATCAGAATGCCTGGACCAAAAACCAAGCCAGGACCACACCAAGTGCAAGTCCACCACCATGTTCCACAGGCAGCACCTTCTGTTCACGTCTGCTCTGGCACATTCCCTGCACAAAGACCCCCGGCAGACAGACAGACAAAACAACCACTCCACAGCCCTGCAGAGGCAAGGGAGGCAAAGCAGGATAGGCAAGAATAAGTCAGAGCAACACTAAGGCAACACAGAGAAAAAAGACCATCATTTCCAAGACTGCATGACTGAAGAGAGCACCCACTCACTTGGAAGCACTTGTGCTTCTGAATCACCCCTAAGTATTTTTCTGGAAATCAAACCTATCAAATCTATGCTTTACACTGATTACATTATTCTAACAAAAACTTCTCAAAATGAGCAGACTCAAAAAGTGTTCATAAATCAATCTTAAAAACAAGACTGCAAAATTCTGTATTAAATATACGTATTGTTATATGACTACTAAGCAAGTAACACAGCAGAAAATAAAATAGTCAAGAGAGAGAATTTTATGTGGCACAGCAAGTGGCAACATTAAAAATTTGTTTTTAAATTCTTTTGGAAGCAGCAGCTTATTTTAGAGTAAAGCTACATCTACATAAGGTATAAACACCTAGAAAAAAGGACAACACTGCAAACACTTCAGCCCGATAATAGGAAACCAGGGAAGATAGGAAAGCTCTTTGAGACAGAGAAATTGAAGGAACTTAAAATAACAAACATGCACAGGAAACAAAACAAGACTGAGAAAGTGTGTTATGATTCACCACCTCTAGAGCTGTTTCCACTCTCCTGGATCACTTAATTTGATTATTTAGATTGCTAGCCCTAGAATATTTGGGCTCATAATACTTGCATAACACAAACCCAGGTTACCACAGGATGTGCAGCACACAGAGCAACTGGAAACAATGAAAAAACGTGAAATGCCAAAATATCTGAAGAGCAGTGCAAAAACAGAGCAGTTTGAACACATGTGCCTTGTGATATGACAGCACAAAGATGACATTCTGCAAAAGGATTACACAAATCAAGAAACTGTACTCGATTCTACCTTAAAGATACAAATAAAACTGCCTTTCATTTCTGGGAACCATATTATCTTCAACCTGATAATCTTCCTGAAAAGTTAGAGAACAGCAACAAGTGGTTCACAATTTCCAGCCTTTACTGATAAAGGAGCGTGTTTACTAGCACAGGTTAGGAGAAGCAGAGAAGGAAAATACTCACTAAAAAACCTCCAGAAATAACTTCTTTTTTGTAACAGTGCTGCCCACTTGGAGAACCGTAATCACTGTGGAGGGTGGCAGCGTCAAGGAAATTTCATCTGCTGAAGGTATTACCCTCCCATTCCCCCAGCCTCAGGATACCTCCCCTCACCCCAGACACCAAACACAGAAAACAAGTGGAATGTAAAAGGACCAAAGAAAGATGCAAACTCACAGAGTAGATCTAAAAAATCCTTCCAGTTTCTGTTATCATCATGTTAAATTACAGAAAAAATACACAGCTAGGACAGCACTGTATGAAGTAGCAGCCTTGCCTATTCCTACCTCAGTGAATACTTGCTCCTTCAACTATTAATCAGGCATCAAAAGCAAAGAAACCAGCAAAGTACAGCTCCACTAACTGGTTGAATGCATAATAAAAAGGTCCTAAGTGAAGGTTGGACTCCTGCTCTGTGGGACACTGAATTAACTCCTATTAACTACCAATTCTCTAAGCTGTAACTTAGCACTCAAGTCAACCTAAGGACATCTACTTAAAGACATGCCAAAAGGAGCTTTATTTCAAAGGAAAAAGAAATATTTACATTTCTCTGTCTGCATATATTGAAAATATTTTCTTTGCACTTTTAAGATTTTTTTTCATTTGGACTCTAAGTCACTACTACAGCACAATAAACTAAAACGATCAAAATAAGGACTTGACTGCAATTTTACAGGGGAGCTAGTAATTTACACAAAAGGCTACATGGAATAGACATTATAGTAAATGGAAATTCTTCATGCTACGTTCTTACTAAGGCATATTTAATAAATTATAATACCACTGTATGAGCCAACAGTAAGTTTTTTACAAGTCTCAACTCAAACCTCTGACATTACACAAGCTGCTTGAATTACAGCACTCCTCTATGGTGCACTGGGATGACAACAGGACTTTCAAAACCATTACCAGTCTTTTGCTTTCCCCTATCAAATGTCTTGGTATACACCTTAAGTAACCTTTATCAATGAAAGAAAGTATCCATTAAACATCAGCAACAGAAGTTGAGCAAAATTTATTTAAGAATGTAAATTCTAGCATGGAGAAGAAAATTAGATATGGGAAAAGAAATCCCAGGTCTTTCTTGCTTTGCATTTTACCATTGTGAAGGGGGGAAAAAAGTACTTCAGCATCTCAAAAGGCTTCAGAATTTTTCCCCAATTCTTTGTTGGTTTTGAATGGTGCAAAACCACAAATGTAATCACTATCTTTGCCTATCACAAAACCAACGATAAACAGCAAGCACAACATAAAATATTTGTATGTCACTTTCTAAAACAAATACTTTTGAACATGGTCATATTTAAATGAACCCCCGACAGAAAGCAAGTCATAAAAAAGACTCAGTTACATGGATAGATAACCAGAAAAATCTCTACCTCAGGGAATCCTATAAAATTACCACTTACAAGTCATACCACTGTACCTTTTAACAGCAGCTGGGAGAGTGGCTAAAAGTCACTGTTGGTACAAAGGAGTTCCTTACCCTCTTCTGCTCCCGTCCCCTGCACAACCTAACTGGAGATTACATTCCCACCTGTTTCAAGGACTCCCTGCAATTACTTGGCTACTTCACAGCAGAGACCAATTTTCACTTTCTTTGGGTTAAGTTCCCCTTTCCCCCTCAGGCTATCAGACAGATCTCTCTCCCTATCGTCCCAGAAGTTTTCTGTGTGTCTCACATCATCCCCTTGCCAGAAACCTCTACTCCTGTCTCAAAGCCCCATCTGCTCCATCTCCCTTCTGTGCTGTGCACCACTTTCCCAGGCAGCAGCACTGCCCTACAGCCCCTCCAAGGCAAGGGCTTCCAGGTGCATTTCCACACTGCTGACCTCCACACCAGCTCTCCGTGCTGCTCATTCCCTCCCTGATTCCTCCACATGGGCAGGGGCTTTAAAAAAGGGTCTAAATACATGAAAGGGACTAGAAAGCTGTGGACAGATCTGAGCAGGAGTGGTATGGTAGAACATTCCCACTGCATCATCCAAGAGCTGGTTTTATCTGTGAGCAGCTCCAGAAATGTGATGTCACATCTCTGCCAAACGGCTGCTCAGGCTGCATGAAGCACCCTGTTTAACTCCACTAGAAAGTGAAACAGGGAAAGAAAGAAAAAAGGGGGAGGGGGAGAAGAAAAACCAAGGCAGTTTTTTTTTTCCATTACTGCCTAGGAAATTCCCTGAAAAAACCCGCCTATTAAACCTGGTATTTAGAAGTTACCAGGCTGGATGATGTCACAAATGTACACAAAACACACACAGACCAGTGTGGATGTTCAAATCCTACATAAAAGCAAAACTATTTCTGTCTTAGCCTGAATAGGAAAATGTTTTTCTCAAATTCTGTGAAGTATATTTACATCTTACTACAATAACTATAACAGCTCATTATACCAAGCTCTTTCATCTAGTTCACAAAAAGACCTCATGTTAACCACTCAATTATACCAACCAACAGCTTTAGTAATAAAGATACTCACCATACAAAATATCTGGGCTGTTTTGTTTTCCCATCAAAAGCTATTTTCTCCCGTGCCAGAAAGGCCTGAACATAACCATTACCGAAATAAGGGGTTTATTTTGCAATTTGAAAGCAAATAACTACAGCAACAACAAATACAGTTAGAAATACTGCTAATACAATTTGCAGCAGAATTTCTGAAACCTGGGTAAACCTCTGTACAGCTCACTGTGACATGGCAATATTATACACACTCGAGAAAAATGTAACGACTTAACCACTTTGCCATAAGTGCTAACGAATGATTCCTCACTTCCTGCATAGGAACAAGTGAGACAGCAAAGAGAGGCCTGAGCACTTTGTACTCTGGTCACATGGATCCATGAAACACACCTATTAGTACCACATGTCCTCCACATTACATTTCAAACTCATTGTTCTGCCTTCATTAATTCACTCACACAACTTACATGCCACTGCCAAGTCAATCTTGAAAGGTTTTAGCTTTAAAGATTTTCAAAGATAGACAAAATAAAGACTTATTATAATTAAAAGCCTTATTATAATTTAAACTCGTATTTTTAAATCAGCATACGTCTTAAAGGTTGACAAGGCCTTCACTTTACATGAGATTTAAAAAACTCAGACTAGAGCCTGGAATTTTCATGTCTAAACCTCTTATCTTTCAACCCATTAGTTCCACACTGTCATTTCACTCAGTAAAACGAAAAAACTTCACAATCTGAAGCACAAAAAAGTTTACTCCTGAAAAACTTATCTGAAATGTGTTTTCACAAGCGCTCATCTATTAAACAGGAACAGAATAACAAAAACATTTCTAGAAGTATTTTGCAAGTCTTATGTGGTTAAGAATACAAATTGTCATTGAGTACTATTAAGTATTCCTTGAGTCAGGGCCTCTCAATAACTGACTTGTTGGTGAGTAACAAAAAACATGAAAATGTTACCCCAACCGCCCCAAAAAAACCCCAGAAAATAAAGTCTTACAAGTTCTATGAAAATTGCCTGTGAGTAGGATGGACATTATTTAGTGCTTTGCCTAAGGCAAAGATTACTACACAGGTCCAAAGCCAACCTGTTACACTTGGCCTACCAGCACGTCACTCAGCACCCACAGGGCACTCAGAACAGCTCAAATGCACCTTTTCCATGCTCCTTGCCCAGCCAGGAGGAGGAGGGAGCAAAGGATAAACTGCTAGGAGGGGTAAGGATAATGCAAGATCAGTAAACCAGGGGTAACTTCTAGGTGACAGTACAAAGACACAAGACAAATTCACAAGGACGAACAAAAAAGCTCTTCATACAGATTGACTACTCCATTTTCTGCTCAACAACTTCTTAAAACTGCAAGACATACCACTGTTTTCTAAATCCAGCAAAATCTGATGATGGAACTATTTCAGATTTAAATATATTTCCATAATAAGTGTTCCAGTAAACAATATTTAAATTATTTCAGTAAACTAAGTGTTTGTAAGAAAATATCATAATTCAGCAATAACAACACCAGGGAGCTGCAGATGCACTTCCACTGCACTCAGCTCAGCTGGTTTATACCCAAATCCCTGCATTTGCCTAGGTCCAGCTTCAGTGTTTATAGTTAACTGAACCATTATTTTCTCTTTTCAAGTCCTGTCAAATGTTTCTCAGCACTGCAGCAAGACCAGCAGCTCCAGAGGACTCTGGAGGAACACGTCCATCCTCTCAGCACAGGTCCTGAGTTAGGGAAAGCCACAAGAAAATGAGCAGCATTCCCGTGCTGCTAATAGCCTTTGTTCCAACTGGAAATCCAGAGGATCTCTAGGCTTCAATGCAGACTATTATTACTCAGCCAGCTGATCTGAGCCTGCTCACAGAGTCACTGACAAACTCCTGCATAGCAGTGGGAACTTCTGGAACTACTACAGATCAACGGGACAGCCGTCAGTCCCAGAGCTGCTGCACCCAACTCTGCTGCTGAGCTGAAAATGCCACCTTGGTTATTTATCCCAGGTATCAGTCTGGGGTTTGCTTTTTCCTTTCTGGGTTTCTTGGGAGGGAAGATAAGGACGCTGTAACAAAGTACAAAATCTATCAGTGTGCATGGAAATGGAAGGTTAAAATTCACCCTAAACTTCAGGGCATTGAGAGCCACCTCTACTTTTATTTCTCGTGTTATTATAAATACTGACAAATTTCCTCCAAATTATTTTTTCTGCCAGCAGATAATCTCAAAATACCATAAAATGTTAAAAATAGAAGTCGCTGAACAGTAGCTCTACTTTGACCATATGCAAGACTTTGCTTTTCATCTGCTTCATTTGTATTTGATATCACGACAGGAAAAATCAGAGATAACACAACGTGGAGAATGATAAACAACATGCATAAGGAAATGGGAATTTGATCATTCATGGAATTCAGGCCCTCTTACCACACCCTTTTATTAATTCAAATTTTCTAAAGAGGAAGCAAGAAAAAAAACCCAAGCCCAGGGGCATGATCTGAATGTTACCAAACGTGCTGACAGCAGGAAAGCCTTTACCAGGTACACTCTCCTACCAGCTTCCTCTGGTTCAACCCAAGCTCTGTAAAGTCAGGCCTGTTAGCTCCATCTCTTCCCTTTCCTCTCCATTCCCTCCCCAGGGAATCTTGCTTTACAACACACTGAGAGGAGACACTGAGTCCCTCGGGACATCGGAGACACAGGGAGTCAGCAAAGGTCATGGAGTATTGTACAATGCACTATCCATACAAAACAACACTTCACAGACAAAATATTGTTCTCTAATAGTCACTGGACTTAGCTTTCAATTCAGAGGTAACCAAATCCATGAATGATGAACTCTTTCATGATTTCAGTACATTGTTATATACCTGTACCTCCACCCTTAAGCCTAAACTGCTTCCAGCTCTTCTTTGGTATGTCACTATTCCAATTTACACACTAACTTTTCGGCACGTCCCCCACCTTTTGCAACACTCTGCTTGTCTGTGAGATCATCTGAAAGGCACAGGATTATGTTGTGGCTGCCTTCCAAGCAGCAGCAATCATTTGGATCACAATGTCAGGCAAGCAACACGCTGGACTACGTGCGACAAAAATAACGAAGCACTCTATCACACTACAGCAAACGAAATTTTCCAGCCCCAGGAATAACAAATGGCACTCTCGGTGGCACTGCTCTTCTCCCACACTCAACAAGCAGGCCTTGGAATTACAGCACAAAATGCACTCTCAACACCCCAAGTTCCCATCCTGGCAGGTCAAGCTAAAACTTTGCCAAAATTAAAAACAAGGCACGGTCCTTATTTAAACCACTGAACACAGAGAGTCCCACCCTGCAATAGGGCCTGTACCGGTGGTGCGGGGAAGGAGCAAGGACCCACACACGTGGATTTAACCTTGTGCAGCCAGAGGACCACGAGAACAATGACAGAGAAAGAAAGTAGCAACCAGCTCCGGAGTGCACAGGGCAAGGCACAACGATGCTACTTCCAGAAAACCCCTGCAAGCTAGTTCTGCTACTTCCTCAACCCAGACACGCACTCGGATAAGATCAGGATTAGATTTAGACTTTCATTCTATGAAAAACAAGAAACTGTTCTCTTAAAGCTCCTTCATGTACCTGGTGTTTTTCCAGAAGTCTACTACCATACTTAGTCAATTGCACGTAAAATCTCAGCTTTTGAAACAAACAAAAAACAAACGAAACCTACAAACAAACCCCGGCATCCACACCCCCTTTCCACTTGCATAAGTTTAGAAGAAAGAAAATGTGACTTCTATGAGTCTCAAAAGTCTGATGGAAACCAAAGAGCTGAATTTTTTCCTGTTTTCTTAAGACTTTTAGGCCAATTACATGGTTTTGGGGAACTACGACTCATGAGCAGTTTGCTGGGCTGGTTTTAATCTGCGAGGTCTAGTCATGCCCCACTTTCATTCTGAAATATGGGTATTTGTATAGTTACAAAGATTTTGATCTAACATATATCCACAGTACATTTCTGGACCAAACCACGTAATTCTCCACACTTAACAGTGAAATTATCTTAAGAAAACACAAATAAAATTCTAATTGTTGCTTGACTGGAACGACTCTAGCAGGGAAGTGTGACGCTTTTTCTGGTAAACATATAGAAAAATTGTGTAAGTTTCTTAAACTATTTGAAATGACTAATTAGTAAGGGGCACACAGCACTTTCACACTGTTTTTACGTCCTTTTTCCATCCTATTTTCAGTTTTTCAAGGAAACTGTCGCATACAACACCCAAGAGAGCCACTGCATAAGCCACGTTCTTTGAAATGCTTGACTCAGTAGGCTGAAACAGACCTGAACGGTAGAATCCAACCATGTGTGAGAATTCGGTTGTGCCTTTTCACCAGAATCCAGCTAGAATCCTGGTAAAACCAAACGTGTAGCTCTAACATACAAAAGCTCAAGAATTCATCTTCACAGATTCTGTAATTCACGATTACAGAACTCACTCAGAGATGACTACGAGCCCCCAGATGCTGAGCCTCACTTCACGCTGTGCATGATTATTACTCGCGCACACGTAACGCAGGAAAGGCCGGTCTCCTTTTCATTTCAGCAAACTCGCTTTTTTTCCCCCTCACGTCCGAGGAGGTTTTCGCTCGGTTTCCTCCCTCCAGAGCGCAGACGGTGCTGCGGGGGCAGGTAGAACCGCATTTCATCCAGAGGCGCGTTTCCCACCGCCAAGCTCCAGCGCGCCCCACTGCGCGGTGCTGCGGGACCGGCCCCGCCGAGCCCCGAGCGCTCGGGGCGAGACACACCCCCACTATACGAGC
>JAOTQZ010000875.1:70734072-70744738 GCA_026546895.1 Pogonocichla stellata | reverse complement strand
GGGCGGCCGCCGCCCCCGGCGCCGGGGGAGCCCGGCTGGAATCCGCCGGGACTCCCACCGGGAATCCCGCCGGGAATCCCACCGGGCATCCCCGGGCAGCCGCGCTGGAGCTCTCCAGGGAGCCCGGCTGGAATGCCCCGCCATCCCGGCCGCAGTTCTCTGATCCCAGCCCGCCGCTCCGTGGCGGCGCGCTCCCGGCCCCGGGGCTCGCTCCCGCACCTACTACCCAGCTGGGTCCTAATAGCCGATCTAAACCTATGGATGTGTCAAAGGGGAAAGGTGAAATCCCAGCAGGATGGCTGTCGATCACGTAGGAGCCTTCAGAACAGAGTTGGAAAATTAAGGTCATTTAATGGTCATGTAAAATGGGATAAAGTTTACTGTGAAGCACATAGGATGGAGATTTGGAGAGGCACAGAATGGTAGAATCTGAACACAGAGATAAAGTCAGGTAGTTTGGCAAATTATTAGATCGGATTGAAAGCTATTCGATCTTAGGTAAAGAAATCAAAAGTAATAAATCGCTATTCCGTGTGAATTTTAAATACCTTACATCTGCCAGTCTTTAGCCAATACTTACAGAGCTTGCCACATTTAAAACAAAAATCGTGAAGCCGTGGTAGTTAGTTTGAGAACAAAGTGCAAAACACAGCTCGGTGCAGCAAAGCGCTGTGCCCTGTGCCCGGGAGGAAGAGCACCGCCATCCCCAGGTACAGCAGGCACATCTGGCACCCCACAGCGACCCCGGGCTCGGGAGAAGCTAACTGCGCGGGATTAGGGCCCGGAGAAGTGCTGCAAAGAGCTGCTCACAGTGTCACAGCTGGAGGCGGCTGCCAGCCCATCGACAGATGCAGCTGCGAGCGGCAAGAGCGAGCTGCGGTGGGAGCAGCATCGGAATAGAGCCACAGCACCGAAACAGCAGCACGGGGCTGCGGACTCAACACTGAGCTGACCTCTGAAAACAAACCAGCAACGTATTCAGCCTGCAGAGCAGCGGCAGCAAATTTTGGAAACCAGCAACAATGGAAAAGCGATGATAGCTCCCCCGATTTCTTGAAGTCAGCCTCAGCTAAAAAGTGGAAATGCTAAGAATGCTTTAAAAAAAATCCAGAGTGGGGGGAAAAAGACAAGAACAGCTGCAATGCTGTTTCTCATCTGTGCAAGATGTGTGTGGCAGTTCTCCCGACCCACCCAAACATCCCCAAGCCCTGCGTTTGTGTCCCTGCTGTGCCTTCCCTGCTGGTCCCAGGGGGGCTGTGCTCTGATTAAACACGGGGGTGACGTTCCGAACACAGCCCACCCCCGGTCAGTCCCGGGACGGCGGGAGCTGAAATAATTCCCGTGCCTCTGGTGCCCTTCTGCAGTTCTGTGCTGCGGCAAGGGACAGATTCAGAGAGGCAAAAATGTATGAAGGACTCGGGTAAAAGACCCCTTTCACAAGCGGTGGCTATGAGACAGAGGGGAGAAGAGTGGTCCCGAGGAGCGCTAATGGAAGTTGCCCTGGCCATCGGTGCTTTTTGCCCAGCTCTGGGTTTCCGGAGGTGCTGCGTGCACCCCTGTGCTCGGCGCTGGAAGGAGCAGGGAGATCCCTCCTCCCTTCCCTCCCTCCTGCGCAGGTAGAGACGCCAGCTCATTGGGGAATTTGTGTATTCAGACGGGCTCGGGGAGGGAGCCCCGGGACATTTCCATTGCCTGCTGAGGCGCTTGTGGCAGCGCTCGGTGCCAGCGGGGTCACTGCTGCAGCGGGCAGCCACGGGACAAACCCCCTGGTGATCTCCTGGAGTCCTGCTCTCAGCTTCTCAAACGCACAAAATTCTGCATTGAGTGCAGGCTTGAGTGCTGCGATCGAGCCCTGATCAAGGGCAAGCAGCAGGGATTATTGCCCACTGAGCTTTCCCTGAAGGAACCCACACAGCTCACCGAGGCTAGATCTCCTTCTTCCCCAAGGTTTTTTGACTTGTCCAACCCCTTGAAAGAGATCTGTCAGAGCACAGGTGATTCTACAACGTGCAAAAGCGTCTAAACCGTTTACATTTGAATGCCGTGATAAAAGCTGAAAGGAGGAGACCCCTGTTAGGAAATCCTTAGGATTAAAAACACACCGTTCACTTGGGCTGTGCGGGTCGATGTTACTCTGTCCTCACACCAAGAGTTTCTGCTATGCTCAGTCTAGATCACCTTACAACGATGCTTTGAAGCTCAGACGTCTCTGCTGAGGAATCAACAAATTGCAAAATAATAAAATAAACTTTAAGAGAGCCGGTAGGTAAACCAGGAGAAGCCTATTCACAGGCGAAGATTCCAAGCAGGACCATTGGTTCAAGAACAAACAACTTGTAGACTCAGCAGAGCAGGAAGAAGAAATGAAGATTTTATTCTCTTACCTCAGGAGCACCAGGGTGCAGGGCATTCACACGGACAGCAGGGTCAGAAACAAGCACACTCCACAGGAATAGTTTCTTCTTTTGTTGATTCACAGCAATTTTGCTGTTTTGAGGGGTTTTCTTGAAGGACACTTAGGTGAGATCACCAGATCTGTCTAAGGCAGGTTTATTGGGGTTTTTTCCCTGGCTTTGATCAGCATTATAGTAAGTACCATGATATACAGTACACAAGCAAAGCACTTCAAAGCAGCAAGAAAGGCCTACAAAGAGAGAAGAAAAATTAAACAGGCCTGAGGTACAGGAAAGGTGACATCCAGTCTTACACCAGCTGGGATGCCAGGGGAGATTCTGCAAAGCCAAGATTTGGTCCCCGAGCTCCCTTCCCCAGCCCCACGCACGTCTTAAAGCAGTGCAGGAGATTGCTGCTGCCTGCACTCCTGGCTCACCTTGCTCGCTATTCCGCCTGCTCAGCAGCCCCTGCAGGCTGCACCCTTCCCTTCCTTCTGCCCCACCCTTCCCTTCCTTCTGCCCCACGCTTCCCCGTCTCGGCTGAAGGTGTGCCACCTCCCGCTGCTCCCAGCGAGCTGCCTGCTTCCCAGCCTCCCTTCAGACCGGGCTGAAATTGCCTCCTGATGCAATCCTGACCCCACCCTCTCCTGCAGCACCGCTTAATTCTCCCTTTAAACTTCCACGCTCTTTTCTTTCTCAGGCTGCCTTTCATCATTTTCTGCTCGGAAGCCACGACTGTAAGAAACTCCAAGCTGAGCTTGGGCCAAGCAGGAGGAGGCTGCAGGGAATGGTGTTGGGAGGGGTCCCTGTTCTCTCCCCGGGGTGCTGAGCCCTCTCTGGGACTGTACGTGGCTTGGAAAAACGCTCTGCAGCCAAACGGACCCTCGGTGCTGCCTGGGGCTTCTTCCCCCTCTGCCCTGCCCCTGCTTGGTGTCACTGCTCTGCTGCCAGCACAGCTGTCCCTGACATTCCTGCACCGTCTAGAGCAGGGAGCTGCTCTTAGTGCTAACCAGGAGGGAAAAAAGTAAAATGGCATTCTGTTCCTCTTGGGTCATGAAGCTCCAGACAGCTCAGTCAAATCTAACGCTCTGGGGATGGGGAGAAGAGGAATAAAAAAAAGTTAAAAACTTGCTAGGGTGACACAAAGGACCAGGGGTTACTTCAGGAATGGAAAACCCCATTCTGTCATTCTGGAACTCGTCCAAAAGCACATCCTAACATTCATTCTCTTTGCATTTGTGGTAAACTCGTGCCAGGCCAGTGGAGACGAGGGCATCTCTGCTTTGAGCCATATATAAGCACAAAAAGTGAGAGGAAGGCCATGTTCCATAGATATTCTGATGCAATTGAAAGGAATCAGGTACCTTACAAGTAGATAAAACCTCTAAAATGCACGCTAATTGATGCTCAATTTGTTGTCAAATTGTATTGAAGGAAAACAGGAAATGCAAAATAATAAAGCCTGAAGATTTCTTGTAACTGAAAGATGAAAAGCTGTGAGCTCAAGGCATTAGGGGGCCTTGTAATATGGTTTATTGATGTACTCTGCAGGTTGCTGCAAAACCTGAAATATAGGCACAGAATTCCAAGTAGGTACTATTCAGCTGTGGTATCCTGTTAGTTATTACAGATACCACTGAGAATGGACTCGGAATTTGCTTCAGAAACCAAAGCTGCTCACAGTACATTTGCACTGGTGTGGCTGAATATGAACCCTGTCACCCACGTCTCTCAGGTTTTGTGACTTGCAGGGGCTTGCATATGTATGTGCTGGAAATGCATTCTGCTTTCCTTTGAAGCTGTTGGGAAAGTTTTTCAAACGCCACATTGGAAAATTTCAATAACTGCTGCAATATATCATATGAACAGGTGAAACAGCAATATATGCAGGACTGCACGAGCAAACAGCACCTTTGCTCTGTCATCAGTACTGTCAATAGTTTTATTTGTGACTAAAAAGCCTACATAAATTATCAGAAATACTTTCTTTGCCTCCCAAAGTATCCTAAACCTCCTTGTGTACATTTTCTTTTTTGGCACAGTTTGCTCTTTTTCAGTAAAGGCAGCCAAAATTCTTAAGTCTCAGAAGAATCAACATCCTTAAATGCTGTCATTTAGATTCATTTTAGCCAGAGATAATTAAAATATTTGCTTCCAGATTATAGAGTCTTTACATGCTGTTAATTTGGGGAATTGGTTTTCTCAACATTCTTGTGCAAAACGGAGCTGGATTCCAGCTTTAAATGCAGGTGTGTGCCTGAGCACATGTAGAGAGTTGTCAGCAGTATGTTCATTTATTTTCTGCAGGTCACTTGCTTCACGACCTCACAGTAAAACCAGGGGAGGTCATCCCAGCTGAGGGGGCAATTATGCACAAGCACACTAGGCAGAAAATCCCCTTTTTTTCTCTAAAAATATAGTTGGGGAGTCAGGACCAGAGGGTTTTTTTTTTTTTTGACACATGGAAATGCTTTTCAAAAACGATAAAAGTAATCAAGACCTTGCATGTTGCAAAACCGGTGTGTAACCATTACAACCAAACAAAAATGCATAATTAATTGAATGCTAATTACATACAAATCACAGCTTGGAAGGAGTACAAGTTTACAGCAGCTTTTCTGTGTTCTGGGATTACTTTAAAACTCCCCTTCTTCAGTTTGTGGGCAACTAGAATATGGGTTTTCCATAGAACAGTTTTAGATTTCTTTAAATCAATGTTTCACAAAATTTAAATGAAAATCCCCTTGCAGAAATCTAGTTTAAAAGTTTGTGCACTTTTTTTCCCCCCTCTCTTTTCTTGAAACAATCTGTCCTTCCAAGACCAAGCTCTTGTGGACACATGTCCTTCCCAACAAAGTTCTCAGGCTGAAGATAATTGAGGGAGTGGAGCATGTCAGGTGAGGGGGGCTGAGAGAGCTGGGGCTGCTCAGCCCCAAAAAGTGAAGGCTCAGGGGGATCTAATCAAGGTGTAAATACCTGAGAGGGGAAGGAAGGAAGATGGAGCCAGACTTGGTGGTGTCTGGCAAGGGCCAGAGCCAATGGTCACAAACTGAGATGCAGAAAATTAATCCTGTTTAAACATTAGAAGAAACTTTTTTGCTTTCAAGCAGTGGAAAAGATTCCAAACAGCAATGCCACAACCTCTCTGGGCAAAGTTCTTCAGACCACATCTGGGCATGGTCCTGAGCAGCCTGTTCCAGCTGCTGCTGCTTGCAGCAGGGGGCTTGGGCTCGGTGACCTCCTGAGGTGCCCTCCAGCCTCAGCTTTCCTGTGAATCTGGAAAACTGAGACATCATTCCCATGTTACACAGAGACACAGGCTTTGCTAAGTCTGCAAAGCCACCAAGTGTTTTTCTGGGTTCCCAAACATCACCATATGCCCTGGCTTTGCCCCAGCCTGGCGTGGGGATGGAAATCATCCACACCCTGCTGCCTTGCACATGCTTTGTGGGGATGGGGAGGGATCCTGGTTGGGAGCTGAGCTGCGCTGAGCTGCGTGGCTGGGACCCAGCCTGAGCCCCTGCAGGCAGGTTTGGAGCAGCCCCAGAGCCTGATGGCTCCATTCAGAGCTCCCAGAGAGCACAGATGACAAATTCAGGGTCCTGCTACGTGCCACGAGATTAGAAATGACGAGCAAGGGAGATTACGTGTTCTCCACGACTGCCGGATCGTGGCAGGCAGAGACTTAAGGAGGGAGGTTATCCTTGAGAGAGGCATTTATCACACACTCTGGCCAGCCTTGGGCAAAATCCTGCCTTGGAGAAGGTGTCAAAGTCCAGATTTCCCAAAAGCTTAACAGCTGGACGATTCATCTTCTCTCCCCGCTGCTCTGCTTATGTTACAAGAAAAATTCAGGTCATGGGAAGTTTATCAAACAGCTAGAGATATACAGAATTAGTTTATTTAAATAGAATTTATGATTTGGTAGGCTTGAGCACAAGCAAACACATGAATTTCAGAGAAGTTCAGAACTGCATCCAAAGGCATGAATTGCCATTATTAGGGCACTCAGCGAACAGAGAAGTCATACTCAAATTAATCAAAACTAATTTAACAATGACAAAGCCAGCAGGATGACTTCATTGTCGTTTGCCACTAATGACAAATGTTTATTACAGACAGTGTATTTGTCTTCCGAGCTGTTAAAACACCGTTTGCTATTCATAACTCCTCAAACCTTTCCTGTAAGATGAAGGATCCATCATGTTCACGGAAAATAAGCCAAGCTTGTAGAGGTAGAGCACCCCTCCCTATTCTCAATCAATCAAATCTGAGAGAGAGAGAGAGGGAGACTGATGAGAACAACCTACTTTTCTGTGTGAGGCATTCACTGAATGTGAAAAGGGGTTTCAGCAGGACCGAGAAAGTCGCTGTTGTCATGACAGCACTGGGAAGCCCAGGGACTGAAAAGATCTTCATCAGCTCACTGCAGCAATTCTGAGCCAGAGGAGCTGGGCTGCCTGTCTGCCTGCTGACAGCAGAGCCAGGGGAATGCCTGCCTGTCACACCTGCGTGCTTTCACCCTGCACACTTCCCCACCCTGGCCTCTGCAGCTGGGATACAGCTGCACTCTGGCTAAAATGGCAAAAACCTAATGAGACCCCAGCACATCCTGCAGCCCAGCTCCATCCACGGAGCCACTCCTGCAGCCTGGCTGCAGAGGCTGAGGATTTCTGTGGCAAGATCTGCTCTTTGGGGTCATTCCACCTTGGTAAGGGTGGGATGTTAGCTGCTCAGCTCTGGCCACTCCAGCCCAAGGCAGGGCATTGTCCTTGTCCCTGAGTCAGGCAGCCTGCTGTCTGTGCCAGCTGCCCTCTGCAATCACCACCAGCTCTGGGACAGCTACCAGGCTGCTCCATTCCCAGCCAAGCCCTGTTTCACAGAAATGACTAAAAATGGTGGCTGCCTAGGTGAGATCCTCATGATTTAGAAAAGTAAGGTCTTTTTGGCTGTGCATATATTGGTTGAGTTGTGGTGCTGCTTCTTTGAAGCAGTGGGAAATGAGAACATTTGGAAACTTGTGTTATGCACCCACTGGTTATCACTGATGGAATGAAAACCGAGATTGAGTGCCTTACACCCAGTCTTGCAACAGCCACCTTCATTGCAAACTAAATGGTCAGAGATACGTGCTCTCAGAGGGATTTTACAGGCTTTGTCTGAAACTTTGGTGTCTCTGGCAATGACTGCAAAATTCACATTGACCTCAGTGGGGCCAGACTACCAAAGTCAGCCTGAGAGCTGGGGAACTAAGGAGTTTTGAGGAACTCACAGCAAATCCTGGTATCCTGCTATTATTGATGGCTGCTGGGAGGGGGGGACTTGGCCCCTACCACACAGGAGAGCCTAAGCTGCACTGTATTCAGAATTTCACCCTCCATCAGTCAGAATTTCCACAGTTGAGAGCTCCACTCTCTCAGGGAGCCTGGGATACCTGGCAGAACTGGGAGAAGTAGATCCTAAATTCTCTCAGTGCTCCGATGATGTGCCCTGTGGAAGCACTGCATGTCCTCTGATAGGCAAAGCACAGATTCCCCTCTCCTGAATTCTATTCCCAGCTCAGTTGCTCCCAGATTCTCCCGACAGCTGGCTGCAGAGGGGTGGGCAAAGCCTTTGAGCACGTTATGCAGAAATCTGTGCCTGGTTAGGATATGCTCAAGAGAGTCTTTGCCAGGTCTGCTCTGAGGTGCAGTTGTTTGTCTTTGGAGCCTTCCAGTGAAAGCTGCTGTTAAACCCTCACATGGAGTCTTCCCAACAGGGATGGGCCTGACTTCTAATGGCATAAAGCTTTTGAGTCTTGTCAGTCTTCTAAAGCTGGGTTTTTTCAGTCAAGGTGAACATTGTGTGCTTGGTGATCTTTGCCTAGTGACACATGCAAACTGTATTTAGGAAACAAATACTATCCAGCACATTTTCTAGGCAGATCAGTGCCCCAAACAACCTCACAAGATACTGAAGTTATAGTGGGAAAAGGGGCACTATATATTCTTGGCAAGCTGTTGCTATAGAGGCATACTGTCAGCAGCAGTTTGGCTTTATATTGCATTTAACTGGACAATTTATCAGAACCATCATCTTTGCAGTTGAACCTCTGTCTGGGTTTGGCAATTCTAAGCATTTGTTTCATCTGGGTGAAAAGTGGATTTGGCTATTTAAAGCCTGGAAAATATGGGAAACTTTTTAGAGCAAGGTGGGAAAGAGCTGATTTTAGATGTGGTGAATGTTACAGTCCATGCCTACATGTCTTCACATGAAACTGGGGTCCCTCAAATTGGGGAAGCCATTTGATTTCAGCTGTGCTAGTGCATAAGAGGTACAACAAAGAGGGATGTGTTACAGAAGTGTGACTAAGGCACTGAAAGCATTAAGGTATCAGCTCTGTAGAGAGCAGTGACCTACTTCTGCCGTGTTTCTTCCAAGGAAAATCCTTTGGCACCACTTCAGGCCATGGTTTCTGTTCTCCCTGCTATCTTGAGGACCTGATCTCACACAAAAGTGCCTCAGACACGTTCACATCCCAGTTTCTCAAGCCCAAGTTTCATGTAGAGACGAAGCAAAGCAGCCAATTTAAAATGGGACTTCACAGAAAAAAACCCCAAACATTGT
Source organism: Pogonocichla stellata (assembly GCA_026546895.1). NCBI lineage: Eukaryota > Metazoa > Chordata > Aves > Passeriformes > Muscicapidae > Pogonocichla > Pogonocichla stellata. Next base: position 70,735,739 of record JAOTQZ010000875.1, on the reverse strand, counting down.
CCTCACCATCCTCAATAAAACATAAATGAAGTGCTGGACCAATGTCTGTGAACCACTTGTGGTTCAGATTTTTTACAACAGTATGTATTTTGGAGATCTTTTGCATAGTAGTATGGTCAGATTTTGGGACTTTCTTATATTGCAGTGAATGATCTCAGTCCACCACCTGCACTGCACTGTGGTAACTCCTTTTGGCATAGTGCATGCATATTCATTTCCACTGCATGCAGCATATCCTCATCAGCTTATGTTCTACAGAAAAACCTCACCAATTCAGTGTATATCATGCTTAACAGAGAATGACAAAATAAAGGCTGGTTTAAAAGCCATACAAATATTGAAACACGATGCATTTGAAAGTTACTCCCCTCCTCCCTTATCTATTACACTACTAACAAGCAACATGCAGAATTTTGTCTGAGATGTAGGAACCACAAGAGATCAGATTCTCACACAAATTCTCTCCTGTATCATAATGTTTGAAGTGTGAGTGTTTGACTTTAAACCATGCAATCTGTCCACCTGAAGCCAAAAGGGCTATTCCCACCTGGGCTCAGATCTGCTGCACCAACACAAGTTCTGTTGCCCTGGTTATGTGCAACTGCAGGTTAGGCCAAGAACACATTTGTCTGTTCTGCAGTAATTTGTCTTGCAGTTCCAGTGTAATAAGATTGTCCCCTTTTTATCTTTAATTGTTGCTGTGCGCCATTAAGCAGCAATAACACAATACTTAAAAGTCACTTTGTCTTTCCATTTGGTGAAGCAACCCCATTTTATGGGCAAAGGAAAGCTCCTGGATGTGGCTGCAACCTTGCAAAAAAGCTGTTTATGCCAAGTCCTATCAAGAACTTCTTTCATTTAGGTTAAAGGATCAAGTCCTTAACATTTGAAAATACACAATAAACACACAACACTGCATCATTGAGTAGGAAGGCTAATAAAAATACAGCCTGGCATTAACATTTAAAAGGCTCTAAATTTTTTCTTCACAGGTAATTAGTTGACACAATGAAATAATCTCCTTTCCTATCCTGGAAACACATGCATAAACCAGCTCAGATAACATCATTTACATACAGGCTGCTGCACCCGCATGCTAATGTCTGGCAGTGAAAAGTTCAGACAAGTTTGTAATCCCCGATTTCCTGCGCGTGCTCAGCACCCAGATTCCCAGGAAGGAGAGAAAGGGACATTTCTGAACGTCACCGAGCTGCCGGGCCAGCTGCAGCCTCACATCTGCACGGCTTGCACTGCCACAGCTTCTCTCTCATAGTCTCTGACAGTCCTGGACGGTTCTTTTTTATAAACTCGCCTCGGTATTTGTTCCTTTTGTCATCGCTTGTGGCCATGGCCATCATCCCCAGCCCATTGTGCTGCTTTGTCCCGCTCCACGGCGAGGTACCGAGCAATCTGCATTCCCAGCCCAAGGGTGTCGTGTCACCCATCAGCCACCCCCGCTTTGTCCCCAAAACCGCCACACCATGGCAACCACGGCTGGGACAAAGGGCCGGGCACGGGGGAAGGAGGGGACTGCAGGGGGAAAGAGCAGAGCAGGGGAAAGGAGCAGAGCAGGGGGAAAGAGCAGAGCAGGGGGAAAGGAGCAGAGCAGGGGGAAAGAGCAGAGCAGGGGGAAAGGAGCAGAACAGGGGAAAGGAGCAGAGCAGGGG
>JAOTQZ010000875.1:70689519-70732806 GCA_026546895.1 Pogonocichla stellata | reverse complement strand
CAGCAGCAGTGGGAAAGCAGCAGCAGCAGCAGTGGGAAAGCAGCAGCAGCAGTGGGAAAGGAGCAGCAGTGGGAAAGGAGCAGCAGCAGCTGCAGCAGTGGGAAAGGAGCAGCAGTGGGAAAGGAGCAGCAGCAGCAGTGGGAAAGCAGCAGCAGCTGCAATGGGAAAGGAGCAGCAGTGGGAAAGCAGCAGCAGAGCAGGGGGAAAGGAGCAGCAGCAGCAGTGGGAAAGGAGCAGCAGTGGGAAAGGAGCAGCAGCAGCTGCAGCTGCAGTCAGGTGAACTTTGTCCTGCCGCGCTCCGTTAGAGTGAGCACTTGAACTGGGACTGCAACATCCATCCTTCACCTCCTGCTCCCCTCCTAGCTCAGCTCCTGTGCCCAGGGCAGGCACCGGGAGAAGCCTGGCTGTCTCTGCACACTGAGTTACACACAGCTAATAGCAGTGCTTTGCAGCCCAAGCCAGCTGCAGACGGGGAGGGCTCGGGGCAAAACCTCCTCCTGCGGGGATACTGATCGCCAGCAGCACTTCCCAAAACACAAATCCAGCTTCCTGGGCATCCTTAAAATCTCCAGCTCCTCCAGCAGGAGGCCATCCGTTCAAGCGAACAGAAATCCACTTTGCTGCATTCAAAGGTGCAGTGACAGCACCCGAGGGTTTGGGAATTGCCTGGAGAGCCTTCAGTGCTCAAGCTTCAACTAGGACCCACTGTCATCCTGTGAACAGTCTGGAGCCATCAGCTGCAGAGATCTCAGACTTGACACACCGCCCACGATGAATTACCTGAGAATGCTGTGCAAGCTGGGGATCCTGCTGGCAGGGGAAACAGCTGCAGTGCTCCAGCCTGGAAGCAGCCGGGAGGATGGGAATGCACGTGGAGCACTCCTGGGAAACAGGCACGGCTCAAAGCAAGGCTTTAGAGCCCCACCTTTTACAAACATGACCCAGCTGCGCTCCTTGGGGTCCACGGGATTTTAATGAGGCAAAAATGATCAGAATGTCATGACCTCTGTTCTCCCTCGTCCTAAAATGAGGATGATGGAAATGAAGTGGAGCTTAGCTGGGTTATATTTAGCTGATCACACAGAATGGAATAGCTTTAAGATCATGAAATAAAAGTTTTAAAATAAAAAGCTGTAGTTATCCCCTCCAGTCAGCTTATATAAGCAAGTCTGGTTTTCCCAGTGCTGTAGTCCATGAGTATTAACCAATTCCTCTTCACTAATGCAATCTTCTAAACGGGCTGAGGCTGCTTGGTTAATTTGTAGCTGCTACCTTCTATATAGTGGTCACGATTTCACACATTATCCAGGCACTTTGTCTTCATAAAAATATTTATTATTTGTAGGCACAATATACCAGAAGCAGTAGTTACAAAATGCTATGGCTCTGTTGGCACAGGCTAAGAAAAAGCCAGGACTGTTATTCAAAGGTGATTTTGGTTTCCAGGCAATTTCCCTGCTCACAAAATGACACCTTCAGCTAGCCCTGACTCCTACAAGCTGGCTTCCCTGCAGTGCCAGCCCTTGCACGTGCAAACTGAGACATTCTCCAGGTGGCCAAAAACCCAACACAAAACAGCATCAGGAAATGTTCATCACAGAGTTCAGCTGTCTTTTTTCCCCTGTCTAGAGATGAGCATTTCAGTGTATAAAAAGAGTAAACCCAACAGCCATTAACAGCTGTTTCCCTGTTTCCTAGAATGGTGGATGAGCATACTTAAAAAAAAATAAAAGTCCTTTTTAAGGTTCCTCTTTAAAGCTAAAACATCTGAAACAGCCTCCATGTTCTTGCTGACTTGGGAATTTACCAAGAAGAAAGTTGCACAGTATGAAGCACTCAACTACATGTGTAATCAGTGAAAAGACTCACCAGAAATTCATACTGTGAAGAGGTGATTTATAAGCTGAGTTGCTGAATTTTGCAGTCGTTTCCTCCCCCCCCAATTGCTTTGTAATGTACTGTCAATTAATGACAATTTTCTCAAAATAAGAACCTTAAGTATTTGTTTGTACCTACTAATTATTTTATTTCTAGTACGGTGACTATTACTTAGATTTTTTTTCTAAATAGAATCCACAGAGTAGAATTATTTGCTGAAAATAAAGGAGATTCACATGCACATTACTTGGAAATGCTGGGTGTCTCTCATGATCTGCTCTGGCTCAACATTTCAGGATGATAAGCACCTGCAGATTTTCACCACTTCAAGCAAGAAACTGATTGCCTGGACTCAGCTGCTCATGGAGGGCCAGAATTCATAGCTGGGGTGTGCATAAGGCAGTTTTCCTCCATAAGGAATGCAGAATATTTTACACATTGGGCTGTAATGGATTTAAAGATGCACGAGAGTCCAGAACAGTACCAGTTACTTCACTGTGACACAGACCAGATAACAACAGATGAGGATCAAGTATTTTCCTGAACGTTTTCATTGACCAAACCTCGAGGCTGAAAGTAAATCTTCCTTGTTCTACATATAAACATGCAGGGTCTGTTCTTTTGGGGTTTTTTAAACAGTACTCATTTCACCTTCAAAAGAACAAGAGGGTGTTTCCATTTTTAGTCTGAAATACTTTGAAGTATTCCCCTTCCACAGAACAGGGATCTGGATAGAATTTGACCAAAAAAAAAAAAATTAATTCCTTATTTTGGTTTTGGTTTCAGTAATAAAGAAGTTAATGATCCCACATCTGGCTTTGTCCAGATATACTCTACAGCAGCCCACTGAGAACAGCACTGTTTGCTTACAGTTTTACTTTTATCCCAAACAGACCCTAATCCAGCCTAAATGAGAGTTCTGAAACACATCCCTAGCCAGACTGGCACATGAGGCAATTAGCAACCTTTGCTGACGTCACTTACCCAGAGCTGCAATTAAGGGTTGCTTGCAGTTTCACCACAGCAGCCAGATATTTAGACAGACCTTAAAAACATTTTCTTTGGCATACCACAGAATGAAGAAATACCACAAAAAACCCCCCCAAAAACAAACTGACCAAAATCCTCATTCCACAAGTAACATTTGAATGCTGACACATCTGGAACAGCTGGGTAACAAGCTGTGCATGTCAAGTTCAGAAAGCAGCTGCTTTTAGCCTTCATTTTGGGTCAGGCATTTGTTTGCAGCCACCAGTATATTCCATTTCATTTTGTAGCAGCTTCTTCAGTGTTCCCATATGGACAAGGCAAACAGCTCCTAGGATATAGCAGCAAGCACATATAATGTCCTTTAGAAGAAATGAAGGCCAGATGTTGCTTTGTTATCTCCACCTGCATCCTTAAAAAAGTCAGATTAAGTTGTTTCAGATAAATTATTAATGCCAGGTACAGGCAATTTGTTTATCAGCCATTTAAACGTCAACTTTCTAAAGGATAGAAAATAACATTTTAACTTAGGATTCAAACTGAAACAAGATTAAACTACCTTAGAATACTTCAGAAAATAATTATAGCACAATGCAGGATCACAGGGACAAAATATTATTGTGCAGAAGAGACATGATGAGCCATTTCTGAGATCTGAATGAGTACGACATGGTTTATTAGAAAAGGAAAAATAAACCCCATCTTATCTTTAAAACATAATGAAAAGTTGGAGGTGAGACTTATCCAACAGTACCACTGATTAAAGGTCTTCTACTCTGCTGCTTTGCTCACCCGGGGTACAACTTAAGCTACTAGTCTAAATCCTAAAGAATTTATTCAATCTCTTACTGACAGTGTAATTAATTAATGCTTTTCATGTATGCAGTCCTGGCACATCTAGTGGATCCCATAGGGTGGATAAGAATTCTGTCACAGGCTGTCCAGTTAATGTGATTTAGATTCAAATGTGCAATTTTTTTTGATTTCCTGAAAATAGAACCTTATTGGATTCATTTTATTACGCCTGTTTCTGAGGACATGTGAACTGAAGACTCCTTTTTCTACCTCAGTGATAACACAAACAAGGTTTGGGTTTCAGCTGCCTGGAGAGGTCTTTTCCTTTGAGCCAGTCCACAACATACAAAAACTGCCAAGACACCAACTATAACTTTTTGAGTAATGTCACTTTATTAAGGGACTTAAAAGAATCACATTCTCTAGTAGCCTTGGAACAATGCAAATGGTGAACAAAAGACAAAAATAGATGTAATTGGTTCTGAAAAGCATGAACATCTGTAGAGAATGTGTTGCATTATTCCTAAGGACTCTTGCTTTTGAAAAAAAAGCACGTTCCATATATACAAGTGTCAGTGCAATAGCCAATAAAGCAATCAGTCAGAAATATAAAAATATCCTAGATACAAACTTAAAATAGATGTTTGAAGGCTGACCATATCAGTATTCTGATATTTCTGTATCTCAGGAGTACGATCACTGGGATGAGTTATTCTGATGAGGTAAGAAACAGTAGATGCTCTGTGATAGCACAAAGCCATACATTTATTTATTTTTTTTTATAAGACAAAAAAATAGAGCACCCAATGAAACTCCAAGTCTTTGCAGCAAGTGCCCACAGGAAGTGAAATTATAGTCTATGATCATTGCTGCATTCCTGCATCATTCACCTTTGCTGTCTTTACCAACAGTTCTATCAGCAAAACTTGCTCATTCTCTCCCCCCTGCTCAGCTCCATCATAAACTGCACCTTCCTTGCAGATACACCAAACCGACAGAGAAAACATCTATAAATGTCCAAAAATCACTTAGTCATTCTTTCCTTTATTGGCTGCAATTTTTTTCTTGGCAGCAAGGGCAGGAAGAGATTGCAAAGCTTGACAGCAAACAGCTCTCTGGAAGGGTTAGGGAGAGAACAGGGTGTGTCCTGTTTGCTTTGCCTCAGGTGTTCAGTGATGCCACTGCATTTAAGCCTGGGTTGGTTGAGCAATAAAATCCCATTCCTCTTCTTTGCTCTGTCTTTGGATGGAAGGATGCACTAATTTGGGGCTGCTGTTCCAAAAAACAGAGGGTGACGAGGTAACTTTTCAGCTCGATGCTGTCTGCCTGCATCACCATTCCCCTTTCCTTCAGCCACCTCTTTCACTGTGACCCCTCCAGGCTCTGCTGCACAATTCTGATCCCTAGTGTTTCACTTTTCAGAGAAAATGGCAGAACAAGAGGTAGCCAGACAACACAGTCTGTATCTTTGTGGCAAAGAGCACCAGGAAAAACTGGCGGCAGCGCAGGGAGTGCCAGAAGAATCCAACAAACACAAACTCCTACTCGGGCAGAGGGGCAATGGCAAAGTCATTTCAAACTGTGTGCCAGTATCAGGCACTCCTCTGTGGAAAAGCACAGTGAACTACATTTACTTTCGAGAACAGCAATATTAACTTGATCAGGATATGATTTGTATGATAAAAAAAGCACAACAGGAGCTGGCAGCTGCCTCCCTGTGAAACTTGCCTTACCACTTATGGCACACACATGCACTGAAGCACACAGCAGCTGCCTGAACCTGCAAAAGATTCCTTAGCTTTACATCCTTGATTGAAAAGCTCTCCCTGAAATATTTTCGTTTTTCTTACTTCTTTTCTAAACCTCTTTTCTCTCAGGCAGCTGTGCAAGACGGAACAGCGAAGCTGCTAACATCTGTAGTGTGACAACACTTGACAGATTATTTCAGGTTTTCTTCCAGTTTCTGGAAGATGCTGTGCAGATGCCAAAGCCTCCAGGAATCATCACACTTCTCTCCTTAACCCCAATGAACTTGGCAATCAGCGTTTGCAAATATTGAATTAGTGCTCACCACACCCCACTAAGGCTATTACCTCCCGTGTAAACAGGCAGGGAAGGCAGGCACAGAATGACTAAGTGATTATTCCAGTATCACACCACCAGGCTGGGAGAGCCAGCAGCTGAACCTGTATTTCTTGCATCTCAGTCTCAGTTGTCTGTTTTGCTCTGTGCTGCAGCCTGAATTCTTTCCCGAAGAGGAAGACTGGGATCTCGTAAGAGTCTGTCACTGCTACTCTGCTTGACGGGTGGTGCTGCCAATGGGAGAGGAATTGTTGCATTCCCCACATCAAAAGGTGGAACACAGTGTGACATCTGTTTGCTGGAAGAAATACTAACCGTACAAGTCCTTAAGAACATCCACATTTATTTAATATGATAGAAAAGGAATGGGATAGGAACATTGGTATTTGAACAATAGTAAGTGGCTTCTCATACTTACATCGTATGTGCTCATTGTATAATATATACACAATGAACATAATTACATTTGTACACAAACTAAGTACTGGATTGAAAACCTGCTTATTGCTGTACACACCCTAACCCCATGAAGGAAAAGCCCAGTACCTCAAAATACCTACACTCCATTCTAGTCAAGAAAAAGTAACCACTAACATTAATGTCTATGTTGACAGAAGTGTGGCAGTAACTGCTGCCATTGCAACCTGACCAAGAAATCATTACAGCAGAAACAGGACATCTTTTACTAAGCAATAATAAAAATGGCACATTTTAAATATATCTATATGTATATATATATAAAAATTTTACAAATAAATTGTTAAAACAATAAATTGTAATGTTTAAAAAGTGTAAAACAAGGTTTAGTGGTGATATGTAAAATTAACCAAATTATGCATCTAAAAGAAGCAAAAAAAGTAAACTTACATGATCCATCATTAAAAGAACACTAAATTCTGAAGAAGAGCAAATAAAGTTCTGACTGTAGGCTGCACACTGAAAAGAGCCTTTATTTATGTGCACAGAAATGGTAGCAGCAAGCTGGTATCAGGAGAACAATCTGAAGGTTGTTGAGTGTACGTGTGGGCCATTTAAAGCTCTCTTGGAATAAACATTTTCCAGGAAGTGATAAAACGATGCTCTGTGGCCAAAAGCATCAGAACTATGAATTTCATAGATTTAAAATATACTGTACAATATCTTCTCATATTTTCATAGGTCAGGTCCATACATCTCAGGCATGAATTGTTTCAACAGAAGCCGTTAGTGCTGAAAGACAGACACAGATTAAGTTACACTATTTTAGCAACACAATATTGTCTGAAGAACTCAGGGGATTAAACACAGCAAAGAATTCCTAACCTGACCCTAGCAATGTAGGTGTAGAACATAATAAAATATCTTAGAATTCAGTTGTTCCCAAAAATCTGTTTTCCTGGTGAATAATACTGCTGTCAAGATATTCTGACAGAAAAATGCAGAACCAAGATTTTTTTCCAAATTTCCACCGCTTGTGGAATGAAAGAGTGTTTACTCCGGGAGTTTTATCCTGTTACACATGGTCATCTCCCAATGCTCTTCATCTAAAACCAGTAATAACAGCAAAGATTCTAACTAGTCTTAGACATGCCAGGCACATTTTGAAGAGGGATGCAGAATTATGGAGCTGCTGCACTGTACTGGCAGCATAGTTCAAGTGTTCCACCCAGAGCTTGCTGTATTTTGGTAATTGCTGCAAGGACATCTATAAATAGCTTTTAACAGTTCGTTTGCAAAAACGTTCCTGAGCTTTGAATCCAGGTGCTGTATAAAATTTCATTATCCCCCCATTACTCAGTGCAAATGCAATGCTTAAAATCTAGCAGGGTTAGTGGTACACACAGAGATTTGTCTCTGCAAAATAAGGGCTGTGACAAGAAAGGAGCCTTGTGTTAAGGGACTTTTCCTTAGTCCTACAATATCCTGTGCCACCAATTTCCTGTGGCAAGTTCCCCCGGCATCGTGCCAAGAGTATCATTTTCCTAACTGACTGTAAAAGCCAAATACAGGTATCACCTCTTCATCCCCTGAAACCTAGTACACATTTTCCAGATGCTGCCTAAAAAATTTGGTTGCATTTGACCAGGGCTGATCCTACAGCTTGGAAGTTCCCCTTGCCATACAAGACTTCTGGAAAATGAGGGATGCTGAATTGCTGTATGTTAAAAGATGTGCCAAAATCTCTCAGCAAAGCACTGGAACACTGGGGCCACAGGCCCAGAAGGTAAAGGGCAGTAAATACTGCAGGCAAGCACTGTGCTCCATCCCTCTCCTCCTATGCTAAGCCCAGCTCATGGCACCAGTTTGTTTTGGAACTCCAAGGAAACAACCAACAGAGGCATCCAATGCATCAATGTGGAATGTACATGCACACAGCTGAGAGCTCTCCCCAGCTCAATGCAAGCACTGAGCAGCCACAAGGGATGTGTCTCAAGCTCTGGAATCCTCTCTCATCAGGGTGAGGCAAGTGCAAGCAGACAATCAGACTGACAAGTGCCATTCCAGACGGACCCTTCTGCAATTAAAGCAATTAAAGCCTCTTTAGAGGCTTTGGGGGGAGAACTGTCCTGAACACAGAAATGCCTCACCTGCAGAACTGGCTGTGGGGACACACCTTGCCAGGAGGTGAAAGTCTATTCCTATTCATTTCTATTTTATTTAGCATAAAGCCGAAAGAAAATGAATTTGCTGCTCTGATCATCTGAGCTGGAAGCAGCTTAATGCAGTTGGTGATGGATTTCTGGTTGCTCCCCCCTTCCTGACAGGTGCCCTGTGCCTACAGACAGAATCCTGCAGTGCAGTTTCACTGCCATCACTGACCCAAAACTCAGCTGATGGGGGAATGTTTCTCCTATTTAAAAAGAAGATGCATGATAAACAGTGTATATTTATACAGTGAGCCTGAAAAGCACTAACACAAATCAGTACTTCCAGACGGAAAGTCCCTCTCATTGTTTTTTAAATAGTTCTGTAATAAAAATTTTGAATAGAAGTTCAAAAATTCAAGCTAAATCTAATCATGGCAGAGCACACTCATCAGGAAGGCAGGAGCAGTGCCACGACTGAATGTGAAGTGGCATTTTCCACTTCCACAAAAAAATGTATTTTAATAATTTTCCTTTTTTTTAAGGAGTATAAATCGTTTATTGTCCTTAGTTCATATTAGAAAGGTCTCTGTGATGACTAGTAAGCCTAATTTTGCTAAAATGAAACCTTGGCAATTGATACTGGGACAGTAAATTTTAAAAAATGCATTTTCAGATCTCCTCAGGCTAAATGACTGAAAATGTCTCAATGTTATTGATTTTAAAGCTTTCTTAAGTTGCATTTGCTATGGCATTTAACATTTCCATTGAAACAAAGCTCATTCTTTCAGTGGAAAGCTTATTTAAACAGACACTTCCTGACAACAAAGAAATGTGGATTGATTTAAATGCTGGTAAAGTGCTGAAGCATTCACACTGATATCCTGCTAATTTTGTTAAACACTTGCCTAAACAAACACACACTTTACATTTCCATTGCCATTCATTAGGTGGGTAACACCACAGGCAGGAACTTGTAAACCTGGCCTAACTAACTTGATTCCTAGAAGCAATCACCCATTATGCCAGCAAAGAGCAGCTGTGGAGGGCTTGCTCCATAGAAAGGATAAAAAGAAGTTCTGTAACTGCTGTTTCTATGAATTCCTCAGGCCATTCCCTCCTGTGCATCACTCAGCCTGAGCTCTGGGTGCCCACCGTGCCCATGAGTGAAGCATCAGGACCCATCTGCAGCTGTGCAGGGATGCTCATGCCTGAACTCCCTGCTGGTACCAGCTCAGCCCCCCTGTAATTCCAGGGGCCACTGCCCTGCCAGTTGTGGAGAACACACTTGATAAAGCAATTAGCCCTTTGTAGCTGGACAGGGAATGCACTCCTTGCAAGCAAATCCATACACAAATTTGTTTTCTGGCTGATTTCTATTCAACACTGCAGGCAACTCTGTCTTGCTGACTATCAGCTCTACAGGTGTTTCTCACAAAAACAGCAGCAGACAAATACCTGGCAGAGTATTAGGAACAGGAGAGGTGGGAAAAAAAGAACGTACTTTGTAACTATACACACATGAAATGTGATCCTTCTGTGAGCTGTGTCTGTGTGGATGGAGCTGGTGACAAGGACGATTCTGGTGAAGAAGGCAAACTTTTCACTGCGAGTCATACAGCAAAATAAACAAGAATACAAGTTACAGAAGCCATAATAAAGACAAGCTTGAAAAATCACCATTTCAAGCCACAGCAAATATAAGCAGGAACAAATGAAAGCCACACAACTAAGGACTTAAAATCTGATCAGCACAAAAAAGCACAGCTTCAAGGGAGAGCATAGTTGATCCTTAATCAGGCTCAGAAATAACTAGTAGAACAGCAAACACATGAATGCTGATGTTTTATGTTGCCAAGAAAAAGAGGGAAAAAAGAGTAAAATTTAAGTAGCTGGGATATGCCCAGACCCACCTTCATATCCCAGCTCAGATTAACTGAGCTTTTTCATTCTGCTGAGCAGTACAAAACGTACATCCAAGTTCTGGCTTTGATTATCAAGTCACAGAAAAGATTGCTGACTGCACTACAAAGGTCCAGATCACCTTTTATATCCATAAGTTGAACCATTTGGCTTCCTTAACCATTCCCATCAGCAAATACCCTAATACTGTCTTGAATTCTATCTTCTCCCTTCCTCCTTCCCTACTCACTCCCCTCTTTTCTGCCTCCTTTGCATACAGCTTGGCTTTATTCCACTCTTCTCTTCTTGAAAAACAGTCCACCATCAGTCATTGTACCAGTCAGATGGTGTTTTCTGTTTTCTTCATCTTTCTTACTCCTCGAAACATGGCCAAACTGGGGTCTTTTACTTGCTAGTTTAAAATATTGGAAACTCTCAACAATTCCACTATTTTGGGCATACCTGAGGTCACTCAGCAGCAGGGAGTAATAGTAAAAAGTCTACACATATCCAGGACTGAGATGAAAAAGGAAGGATTTGCTTCAACCAACAACTTCAGTATGACTCAATTTCTGGCAACAGTTATTTAAATCCCTGAATTAGCAACTATAAAAGCTTTATTAAAACCTCAGAAAAATGCAATTTCTGTAGCTGTCCACTGGGAAACTCTTTTTCTGTACATTATAAAACTGTACACTTCACATGTAGACTAGCTCAGCATTTTCAATTCACACGGGTTTCAGAGCAACAAAGAACACAATCAAAATGAAATAAAGTTTTACATATGTACTAGATAAGTTGTGCTTCAGTCAAACTCTTTTCCATACCTGCTGCTGCCTGATTTCCTTTTGAAGACTGTGCTGCTAATTCAAATGAAGACACAATCCCTTCTTGTTCTTGAACACTAAGTACTTCACTTTCTTCTGAGCTGGTTTTGGGTTTGTGGTTTGCAACTGTGGTCACATTCTGCAAGCTGCTTAAAAAAAGCACAGCATGTAGAACTTGCTCTAACTTAATTTCAGGTGTTAACTACTAAGTATAGCAGCTATAATTTAATTTTCTCCTGTTAAAAGAAAAAAGTTGCAACTTGCAAATCCAGGTAATATAAATTACGCAGGCACTTTGAAACCCTTCTACTCTGTGTAGCTACACTTTTAGAAAAGCACCTGGAACTTGATTTCTTTCCTTTAGACACTCCTGCAGTTTCCTCCTGCTGGAGGCTCCTGTGACAAAGTTATGGCCTAATGTGAGAACTCACTTAGTGCAACTTAAACTGAAGTTATGAATCGTGAGAGAGGAATATCCAAGATATAATATCCCTCTAATTGTGCAATGCTGCCAAGCAGTGAGGTAAAAACTAAAGCAGGAGATGTAGAGTGAGATGTTTAGCTTGCTCCTAAATATGAACAATAAAGAGCATGCTAAGGAAGCACTGGCTGAAGTGCTCATAATAAATGGATTCAAAGCTTGAACTGACACTATTTAAACACGTTTTGGAGGCCAAAGCAGATTATGAATGCATTCTGATTATAACTGAGACAACACTTTAAAATAAACATTGCTTCACCCACCAACGCATCAACTCTGACTGAATCCCTGCAGCAGTTAAGCTCCCCCTACATTTCCCTATATGTAAACCACTCAAAACCATATAAATAAACCTTTCCAGTATTTATGGCAGTTGCTTGGTCCATTCAGCTAATAAATACAACATGCAAGTTTAAAATAGCTTCTGAACATCTTGTTTGATTTTTACCTTATATCACCATCATGTGTTTCTTCCAATTTATTTTTCTTTTCTGCCTTCTCTTCATTATTCACTTCTTTTGAGTCAGATACAACATGTGCATCTGATAGAAGATCATCAGTTTTTGACAGCTATAAAAAAATTGAAATCATGAAACAAAAAGCTGTAACACACACCAAGTGGCAGATAAGAAATACAGTATCAGGAAACAGTTTTATTAACAGACAAATTTTGCCATCATGTATACTTAGTAACTCAGAGTTACATAACTTAAGAAATTTTTATCAATACCATGCAGGTTAATAGAGTTATCCTAAAACTTATACCAGAGGCCATGGGCAGGGTTTGACTTAATAACTTCCAGACTTCTCTGAACTCTTTGGATTGCAGCCTGCCTGCTTTTTCATGCTATCCCTCTCTTCACAATGCCAACAAAAATTCCAGATGCTCCAATATTTTGTTGATAAGACTGAATGGTGCTCTTAAAGTCTGATTGCCTATAAACAATTTGAGTGTATTACATTATTATCCTTTGGAAATATTTGCATATTTAACAAAGTAACAGTCTCTCAAAAAATAAGTGTTTCTAATGGATTACAATATCAACTTATTTGATTTTATACCATTCTCTATCAGATATATATTTAAAACTAAATACAAAATAGGAAAACAAAACGATGAATAAACAGAAGAATGATTAACTGAGGAATATGGATGTAGAAGAAGAAAAAGCCTGTACACAATACTTTAAAAAATATTGAACTATAAACAGGAAATGATTATGTAGGAGCAACTCTAGTAATCCATTCTTCACAGTCAGTCTGGTTTTGCTGAGTGTTAAGGGCCCAAGGTAATTCCCTGCCAGTTTCAAACTATTTGAAGGCAGAAATCAAAGCAGTGACAAATATCTAAAAGTACAGGTACTGCCCACTTCCATGTATAATTTGTTGTGTCAGCTTTATTCTGCTTTCTATAAACTATGTCATGCACTACAGCCAAACAAAAATTCAGAGACATTAAAATGGCTGTCAAAAATAACATTGGGGTAGCCTAAGCAATGGATATGTCAATGATTATTATTTAAAGAACATATAGAAGAAAATTCAATGTCTCAGCTACAGACAGATCTGACAAAATTTAGTGATTCTCTATGGAATATTGTATATGCAAGAAGAAGTCTTTATCTTCCAAGCAAAGGGAATTGGCTCACTTTGCCATACTCTGGTGTATGTGTCTCAAAATACTTTGTTACTGCAAGACAAGCTGATGAATGGTTTCACCAGCAATAGTTCTGTACCTCTTTAGTAAAACTTGAATTATGCTCTTGATCCCCATCGTTTTTCAGTAGTGCTATTTCTTCTCCAGGACTTCCATTATTTTGTTTCAAATTATTTTCTCTACTGGTGCTGTCAGACTCCTTCATGTTGGCAGATACTGCATCATCCTTCTTCCGATTCTGTGGAACAAAATTGGTACCGGACATATTGTTACAAAAGTTATCACAGTCTCAGTTCTGAGCCTTGTGCTCTCCTCTGACGGATTAAAAACAAAATACTTGAAAAAACCTCAGGCACAGATTGCAATAAGGAAAATGGAAATCATTAAGGACTCGGAATTTTCTTATTTTGTACCTTTGGAAACAGTGCAGCCTGTCTTAACATTTCTTTGTCTGTAAGACTATTGTACTTTCTGCCCCACCTTCCTCTCCAGCATTTCAATGTCACCCTTGATCTTCTGAAATTTCATTCATATTTAGCTCAGTCACAAATCAGCTTAGCAGCATTCTTACTTGCATTCATAAGCACTGCTCTTTTCATAAAATATCTTTTTCTGGTTTAAAGAAAAAAAATCGATAAAAATCTGCTTTCAGCACAAAATTCCCAGTGCACCTGCATGCACTTCCTCCAATTATCTTGGGTATCCTCCAAGCCTGTTGTATGAACTGATTTAATAGAGGACAACACAGTATCTGATAATGGCAGAGGATATTAATTATATCTTAAAAAAAATCTGTTGCACAGAGAATAAGTTGGTATAAAAATTTGGAGGAAGGATGGTAGAGGTGACTTTAAGACTGTGCACTGTGAACATGATATCGGCAGACCCGAGGGGAGGCTCATCTGAGAACTGGAGCTGAGAAAAGTAGGAGCCAAGGAAGCAGTAAATCTCACAGCTGAATTCCTGTGATCTAACACACGCACTCTCTTAGAGGAAATTCCACCTAAGCCAGTTCATAAATCAGTGTCTTGGCTCTCCTAAATTAAAGTATGCACCCCTTATCATATGCTTGTCCCAACAACAGTTGTGAAGCAACTTCCTTCTGTATTATGGTCATGACTTCAAAATTACACAGCAGGCCACTTACAAAATCCCCTTCCCCCTCTGATTCTTAAATACGTGAACCACAGTCGGAAAGACTTCCAGCAGTTAATGCCATGGCACCATTTTTCTAAAAATCAATAGACATAAAAGCTATGCTTTTAGAAATAAAAGCTATTACTCAGCATAATACCTCATCCTGGGGCTTTAGCCAAATAGCATTCTGGAAAAATTAAAGTTGTGACAGAAAAAGTGACTTTGTGACATGGACTATTAGCTAAATATTCAGTTCAGAGATCTTCTCTCTTACTCTATAAATTCCTTATCATCCTCAGAGCCCTGATTTCACAGTGAAAACGAGGAACATGGTGCAATGAACAGAATTACTCTGAGTTCTGGCACAGATTTGGGCCATTCCCCCATCCTGTGCTGTCCACCCAGGTGGTGACACAGCTTCCCCACCTCGAGGGATGGAGCAGTTCCACAGGGAAGAGGGAAAGCTGGAACACCTCTGCAAGAACTACTGAGAGAAACATCTGCAAAGCTTTGCTTCTCCAAAAAGGCAGTGCTCATCACAGAAATACCTGCAGGAGCTCCCTTCAACACCACTCCTGATGCCAGCCCAAATGCAGATGCTCTACTGCAAATGCTGAGCTGGAATTTGGAGCCTTCTGGGGGTGCAAAGTTCTCAAAGAAAAAGTAACTTTAAAAAAGATCTGCAGCAGCTTATCATGCTGAGAGGGAAAAAAACCAACCTCAAATGCAAAGCTAAAACATCTTTGGAAACACCTGATTTCCTGACACTCCAATATATTTAATCTGCTTTTGGAAAATCAGATGTTTAAATGCCTACAAAACAACAAAAACAAAAAAAGAAAGCATTTCCATACCAGTAGAAAAGCATATAATAATAATAAAAAAAATAATAATAATAAAAAAGTCAGTATACAGTGCGGTCTGAAGAAAAAAGTATTCCAGAAGATTAAAACCCATGGAAACCAAAAACCAACCAAAAATCAACTCTATTAGGCTACTGGAAAACTAATTTTAAATATTTAGAAAGTAATAGTCTGCCTAATATCTGCTCTCTTGTATCTGGGTTTGGTTTGGCTTTTTGGGTTTTGTTTGTTTGGGGGTTTGTTTCTTTTTTTTAGATATATATTCAGAGCAATATTTCCTGGTTAATGACAAGCAGTTCTATCTTCCTCTTCTTTCCCCATCCTTTACTTGTGAATAAACCTTTTAGGCAAATAAACAAGTTTAAGAATGAGTGAAAACAAAAGTGTGGGCTCTATTTTAATGTATTTATGGGCTCTAACACCACAGCAGAAGAGCAGGACTTAGGAGCCCTGTTCATAAATACACATTCCTACCTAAAAATGTTACAGATGTTGGAATACACTGCACTGCACAAAAATCAGCACTGACTTCGTTTCAGCATCAAGGGAGCCACGATTCTTGTTTTTAGCCACAAACCCTGAGCTTCACATTGTTTGCTACATTTGACCAAAACATCCTAATGTTACCAGAACCACAATGTGCAATCAATGGATGTTTTCCAAAAAGACAAAGAAGTGGCTTTTATCATTAGGTGCAAGCATGAGTGCTGTCCTTTTGAGTCTGTGACTCTACATTAACCTCAATAAACTCCTTTGGTTTTTAACTGGACAGAGCAAAGCTTCTGGTGGAACCCACCTGTGCCAGTTTGAATGGATTATCCCTGGCAGAGGAGAAGCTCTGGGAAGGAGCCTGCTCTGAAACACCAATGATGTTGAGTCCTTTCCTCTTCTCTCTCAGACAAGCCTGCTGGTGCCTCTTTATTCTCTCCATCTGCTCCTCCACAGTCATCCGAGGCCGTGGGCCCTCTGCAAGGCACAGCTGCTCCACTGCACTTCTTGGTCTTTCCTTAAAGGGAAGAGAATATACACATGTGCTTCAAAAAAACTAAGATTTCACACTGGTAACTTAGCAGATGAGATCACCCAATGATTTACTAAAGAGCAGAAAAGCAGTGGGCAAATAAAGACCTCCTATGCATGTGAATGAAAAAAAAAAAGTACAGAAACCAATTATCAATAAATTAACACTGAAATTCAAACTAAAAGGAAGGAGTAATTTGCTCTTCTGAACAGTAGGATTACCATCACCAATGATAAACATTAAGAGAATGGGTAGATGCTCTCTCAAAGCCACTCTCTCAAGCTGAAACAATTTATCAGACATTATAAACACAAAATATTTGACTAAGACAGAAACATAATTGAAATTTAATGATCCAGGACATTTACACCAGTTAATCTAATAGTAACTTCTGCCTTTTGATTTCAAGAAAAACTACAGCTGGAGATCATTTAACTGTAAATGCAGGCTGAAACAAAGTGAATTTATTACCACTAAAAAATCTGTAATTCTATGCATTAAATTTTCCTCAAAATAGCACCCATTTATATACTCTTTTCTTGAAATTCACTGGTTTTCAGGCAGATTTGTACTTTTTATGACAAATAAAAATCGACTTCAGGCTAATCAGCTGCATTGAGCACATTTTCAGTAACTGATTTCAGTTATGAGAAGTGGTATTCTTTCCCCAGTCAACATCTTGGGGGTTCCTCTCTCCTCTCCCAGTCTTCTCACAACTTCTGTAACTATGGCAAAAGTTTTCCTCTCTTGTGCATGAACTACATGTAAATGTGTGTTTTTAACCCAGACACTACAGAACTGTCTGATCTGAAATTCTGGGCGTATTACTTGCATGCTGCTTACCATATCCTTATTTTGTGGCTGCTTTAGCTATTTACCAAATAATTTTAGTATTGAAATAAATAAAAGCCTGTGTTTCTTATAAAGGGGCTGCTAAATTGCCCAATACAAGTGTTTTAAAGTGCTTTCACTCAAGTGCTTTCAAGTCAAGCCTGAACTTCAGCAGATCAGTAGATTTATCATTTATTTTGTGCCCAGTTTGTCTCCATGCAGTTTAACATACATGGTATTTACAATTTTATCATTCTTTCTATAGCTGTCTCCACTGATCTAGCATATAATGCTTTTAATAGAGTGATTTTTTTTTGTAAATAAAATGAAAATAACTTCAACATTTGGAGTGACTACCAAACTTCAAAATGAACACATCCAACACTCAGAGGTTATTTTGAAGTACCGTTCTGAGATCTATCTTCTTGTTCTTCCTCAGAGTGACATAGGATGCTATTGTTGAGGACTCTGGCGTTGGGGATTTGGTTCTGGGTGGCACAACTCCCACAGGGAAATGTGAGCCTGCAAAACAGCAAAGCAACACACTCAGTGCTGTGCAGAACACTGCCAAAACTGCTGGCTTGCTCTCTGGAAAAGCCACATTGTCAGCCTTGGGAACTCTTCTTCCAAAGGCAGACTCAGAGAGGTACTGAGTGGATGGGTGAGGACACTGCAGGTCCCAGCAGCTCCTGGATCTGTGTGCACACCCATGCTCATGTCTGTGTGAGGGAAACCACCCTGAGCCTGGGCACTGAAAACAGGGCTGAGGATATTCTGCTATAAACCAGCAGTCTGGCTCTCCTTCAGACAAGAGAAAGGGTCAAACACAGCAGAATTCCATTTTCTTTTTGTGCCACTTTTACGTGTCACACAGGTCACAACTACCATCTGGTCTCATATTTACCATGGCCCCACTTCTCTTTAATTGCTGAGGTTTGAAAAGAGAGGAAAGTGGCTGGCATGAGAAGGGTTCGGTACAGTAACATGCACTAGAAAAACCTTCTTAAATTTCCTCTGATATTATCTATTTTTAGAACCACCCTCCACAAGGAACTACCATCATTTGATGATGGTTGATGGTACGACTTCTCAAAACAGCAAGACAGAAAAAACCCAGAGAGGAGCTGCCTTTAAGTTTCTTTCCTTATCAGCTTAAAAACTCTAGACAGAATGACACAAGAGTGTTTCCTGCCCCAGCACAGATCTGTGTCTCTTTATTCTGTATTACACGCCATAACAGGACTGGAACAATCAGAAATTTTCCTACTGCTTGGGGATTGTCACTATAGGTGAATGCCCAGAACAAGAAATGTCTGTTAGAAAAGTCATATGCTCAAATGAAAATCACAGCTACCATAAACAACAGACTGAAGGAGTTTTAGAATATACAAAGACTCTCACAGATTGCTCCCACTGCAGCTAATTCTGTTCCACACCTCTAAACATCTTAGAGGAATTTGCACTGCTGGTTTCCCTGACTGAGGACTGTTTTTCTACAAATGGACATAATAAAATAATTTCTGCCTTTGAGATAGAAAGCAGATTGGGGTGCTTAAGAAGTGTTGGGTTGCTTTATATAGTCAGGGTGGATTTTCTTATTTTGTCTTTATCACTACTTCACCTCTTGACATAAATTACTGTGAATAATCAGAAACAGCACAGGTCAATAAAACCTAAGCATGTCGTCAGAAAGACAAGTTTCTCAATTTAGGTCATTGATGATTAGCAAATCTCAGGATAAATATTCCATTTTTCACCACCAAGTTAACAGAAATTTAATTATGTGCCTTAACATTGTATCTCAGCAAACACCCCGGAGAATCTGAATTGACAAACTGTGTGGTAAGTGCAAGCTTAATTAGATCACAGGGCCAGTCTCATAGCTCATACCCAAACTCTATGCTAACCTTAGTTTTAAAACCTCTATGACCATTCTGATGAAAACAGTATCTTGGTCCAATCATAATTCTTGGTAAAATTGTATTATTATTGCATCAGCCTGCTTTGTAAATGCTCAGTCAAAGCACCAGAACAGAGGGCAGTGATCCTGCTGGCACTGGCAACATCAATCCTGAGGGTAAAAAACCAGCTAAGTTTAGGCACTTGTTCTCAAAGCTCTTAATATGTTTTTTGAGAGGCACTAAAGCTGAGCATTTTCCTGAAGTCACCTTTAACAAACTATTCTGTGTGTTTTAACAAACAGAATTGAGAAGCACTTCCTGGTAAAAGACTCTACCAAGCAATTAGTAGCTTTTATGGGAGCTAGATGAAGGAAGAATCTAAAGCATTTAGCAATTGCAAAGACCTTTATTGTCTGTACACTCCAAGGTCATGATCATTATTCCTATTATATCAGAGGACAGAAGGCAATTCAACAATTACAAGATTAAAAAAAAGAAAAAGACATTGTTTCCCTGCCTTATGAGAGCCTGAAAATTCTGCGGTGCTGCCTTTCTGGACGTTCCAGCGACATAACATTGGGAGCTTGATTCAAAAACTGAGTAATTGTTCAAGGGCAAGAACATAAAATGGGTAATTGTTCAAGGGAATGGTGTGTGGGGAATGTGAGTGATGTGATTAGACATGGTGTCAATAAGGATTTCAGGGTTGTTGCTGAGCGTAATGTTTGATTTTTCTGCGGTGTAATTGTCCGAAATTTCTCTCGTCATATAATTAAATCATTATTTTATTGTGGAAGCTGTTCCATCAAACTGAGAAATGGACAGGCTGCAGAGACACAAACCATGAGGCAGCTCCCACAGCTGAGCTCTGCATTCCTTGTGCAAAAGCTGGAAGGTTGCAAACACCGTGCCTGGGGACAAACCTTTGGCAGAAGATTCTGATTCTGAGATTGGCTCTGCTTTTTCTTCACCATTAGACTCATCCACTTCTGCTACTGTGGTTAGCTCGGGCTCGCTCTTATAAAGCCTATAATCAGGACCCTGAGGAACATCAAGGCATCAGGTAAATGAACAGGCACTTTGCTACCAGCACTCATGTCTTAAGACTCAAACCAAATATTTTGTGATAACTCTGCTCTCACTTGAAGACAGTGTTCCATCGTTCAAGTGTGTGGCAGGAGAATTTTCTGGTAGTTAATCTGAGTAGCAACATTTGCAGACAATCAGAAATTACAGGGAAAAAATTGCCATAAAAAGGCAGAGTTGTGGGGTTTTTTTTTAATGATCTTCTGGAAACAAATTGGTATGAGCTTCAAAAACTGAGCTCAGAGTTTAATGCACTAATGAGGAGAAGAATCTAAGTTTATGAAATTTAAGTCTTAAGACAATTTATATATGCACAGAACATATGACAGGAAAATGTGAAGAGCAAATGATGCAGCTCTAAAGAAACTGAAATAAAAGTGGAACCACAACACAAAAGTAGCCAGATGGGCAAACAAAAATGGTGACTGTGCAGAGGGGGGAGGATGCTGCAAGAACAGCGTGGCAGCTGCAGCCACTTACACAGTAAGATCCATTTCTCTGATATGCTTGCACTTGGCACATCCTCTTCTCTTCTGTCAGATGTACTGGGCCCCTGCTATAACAGAGCAAGGAGCTGCTATCACTGGGCAGAGGGGGGATTATGGGAGGATGCTCTGTAAAGTCATAGGACCGAGGGAGTGGAGGACGAGGTGGGACTACTTCCTCTTCCTAAAGATTGTAGAATAGTCACCTTATTTAGACGTGCGCACCTGGTACAGTTATTTATAACTCAAAAACAGAAATATATCACCATGCCTACAGCAGCTATAGATTTTGCAGTTAAAGGGACAGTGTCACATTTAACAGTAAAAAAAATAAAATTCTAACACCTGCACTTCCTGTTGGACATGTACAAACTCTCCAAATCGTACTTTGAAAAATTAAATCCATTATTTTTTGAAAGATTTTTACATAAACAAGACTTTTAGAAAGTTCTGCAAGTCAGATGTATATTGCATACACTTTAGATATTCATGACAATGTCCCTTTAAAATGTGACTTCTAGCCAGATTTTCAGAGGAATTGAACATTTGGGAGCTCCCACAGCTTCAGATCTTCTTGTGGGTGCTCTGGCCAACCGAGAACCAGGCTCTATATCTGAATAAACACATAAAGCAATGTGTTTCTTCCCATGAAAAGTGTGGTGGGTAGAAAACATATCCATAAATCAGGGCTTATATTTCTATGGTAAGAGCCTAGAGAGAGGACAAGGTAAGAAATGGAAAAGAGAAACATACCAGTGAGAATACAGAGACACAGTACAAATGAGCGTTAGAATTACTAGTGGAGGTATCAGTCTTTAAAACTATTTCATAATGCCATGTTTTTACAGAAAATAATACTGAATACATCCTGCAGACAGCCTTAAAATAGTCACAATAATGCTTGTTTTTGTCATAGCCATATTACAACTTCCAAGATGCTAAAATAGTAAATATGCTAAAACCATACCTCATTTTTATATTTAATAGAAGAAAATGTCCTTGATACCATGATGCCTGTTTGGGGGAAAGGGGAAAGGTATAGGGAAAAAAAAAGAGAAAAATGATTTTCAATAAACAGCTTTTAAAATATGAACTACAACCTGTTGCTATCAAACAAATACACCAAGCATCAACTTGAAGTAGTATTTGCTTTGCTCTTTTCTTAGTCATTGTGCCATTTTTTCAAACACACAAATGGAGC
Source organism: Pogonocichla stellata (assembly GCA_026546895.1). Lineage (NCBI taxonomy): Eukaryota > Metazoa > Chordata > Aves > Passeriformes > Muscicapidae > Pogonocichla > Pogonocichla stellata. Next base: position 70,711,108 of record JAOTQZ010000875.1, on the reverse strand, counting down.
AACAATGGAGCTTATGCTTTAACAATTTATATGATCCAATTTAATTTCCTGTGACAGAAGCATTGCTCACCTGCCTCAGAAGAGCTTCTTTGCTGTTTATGTTTAAGTAAACCCTCCATGACATCCTGAATTCTCCACAGTTCCTTCTGAATCTGAGCACGCTGTATCCCTGCTGATTCAGTCTGCCAGCAAACAAACAGCATATATGGCCAGCACATCAGAATACATTGCAAGGGGAAAAAAAAGGGAAAATCTTTCTGTCTCTTTGGACTACACTGCATATCCTCTCACAGCGAAGGAAAATAAAATGCAGTCATGACAGACACTCTCCCATAAAACACTCAAACACTGTCTGGAACAAAAAGTGTAAGACTGACTGATTCCATAATGCCTCAGTCAATTTGGGATCAATCTGCTAATTCAAACTTCACCTCAGGAACAGAATTTCATCTCCAGTCTCCAAAGAAAATCCAAGCAGACTTTGCACAGGAGACCCACATACTGCCCCAGAAAAGGAAGCATCACTTCCTACCCCAAGCAGGTGGGGATGAACACAGTGCTGGATATAAGCCTATTTACATTCAGAGATATGCACACTGTGGACCAATCAGTGCAAGTTTCCCACATTTAGGACTTCCTCATAATCTCTCTTGTAGCTGCACAGAAATCAACCCCTGGAGCAAAGACCCTGCAGTGCAAAGCACACCCAAATAACCTATCCCAAATAACCCGTGCACACCTCCACACCTCTGTGAGTGTCACTGAGAGCTCTCCCTGGAATCCAGCACCAGCCCTGGCCTGTCCTGCACTAAAACACACAGCACAACCCTTGGCTTGTACGGCCTGAAGCAACACCTAGAGCATTTTCTGTAATCCTTTCTCTTGATAAAATGATTTAATTTTAAAACATTCTCTTAAATGGAAGGGTTTGTGCAAAGATGAAACAAAAAAAAAGGAAGCTTCCAGACAAAGGAATACCAGTGTTATAATATAAAAAAAAAAAAAAAGGAAATCTGAAGACTTCTTCAAAACTTACGAGGTAGAAAAATAAATTAAAAGTAACTTAGTTCACCATTTGTCCCCCCTGTTTTCATTTGTATAGTTTTAAAACTCACAGAAAGTCAAAGTGAAGTGAGTGTACTTTAAGATCTTGGCCACACCTGAATTTCTCCCAGCCGATCGAGCTGCTCCTGCATATGGTTCCTTGTTACAGTCACATCATACTCCAATTTATCATATTCTCTCCAAGCTCTTTCCAGTTCCTAAGTATATAACAAATGTAAAGAATTATGGATGCATATTCAATTTAATTTTTTTTTTTCTTCTTTTCCCAGTGGCATGCAACTTCAGGAAGTGACACATAAATAGATACCAGCAATAAATAAATAGACACATAATTTAGAGAATGCAATGTTTAAACAGCTTTTTGATTTTCTAATGACAGTGAATGAAATTCAAACAAACAGCACTTTGTCTTTTCACTAACAAAAAAGACAGGCAAGGGCAAATTCTTCAGAAAATGCCTTTATAGTCAGCAGGCATGGGGATCTTAAGCTGTCTTTCCAGCCAGGCAGAAAAGCCACAAAAATGGATGCAAATTTGTCTCTTTTATCACCCAGAATATACATGTGTGAGTGCACAGCATGTGTGTGCACAGGCGGTGCATTATACAGGGGAATCCTCTGAAATATTCTGTATTTATTCTGTGATTCTGTGAAATGAAGCTGGTGCAGCCCTGCCTGCCAGGAGTGCCCCAGCACACCTCTGCTTTACACATCTGCAACTGCCAACACCATGAGGAAAAGGTGAAAAGAAATTATAGATTCTTCTTTGAGGTCAGCCCCACCATCTCACTCCTGCAGCCTACATCAAGCAATTTACTCATTTAGAATAAATTAAAAAGTTAATGAGGGAAAGTGTATCTTGAGGATTTCCTTTCCCCTGGTTCCTTTTCTGTGTCCAACCAATTCCTTCGACAAGACATCCCAACATTCTGCAACCAGGATTTCAGGGCTGACAGCATATCAGTTTATACCACAGCTACCCCCTGGAATCTGACACTGAAATAAATACGTATTTGGATATATCTGTAAGTAGGCAAAAATGATTCGTTGTCATTTCAGCACAGAAACCATCACAAAGGGGAAAAAGGACAGTAAACAGCAATTTCCTTCTTATCTGTCCCTTTTTTTTAAAGGCTTTTGGAAGTGCATAATTTGAAAGATCTTTTAAATGTAATGGCCCACTATTAGAGAGACTATGGCAGTCCTGCAGCTGCTTTTGCTTAAAATAAGTCGAATAAAGTTTGTGCTCGACACTGTTTTGCCATCACATGAAATAGCTTATTTGCATTATTTACTTCTTCTGTTTTCTTGTATTTCAGAGGCGATAATTACCACAGCAATTAAGTCAGCATGCACCCACTCCTGGTTTAAATAAAAAGGCAAAGCAAAGCAATGAGGAATATGAACTAAGGGCTCCAGGAGGTTTAGGGGGAGGAGGGGGCACTCACTGCAGTGGCTCGGGACACCTCCCGGCAGGTGCTGAGCAGCCCGTTCTGCAGGTCATCCCTCTGCAACACCACGCTCTGGATGGCTGCTGGGTTATCTGCATGCATCTCTATCTCCTGGCTGGCTGACAGCAAGGCTTGCTCAAGCGTGTACTATTGGAATAAAAAGAATTATTTTTAATGTTCTGCATCACTGGGCTGGTTTTCGCTTTATTTCAGCTATCAGTGTTCTGGTAATAAGCATGTAAAATAACATCCACTTTAGGTAATAAATACAATTGTCCTACTTTCTCCTTGTGTAGCTGTTGAAGCTTCTCCTCCAGTGCTTGCACAACTTTATCCTGCTCACATAAACGGCTAAGCTTAGCCTAGTACAGAACAGAAAATTACCACAATTAGCATCTTCTTATTTGCATCTCCAGTAATCAAAACCTAACTTGATCAAATCATTACCCCAGTCTTTAGAAAATGTTATTAAAATAAGAATACTAAAATTATGTAGGCATCAGTCTTGCATTTTCAAATTACTTAAGAAACCCCCTTAAGAAACTATGAAGCGCTATTGTAACTTGAAGCAGCACGGCTCAAAACATTTAATTTATGATTCTACAGCTAAATCTTTACAACTTAATAACAGGTATTAGATTCCATTTTAATTTACATATTGCTTAGTATTACAAAGATGATTTTATACATTCACAGTCTGTCCCATGGTTTTTCAGGTGACTGTATCAAATGGTTAAAATTTCAGCCTAAAATGTAATATTTCCTGCAAGTCAGAATCTTATGACGGAGACACGTCCCTCTATATCATGATTCAATTTCTGTCAGCAATCATCTGTACGAAGTGGGTTTCAAACCCAAAAGGAAAATTATTGTCAAAATAAAGAGACAAATACCAAGATTTACAAGGAAGAAGGAATACAAATGACTTACATCAATGTCCAGCTCTTCAGTTCTATATTTGTATAGTGTACCCCTACATTCTTCTTGTGTTAACTATAAAGAAGAATAATATTGCCATAAAACAACTTAGTTGGACTGTGAAAATGAAAACTACTGTTCAGCTTAAGCTTTAACACAGAAATCAGCTTTTGCTTGAAAGGTAAACCTGCCACATTGAACAATACATATTTAGCCAATATACATGAATGAGGGTAAATAAATGGAATGTCAAGCAGACTGTCAGTAGAGCTGCATTAAATTAACAGGCTGTTTCTAATGCAAACGGGAGTTTCAAAGATGTACAACTCAATCAAACATGGATTATGGGGGAAGATGAAATTGGCAGAACACATCTAAATAATGATGCATCATTGTGTCTAAGGTTTGTTATATGAATTCTAAATACAGAGGCTCATTCTACTCTGAATTAACCATTCTAGGCCCACTAAGGGCAGGTGTTTCACAAGCAGGATGATCTGATGTGAAGCCAAAACCAGAGCAGAATGACCTAAGTTTACAACATACACATAAATATCTTGTTAGATACATCCAGTAAGGGCCACCACTTTTTATATGGATTTTTCATATGGATTTCCTACTTTTCCTCCCCTCCAACAGAGCACCATCAGAAATGCCAAAAGGGAAGCTCTTCTATTTTATCTTTGGACCTAGGCAAACTTGTCTCCTTGTGCTGGATGCAAAGTACTTCAAACTACTTTCATACAGCTCCTCACATTAAGTTCCTAACTTTTTCAGTCTGCTACTGACCAGTTACAAGATTTCATCATATTTTTCAAGAAAAAAGCAGCTCCCCATCGTAGAGTGAACTGTCACACACAGCAACTACTTAATACCCTGTACAGCAAGGAAGGACATAACACTACCAACCTTCATATTCTATTTAATTAAAAACATTGTGTGGACAGAGTCCCAACAGAGACGCTTTTCTTCCACATGTCTGTCATAATTAGGTTATTGTGACTAGCACAAGAAAGACTACTGAAACACAAGTCCATGTTAAGGGACACTTATAAATAAAAGAACTAGGGAAAGGTTCATGAGACAAGCATTCCAAACATAAAACAAACCTCAAGTGTTTCATTTCACGATATTATGCCCACATACCTCATGCAAATGTACCTGGTGACAATTTAGAAGTATGAATAGTGTATTAAATCACGCACAGTAACTTTTTTGAAATGGATGTTTTATGAAAATGAATGTTGGAATATGAAAAAAAGCCACAGCACTTTTGCACCTCATGAATGTCACACAAATTAAGATATCTATTTAAACTCCCACCATTGTAGAATTGTGTTGTTTTACTGTTGATTTTATCACAATGAGAGAAAAATGAGGAATGGAAATATTTAAATAAAACTCATAAACATGGCCAAATGTCTTTAGCTTACAGAGGAAACCTAGTTATATTTCACAAGAGAAAGATTTTACAGAAAGAAGATTATCCCCTATTAGATAAATACACCTTCCCAAGTCACTGCTCAGCATTTTATGTGGCTTGGCTGGAAAAGTGTATTGCTTTTTCAAGCCAGTATTTTTTATACTTTTTTAAAAAGAGAGACATTTATTTTTTTGTCATTTCAATTTTAATTATAGCCAAGTTTAGAACAGTTTGCCAATTCAGCATCCCTACCTCTCTGTACTTCCTGAAAGGAATACTTAATCTTAAGTATTCAGAAAAGGAAAACAGATTTTCAAAGAACTCTATAGGTGTGCTAATTCTTTTTATTAAAATCCTATCACACTTCTCAAACCGCTCCCGACTTCGTGCTTGGGTCAGCAGCACCAGCTCCACACAACAGCCGGACTGCCCCTTCATTTTAACAATTCCACTGCAACATTTTCCACAGATTTAGCACAGAACCTGCCCAAACAACGTGAATAGCTTAATGCATCTGTGAGAGAAGAGCAGCTCCAGGTCCCAGAGCCCATCAGGAAATGTGCTGGGGCGAGCAGTGCGGGGTGTGACCGCATCCTGCTGGAGTGGCAGGAGCACCTCACAGGCAAACACAGTGACACATCCAGGCAGGGTAACAGCCCCACAGCCTGCAAAGGGCACTAAAAGAGCCCCAGTGACCAAGTCACCAATTTGTACTTTGTGTCACGTTCCACAAACCCTCTCTTGGCGCACGGCTCCTCCAGAGCCTTTGCAGGCAGCGACTCCAGAGCGAGAGTGCCATCTGCTGAAGCAGCCACAGGAGCTGCTGCTGGCCTCCCTCCCTCCAACCTGCCTGCCTGAACAAAAACCCACTCCTCCTAACCTGGGACAGCACCAAAACCTTCCCACCACAGGGAGCAGCACCCCGAGACCGGCGAGCAGAATTCACCGGTTTTCAAACTGCGCACACAGAGCTTGGCCAAACTGCACCTTGCACGAAAGAGCAAAAGTGACCTTCACTGATCCTCCCTCTTGGGTCAGAAATCATCTGCCACCAGCTGCACACTCCTGTCCCACAGCACTACCAGGTGATTCCCAGAAAGGCAGAGCTCCCTGTGGTGCACACACTAAATGGGACTGACACAAGTGCTTGAAGCTATTCAAGCAGCTGTTGTTAAAACACTCAAGTGACAGCATTATTTCATTACTTTGTAAGCTACTTCCAGATTCCACTAACTGTTTTGATTCAGTAAGTATCTAGGAGGCTGTTCCACACTCCAAGAGCACACTCTGCACCTCTGCAGGACACTGCACTCAGGAAATTAAAACAGCACAACCTAGGACATCTTCTTGTTGAGCACAAGATCAAAATCAAGATTTCCAGAAGGTTCTTTTGTTTACTTCTTGCTTTTAAAAATATTTCTTGCTATCAGGAAGCAGGGCAAACGGCCATTTAGCCCCATCAAACAAAGTTTTCCTCTAATTTTGAATTCTGTGATATAAAACACTTCAGATACAAATTGAAAACACAGGATTTTTAGATTGGACACAATCTTGTATTCATAACAAAACCTGAAATGTCTCAAAATCTAACATGCATAACAGGTTACATGTATGCAGCTCCTATAACAATAAGCTATAAGCAAAACTTCCCTATCCTTACAGGGACAAAAAACTTAAGGGCTATTTTTCTGTGTTTTAATGTATTAAGAACAATTATCCATGGCAATACCTGGATGTCAGCCTGTTGCACTCAGATTTTAATTTTTCCTCCTTAAGGGAACTCACACACAAGAGGAATTGAGGAAAATTTTGCTTTTTAAAGTCAGCCTGTACTGCTTTAGAGAAAAAGATTAGAGAACAAGATTAACACTCCTCATCTAGTATGAGAAAGCAGCAAAAAACCCCAAAAAAAGGTAGAAATGGGTCATGTCTGTAAAAATCCTTTTTTTTTCCTTGTATGTAATATGGAATAATTTCCTGGCTTGTACTTGTGAATTTATAGCACAGTCTGCAGAGCAGACTGATCTAAGTCAAGTGATTTAAATAACTCTGAAGATGTAACACAATCACAAACAAAAGAGCCTTATAAATAACACATTTGAAAGAGTAGATGCTTTTGCCCTTTAACTAGAGAACCATTAAAAATTACAAAAAGTAAGCAGACAAATTAAATACAAACTTTTCTTGCTTTCCCTTGCTTAAGTCTAAATGAGCACAGACATAAAACTGAACTGAATAAACTGAAGCTGAGAAAGATCCTTTTCTTTATTCACAGGAATGGCTGCAGTAATCACAAACTATTTCAGCATCCTGACAACCAAACAAGTTTCAGTCACTTGCACACAGGCTTCTCCCAATTATTTACATGTCTTTAAAACTGCAGCAGGAAAAACGACTGTTAAACCAATTTATTTTATTTGAATAAAAAATAATATGCTGTTTAGACTTTAAATAAGTTGCCAGAATTTTAAACAGGTTGGTTTTGCATTACAAAACTTGAGAAGACTATTAAGGCAGTGAAATTTTGAGTGTATTTTTAGTCTACCCTGAAAGTCAGTTAATGCCACATCTCATATAGGAAACTTTACCTATGAAAGCAGAAACCATGTCACTGTCTCTAGTGGCAACAGGTTATTCAATCCTCACGACCTGTTAGAGTCACTATTTCCCTGACAAGAATGTCAGAAAAGGTGTTTATTCAGTGTCAGGTAGGGAGCAGCAGATGCCTGCGAGGTGAAGGCAGATTCTGCAGCTGACAGCAGAGCTTCCTCACCTGGGAATTCACTGCTGTCCCCAAAGGCATGAGCAGATCAGCCAGGCACAGCTATCCCTCAAATGTGTCTGTTTAATATTAGAAGCTCGGGCTAGTTTGCCCTGACACATCTAAACCACCTCTGCATTACACACCTACTGATGTATTTGTCTTACATACTCTATCACACAAAGCTCACTTGCTTTAAAAAACTAACAGTCAGGCTTCTTAAAAAACTACAACCAACTCCTAAAATTTCATTTAGGGCTCGAGGGCACCTCAGCTCTCTCATTTCCCTCCAAACAGCTCCTCCAGGCTCCATGTCACAGCTCCTGTTTTGCAGGATGGTCATGAAGTCAGTCACTCACAACCCAACTTCTCTGCAAAGCTGAGATTTTTTTTGGCAACATTTCTAGATCAGAAGCAAACTTACGGTGTGGAGTTGACTTAAAAAAAATGAAATGTGATTAAGCTGCAGCGCTTTTTAGAAACAGAGCAACAATAAAAATCTGTTTTACATGGCAGATCCTCCCCTTTTCCTCAAACTGTGCAACCTTTATGCACAATTTTGGCTCTCAAGGGCGTAACTGTAAATGCAAGGGAACTGGCCAGATACTCCTTGTGGGAGCAACACCTTCAGTGCAGTTGAGGCAAGAAACTTCTTGAACATCCCCTGGCACGACAGGGGCTGCTCAGCTCAGCCCCAGCACCCCAAAAACACCACGGTGCCAACGGAGAGGGATTGGCCATGCTCATAAGTTAGTGCAGGTCCCAACTCACAGACAATATTTCCATTCACATTTCCACTTCTTCTTCCATCTTACCATTGCCAACCAGCTCTAGAAACTCTAAAGTGTGCACAGTAAAGTCTGCTGTGACTTTATGAATAGACACTGCCTTTTGGATTTACAGGCCCCAGATCAAAGTAATTTTGATCCTTTCTTCCTTCAGTGGCTAAAGGCTTGGTAGGTGCAAACAAAAACTTGTAAATCCACCTCCTAGAACAAAACAAAATTGCCAGAAATGACCAGGTAAACACCACTCACATGCTTTTGTAGTGGTCAAAAGAAAGAAGCGCCTTTGAACACTAATTGCAGAGAATCATGCTGAAGACAGATGTTGGAAGCTTACTGGAAGTTTCATGGATTTACTGGACACCTGCATAAAGCACCAAGTAATTAAACTGTCTAGACAGACAGAAGCTACTCCGAAGTGTACACTGAATACTGAACGACAGAGAGGCAGCGGAAGCCATGCCAACGACACCGCAGCGCTGCAGGAAGCATGGATGACTTGGGGGTGTCCAAAGCAAAGGGAGAAACACCAATGTCATGGAGAAATCTGAGGAACAACCAAAACTGTCACTAAGGAAAGTTTTTGCAGATGAGAAAGCAATTTCATTCACTATCCAAGACCTTACTTGATGGTACAGTTGCGGTCTAAGCGCCGAGTTCTCAATCATAGTGTGAACCATGGTGATTAAAGGTTCATTCTCTTTCATCTATTTCAAATCAGGAGGAGCATACAGCAAACATCAGTTTACAGCATGGCTAGATTTGAAAGACGACACTGTAAAATATAGCCTCTACTTTAATTCTTTCTAATAATGCAGTAGATTACATTTTAACCCATGCTTTTTATATATTCCATCATTCAGTAACATCAACATCTGAAAAGTTTAATCATATCAAACAAGTATATAAAAATGCCCAATGCTTAACACCAATGTAATATTTATTCACCAGCACTCTTCCTTTTTAAAAATAAAAAAGCTTAAAATAAGTTTGGCTTTGCATGGTATTGAGATGAAAAGGTTTACTGGATTTTGCAGCAGGAACACTCAAACCTTTATCAGAAAACCTTTTAAATTATAGATTTAATAACTCAGTGTACATTAAAAAGATATAAGCATTCCCAGCCTGTGAATAAACTTATGCCCACGTATCACAAAATGCCTTCATATACTGCACTGATTTATATTCTTTGGAACTTTGAATTATTGCCTGTTGCATTTATCCACCTCCACACACAGGAGTGAAACTATTTTGGAACTGGCCAGACATTTTCTATAATGATTAGTACTTATTGTTAAGCATGCAAATGTCAAAATGAGATATTTTATTACACAGTGCATACATTTAGGGTTTCAGAAAAGTGTGCAACACAGAAAAAAGTATGGGATTTGGGTTTAAAAAAAGGAGACTTTCTTAACAATAAGGGGAAAATTATGAAAGCAGGTGGTTTTCTTCTCCAAAAGAAAACTGGAAAGTCACTTAATGCACAATTCTCCTCCTATTTTTGTTGGAAACTTTAGGACCTGTTGGAAACTTTAGCAATACCTGTTTCAGGTATGGTTACACGAAGTGTGTGAAGTAGAATTTATGATCTTTCACTTTGCATTTCTGTGTGTATGCATATGAGCTCAATAGTAAAGGGGTTGGTTTTCATCCAAAGGGAAGCTTTACTATCAAGATAAAATCCAGAAGTGTACTAAAAGGCTGGTGTGCTGGAATTCTTGATAATATCAGAAAGTTTCAAGCAGGACCTTCTGCCACGGCTTTAATTGGCAAAGGAGAAAAAAGCACGTCCAACTTTTACTTGGGAAAAAACCCAACCTTATGTTAAGTTTTGGTTACTCTTTTTGTAATTACTGGGTACAAATAAATTAAGGCGACAGCTGGCTTGCATTTAGTAGCACACAATAAGTGATTCTTTACAATCTGGTAATGCAGAAGATTGAGATCCTGTGTGTACTCCATGTCCCATGCTGGCAAACCAGCCACGGTTTCCTAGGGCTGCTATGTGCAGAACTGCTTCCTAAACTGCACCTGAATCTCTGTCCCAACTCTGCAAACCCTGAGCCAGCAGAGTGGTTTAAAAAGAAAAGGGCCATAAGACATGGAAGAAATCATATGGCTGGCTCTCTGCATGCCAAGCCTTGTCAGTCTTTTTTCCCCCTCTTTCTGAAGTCCAGCAACAACAAAAATTCTGAAAGCATTAATACAAAACCATCAGAAAGTGCAACACGAGAATTTCTGAGCACTGCCAAACGAAACAGCAGCACAAAACCAAATCGTGATTTCAAGCAGGTGATTGAATATTCTTGATCCTTGACAAGAAAACCACCTAATCAGCAGCCAGCTTATTGCAACAGAATATAAGTTACCTCCCCTACACATGAATTCTAGTCTCCCTGGAAAGTCACCTGGGCAACAAACTCAGTGTTTATTGTTGTGTACAGTACTGAACTCTTTGTGAGCAAGAAGGTGAGAGCTGAAGATACAGGGACTAGAGTCTCACCATGTGCTAGAAGCAAAGCAGGTTTTGACTCTATTTGCAGAGATTAAATACAAGTGGAAATACCTAATTTAAGTAAACAGGGCGTTTAAAATCCAGAGAGGGTAAGCGATTATGTTGGTTACAGATGTTGGTAACAAGGAGGAAAAGCCTCAATTACACTGAAAGAAATTTTGATTTTTTTTTGCACTTTCCAACATAATGGGGAATTGGTATACACTACTATAAAACAAGAGAAATAAGTATTCCAACCTGTTCTTCTATGATTTTGTGATTAAGGTAATATATTTCAGACTTGATTTCCAAGTTGTACTGAGTCCTCACATCTCTGGTATGGCACAACTATAAGACTTGCACACTTTCCTAAATTAGTGCTTACCACATCACATTTCTAAATGTTATCTGGTGCAAGCGTAAGGAAAATAATTTTTACTATTTTGCATCTTGTACATAGACAATTCCCCCCATTTAATCCTGTCCATCATACTCACAAGCTTGGCTAACCAAGCAATAAAAACACTTTCACACTTCACATTGAGTTATCCTTTCTTGACAATTACACTGTTGAAGACAGAATCATTTCCTTATTCCAAAACATTATAGACTGGAAATATTTGAGTTGGATGAAATATTTTGGTCTATTTTAACAAGCAGTATGTCCCTACTGTTTTGGACCTCCTGCAGCCCCTTAAATAAAACAATAGAGAGATGTTTTGCCATCAAACTGAATTGGTCACAATTCCCACCCTTTCAAGAGGTAATAGGGAAATAAAGTCACTGTGTGAACCAAGTGCGTATTGTGTGTCTCTGCGCACGGCTGGGTTTTTTAATAACTCACTGAAACCTCACAGCAGAGGAACATATAGAATATAAAAGTTCTAATAGTTGACTTTAAATGTAAGGCTCAAAAGTTTCAATAAAAACAGACTCTCACAAAAACTCATTTTTATATTTTTAACCAATGGTCATCCAGCTGCTTATTTTAGTTCTAAGCACTTATTACTGTCTTTCATAACTGTTAGCAAAAAAAAAAATCCACTTTAAAACTTCTCAAATGCAACTTGTACAGAAATCCCATTTGGTCATAAAGAGAGGTATGTGCTATTGCAGTTCTTCACTTGGCAGTCAATTATGTTAGTGAAGACAGAACTGTACCCTCACTTCGTAAGATACCAAACACTGGAAAGAATTAAAATTTTATTCTTATATAAATCTGTCAGAACTAAATGAGAAAAATGAGAAAAGGAGCCATGCTCTGATTAGTTTAAAATATTTCTTCATGTTTGACCTCCTCCTCATTTAATGTCCTATAGAAACATCTAACTCTTCTTAATTTGAAAACCCTAAATTCTTACAAGTAGCCATTTTTTATAAATTGCATGTGTGTCGTGTGAGCTTGGAAACATATTAGGACTGGTTAAAGAAAGTAAAATGCTACAGTTAGTGTTATTATGAAAAGGAAATTAGGAACATATTTAGAACAGAAAAATGAATTGGTGATTGGCTACTGTTTTCTGGCAAATTTTAAATTGAGGGATTTTTTTCCCATAACAGCTCAAATTTATGACAGATTAAGATACGCTATGTTGTGGGCATTATCCAACTTCATAAAAACCACTGAAAATCCTTCTCCCCAAATATTTCCAGCTTTAATAGGAGCAGGCAAAATGCATTAAGAAATATAGACACAAGTAAATTGCAAATCCCACCTGGTGATCCAAATATATGGCATTCCTTTGAAGGTGATGTGAAAGAATCTCATTCTAGCAGGCAGCAGTCAGAGGGGAAAAGGACAGAAGGTGCAGAATGCATGAAAAGAGCTTTAAAGGATGTAAACTAGACAGTGATAGACAGTTTTTATGGAGAAATATAATGCTGTTTTTAACTACCTTTTCTTGGTGAACGGTTAACAAGTTTTGAGCCCGAAATCGAAGTGATGGAAGTTTGCTACAAATCAGACAGTGAACTACTACATTCCATTTTGGTTTGCATATAAAATACAGTAAGCTTATGTAAATGTCCTCTACACAGGCAACTATGAACCCTTTGATAATTCTGTGTTTTAAACATGTCCTGCTTTTCAGAGACATATCACAAATAAGATGGTATCTGATAGGAGGCTGCATAAACAACAGATTTATCTCAATCTATCACAACTGATTTTGTTTGTAGTACCAATAGATGAAACTCACTTCATTTTAAATGTGAGCTGCAGTGCAATTTAAAATACCCCCACGTAATTATTCCAAACAGTGATACCTCAAAGGGTTGATAGTAAAACACCACGGATTAAAACCTCCAAGGGTTGATAACAGAACACCACACACACCATGAATTAAAACCTTGAAGGATTTATAGCAGAACACCACACACACCAGGGATTAAAACCTAAAGGGTTTATGGCAGAACACCACACACACCAAGGATTAAAACCTCGAGGAGTTGGCAGCAGAACACCACACACACCAAGGATTAAAACCTTTAAGGGTTGGTAGCAGAACACCACACACACCAGGGATTCAAACCTACAGGGTTTATGGCAGAACACCACACACACCAGGGATTAAAACCTAAAGGGGTTTATGGCAGAACACCACACACATCAGGGATTAAAACCTCAAGGGTTGGTAGCAAAATACCACACACACCAGGGATTAAAACCTCGAGGAGCTGGTAGCAGAACACCAGACACACCAGGGATTAAAACCCTAAGGCTTTATGGCAGAACACCAGACACACCAAGCATTAACGTTACTCCACTCCACGCGCACAGCAGAGTTCTGCAGGCAGCCAGCCGGGGTTAATGAATGACGAGGGTTAGTGGGGATGCAGCAGGACACACAGTGCTGGATAGCTGACCTTTGGGCTGCTGGCCTCAAGCTTTAGCTGCATGAGCTGCGCTAGTGTGTGCTCCCGGATACTAGTCAGCTCCGCCTGCTGCCGTCGCAGCTTTATGAGCAGCAGCGTCAGCTCCTCCGGCTGCAGCGGCGCACGGCGAGAAGCCAAAGAGCAGAGAAAAGGTTAATTGGCACCCCAAACAACACTGAGCAACACAAGGCACGCCTTGCTTCTCAAGTTCACTTCTCAGGTAGAGTAAGGTGCACCCTCTGGCACTGGTACAACACAACAGACACCGTTTGTCCCAGTTAAACAACACAATGAAGCTTTTGACTGCTCAAACCAGCAAATGCTATAAAAGTCAAATATTCTGCATTGAGGACAAAAATAATTGAGGATTTTGCAGGACAAAGCCTGTGCAGTCCTCAAACTTTTCCTGACATGCATATCAAATTGATGATATCAACTTAAGTCAGGGAAAAACAATTCCAGCCCTCAGGATGTCATTACCTGTACATGGGCAACCATCTGAGCCTGGTGAAAGAATCAAAACATGCCCTCAAGAAAATGCAGCTTTTAAAATAATTCTTCAAATATATGTGTCAAAATTGAAAGGAAAACATGATGACAAACCCATGTCAACTAAACTACCTCAGAAATAATCACCTTTCACAAAATAAACCTGCACAAGCATGAGAAAAATAATTTTCCATCCTACCTTCCACAGGTCTGAGGCCTCCAGTTATTTTATTGCTTTACTTTTATGACTAAGCTGTACCATACAGCCTTAGGAGGGGATGAAGGATAGCATTTAAGACCCAAGATCATATGTATTATGGAAATAAAGTCCAACTCAAATGAGTGTTTTTCAGGTAATTCCACACAGCTCAGGTCAGTTTAGGAAACTCTACCTGAACCATTTCTGGGAGCCATTTCTATTAGCAACACTACAAAGAAAGCAAATCACTGAGCATCACAAGTATTTTTGTTGTGCTCCTGTTAGCTTCTATTTCTTACACTTCACCAGAAGTCAGCCTTTCAGGAGGTTAAATATTCATCCAGTGTTCTGATTTTCTCACAAGCTCTGTGAGCTAAAGCCCAACACAAAAACCTCCTAAACCCCTGCTTGCTCTCTCCCACAGCCACAGAACTTCCCCAAAGCAAAGAAGCAAAGAGAAGAGCTCCAGAGAACCACGTGTTAAAAACAATGAAAGTGAAAACAGAATAAAGCTTCTCAGAATAAAAAGGAGAAACCCCTGAGGAGCAGCAAGGCACTGACACTTTTGTGAGTTCAGAACAGAGGAGCCCACAAGAGGGAGCAAGGGATTTCCACAAAGCTTCAGCTGGCAAAACCATTTGCTTTTGAGGGAAAACCAACACCAAACCCAAGCTGTCTAATGGTAGTTGTCCTTCTTAGAGTGCTCCTTCAATGCCTGGATTTAAAACACTTAATTTCGGAGAGTAAGTGTAAGAATCTAGACTGCTACAAAAGGCATTTTCCAGTTCTCTCCAAAAATTAGCAACAGTGCTTTCCGTCTGGAAAGTAACACCCTTTCAAAGCACAAGAAGTCTTTTTTTTGGGAATATGAGAACAAAAAGTAGCACCTTCAAGCAAAAGGAGCAGTGATCCACTTTTTCAAGACCAGAACTCCTTTTGGTACATTCTGGAAAAGCCCAATTTTAGTGCATTAGGAATAAACTGTTCAATGGCACTCCAACCCAAGCTTTTTTCCCCACAGAGGAGCCCCTAGTACAGAACTCCTGCTCCCCTCCAGACACTCCTAATGCTGCTGTGAGTGCTGGGCATTTGATGCAGGTCTTGGGACTCTTGCTACAACCACAGCACAAACTCTTCTTACAGCTACCTGCAGGTTTGCTCCCCTGGCCCCTGCAGTTCCTGATGGGAGCAGGAATTCTGTTTGGTTTCTTGGACCTGCTTGTCCCTCTGGAGATGAGCCAGCAGAGCTGAGGGGGCCACGAGCCCCAGGAAATGTCTGGAAGGCTCCAGCTGCCAAAGGCAAACCCACAAAAGTCATAGAAGGTGCCAGAAATCTGTGCTGGGAAGTGCAGGAAACAGGGCTCGAGGCAGTGGAAGGACTGGCTGCCCAAGTATGAACCAGAAACAAAAAAAAAAAATCTGTTTTCTTAATTCATAACTCAGTATTTTTGGATGGACAGAGACATGATAAAAAGGGAAACAAAAACTGGTAAAGAAGTGACAAAATTTCAGGGCAATTTTTTGGCTGAGAGTCATGTTTCAATGAGGAAAGTGGACAGGATTCACCAACATCACTCTGATGAAACATCTTCAATTTCAGCTCTACCACAGTTCAGTGTCAGAAAGGACATCATTTTACAAAATGCTCTTTTAGTACCTTTTACATTTCCAAAAATTTACTTCTAGGATTTTTCTAAATAATTAGTGGAGAAATAAGTGTTCTGTGATGTAGTTTACCCTCTCCCAGGAATTTTAGCAATGTATCAAAGATGATTAAAAAAATAATAAATCTGTATTTCCCAAAGAAAACCTTGACTCAGTAGCTACATGATATTCTCAGAATTCTGTGGAATCACAGAGTACTTGATTCCCTGATAATTTAAATAAAGGCTACATTTAAAGCAAGCTTTAACTAGAATAAAATTTCAGTGTTGCCTCTTCATACTTAAAGGATTATTCTACAAAAACCCCTGATGTACCAAATAAAAATCCAACTCACTGTTTTGCCCTGGAGGCTCTGAGGAGTAACAGGCTGTAAAGTCAGACCTGCTGGCATCGACCTTCTGTCAGGCACATAGACATGCTGCACAAAAAAAAACCAAACACAGTGTGATCTACAGTTATTCCCACAGACTGAAAAATTTAAAATGCTACAACACAAAGTCAAGCCAACTTCCCCCATATGAAAATTTGCTATGATTTGTGCCAGTCATGCTACCTAGGTAATTCAAGTAGCCGATCTCTAAATTTTAGAAACACTCCAAATTTCATAATTTGCTATCTGCTGTGGAAGTGACGTGCCATTACCGAGCTCTGCAGGCAAAGCTTAAAATACCCTTAACTCAGAACTAACATTCAGGCCTTGCCAAGCACAGTTCTAGCCCACATTTTGCTGTGTCTTCAATTCTGGGTCAAACTTGCTTTGCTGGACAGGGCAGTTTCCTGCTCCCATCACATCAATAGTCCAGGTCTTTGAGAAAGCATATCCTGAGTCTGCTCTTCCATTGCATTTGCAGGGATGTATTTTGTATTTTGCCTACACAATGGGGCTGCCTGAACCAGGAGTATGAGCAGGGACAGAAGTGAGCAGGAATAAGAGAGAAAGGACAGGACCATGCCTCCTCTGCCTTCCTATACACACAAAAATAGACATTTTCGTACATAAACCAGTGCCAGGGGTGTGGCTAACATACAGTTCTGAAGAGAACTACTACTTTGTGCAAGCAGGGAGGAAGCAGGGGAGGATTTGTGACTCAGCACAGGGCCTGAGTCAGATCACTCCTGGGAACCACTCTGAAGTGGTGCAGCTGATGCACCATCCCCAGCCACAAATCACATTTATTTCTGACAATGCACCAAGAGACTGCCACCACTGCTCTATTGCCAAAGCACATGCAATATAACCAGCAACATTCCCCAGAGTGGATGTTTATCACTTAATAAATGCAGACATTGGCTAAGAACATTGAAAAACATCAAATATTCATAAATATGAAATATTTTGTAGCAAATTTAAAGGAAGCCTGGAAAACAACAGACAGATTTAGCACAAAAAGGTCCACAGTCATGGCAAGATATCTTAGATAAGTACATCTATAATGCTTTGTGAGAAAAAAATTGAGGACTTCCTTCACTAGTGTTGCAAAGAGAACTTTGACAGAGTCACTGTGAATGACACAGTTCATTTAAGGGCCGCTGAACAATAGCAATTTGGGGAGGTAGTCTTTTTCTCTCTTGTTGGATTCTCAAATTATTAGTGGCAGATTGGTATATAAAGTAAATTCTGTGGGGGTAGTGCAGCATTCTTGGGGCTGCAGCTGTAATATCCGTTTCATGAACAATAGGGAATGTCCTGGAATAGTAAGGAAAGACACAGCACAGGACAAAACTAGCTGATGTGAAAAGAAATAGGAAAGAAAATTTTTAAGCTGCAGGGTGACTATTTTGGAGTAGACAGTGCCATTAAAACACATACAAGCACTCAATTCAAAACCACGTGCTGTAAAAACCAGAAAGTTTTGGCATCTGTTCATGATGTTCTCACTCCTGCATTTTCAGGCAATGTCTTCATTGTCCTTCTCCAGGCATTCTTTCTAACTCAGCACTTGTGAACAAGTTTAAAAAATGCAATAGCTTAAAAGGCAACAAATGCTATCAGGAATT
Organism: Pogonocichla stellata; assembly: GCA_026546895.1. NCBI lineage: Eukaryota > Metazoa > Chordata > Aves > Passeriformes > Muscicapidae > Pogonocichla > Pogonocichla stellata. The sequence goes on along the minus strand of JAOTQZ010000875.1, from coordinate 70,692,984 downwards.
CTGCAAATGTAAAAGTCCAGCCAGGGATGATAAGATTACAGTCTTGCAGTACATGGAGAAAAATATATTGGTGACAAAAATTGATCTTGAGGGTTAAACACTTCAGCAAGTAACAACTGACACATTATGAGGAACTCTTACAGAAACATTGGATAAATTCTAGAACCTTCTGTTTGGATGGCTGGCTGTGCTCAAGTGCAGCACTGAATATGAAAAATATAGGCTACACAGCCCTGGAGAGGAAAATCCATCCCACCCCTTAACTTGGGATAGTGCTTAATGAGCACAGATGGGACTGAGCTCTGGGGAGAGACAGCGTGGCATTTCCAAATCATTTGCATAGAGGGGCTCCAGGAGGATTCTGAGAACCTAAAAACAGAAAACCAGCCACTGAAAGCCACCGAAGAACCTAAGATCTCTATGTGGATGGGTTTTAGATATTAAATTTACCCTACTGATTTCAAATAATCAATCTTCTAATTACCCATCTCTTAAAGACAGGGGTGTTTTTAGGTTATTGGTTGTGTAACTAATTAAATACAAACCAAACAGCATGAAAAACTCAAGGGAAACAGGAGGTTTGTGTAGAAGATAGTAAACATTAAATGAAATACTAGCATAAAGTGTTCAGCAAGGAACAAAATCATCAGGAAGCAAAACATGGCTGACAGGACAAGTCATGCTCTGCAGCACTGACCCAGTGATATCTCTCAGATATGTGAGAAGCACTGATTACTAAATTTTCAGAGCAGTTGAGACATAAAGGATGTCAAAGCAAAATGACTCCTTTGCTGATAGGGATCACCTGATAATCAACTCAAAGTTGTTTAAATTGCTTTATAGATTTTTTTTTCCCTGCATAAAAAAAAAAAAAAAAAAAAAAGACATCCAAGGATAAAGTTTTTAGAGAAATGCTCAGAAGCATTTAGATTCAACTGCAGGAGTAGTTTTTATTTAATTATTAACAATTTATTAAAACCCACAAGCATGCTGGATGCAGCAGAGTGGCACATATGGCACACAGGCTTACAATCCTTCATGTCTCCCTCTCAGTGGTCAAGCACTAAGGTTGTGTGCATTTACACTGATCTTCAGTGATCTCCCTCATAGCTCAAAGGCATAAAAAGGAACAATACACCTCATTTGCTGCTGGAACCCAAGGCAGTGAACTTGCTGCTGAAGAACAGAAAGCAGCATCTGTAAAGAAACCTGGGATTTTGATTCCTCTTGGTGCTAGAAAGGAGTTAGATTCCTGTACGTGAGTAAGGTATCCTGAATTATTTGCCTATTGACTCCTTAAATTTTTAGGGAAACGTATTATCATGGACAGTAATGTTGCCTGGAAAGGCTGATTTGGAACAGACAGAGCAAAAGGAATAAAATAGGAATTTATTGAAAGGATACACCTTGGGCAGTGCAAGAGCCTGGCTGGGGTAACACCCAAATCAAATCCAAGATGGATCCTGGTCATGAGTTTTTACACTTTTGTAAGTTTTGGTCCATCTACATATTGGGGTCAATTATCCAACCACAGCCCCAGGCAATGGAGTCTCAGCCCCTCGCTTGCCCCCTTTCCCCTGCTGTTGTTCTTGCTTTTTGGGTACCAGTTGTCCTTGATTCTCCAGCTACAAAGGAAATGTTTTGTCACTCCCTTGCAAAGAGACCTTACTAACACTGAAGTTTCACAGTCACACACTAAGCAGCAGAGATTCTGGAAAATAGAAAAGCTAAAACCCACAGCATCAGTAATACCAGGACAAACTTTCATCACCTAGTGTTTTAAAGAAAGCCACATCTTTACTACCCTTAGATTCTTCAGCACTTTTTAAAATCCAACCTTTCTGCATGAACGCAGCCATCTCCGCTGCAGTTAAGGTACCCTACAGTGAGTTTTGCAGTACTCAGACCCATTCCAGTGCATTCCCTATGGATCAGAGCCCTGCCTGCTGAGGGAGCAGCTTTACCCTCCCTGCTGAGGGAACCCTCACCATGGCTGCTGAGGGAACAGCCTCACCTTGGCTGCTGAGGGGAACAGCCTCACCTTGGCCGCTGAGGGAACAGCCTCACCTTGGCCGCTGAGGGAACAGCCTCACCTTCCCTGCTGAGGGGAACAGCCTCACCTTGGCCGCTGAGGGAACAGCCTCACCTTGGCTGCTGAGGGGAACAGCCTCACCTTGGCTGCTGAGGGGAACAGCCTCACCCTCCCTGCTGAGGGAGCAGCCTCACCCTCCCTGCTGAAGGTGCAGCCTCACCTTGGCTGCTGAGGGAACAGCCTCACCCTCCCTGCTGAGGGAGCAGCCTCACCTTGGCGTGGTGCGTCCTGTGCCGGCGCTCCAGGGTCACGTCTCCCCTCTGCACGGGTGATGACAGCTCGGAGCGGTACTGGCGCTGCGGGGAGAAGGCCGCCATGGCCGCCAGCGCCCCGTGCGAGGGGGACGTGGGGATGGAGGCCATCGGCTGCTCGCACAGGCTGCCCACGGCCTTGGGGCTGCCCAGGCCGCCGTGCCGGCCCAGCGTGCCCTGCTTGCTGTAGAACTGGCGCTGCTGCCACTCGTAGAGCTGCCACATGGTGTCGTCGCGCATGGAGCGCCGCTTGTCCTCGTGGGGCAGGCCGCACAGGCTGTCGGGCCGCGCCTTGCTGTTCCTGGGCAGTGTCCTGTAGCCCTCGGGGAAGCGCGGCTGCGCCGGCGCGCGGTGGCTCGGCATGTTCCGCGGCAGCGTCTGGTACGACAGCGTGCTGCAACGCAAGGGCGCTCTCGTTAGCACCAAACTGCGGCCGGGGAAAGCTGCCCACAACGTGAACAGCAGCACTCTCAGAGAGCCTGAGAGAGCAAACCTCAGTACCGAGAAACGCAACAGTGCTGAAGGTGCAATAGGGCCGCGAGCTGGGAGAGACAGGCCTCAGGAAAAGCTGTGTAGAGACAGGCCTCAGGAAAACGTGTTAGTATCTCCTACGACAGTGAAAATATATAGGCTTAATAATGAAGCTTTATCCATTGTTCTAAGCTATTACAAGCAAGCGCTGTTCAAAGCGAGATGTACGTGCAGTGTTATTAATTGGTCTGAGCAAACTTCTAATATTCTGAAAGGAGTTTGTAACAGAGAGAACTTGGTGTGCTGTGCCAGCAGCTGAAGCTGGTCCATCTCCCTTGCTCGGTTCTGTACAATGAGGTTGATAACTGGAATGATGGAATAAAGCTTTGAGACAGCTGCTCCAGCATTCCCACCCTGGTGTTTGTGTACATAGATATACGAAAATATAAGATAAGAGAAAAAATATCCCAGGAAAACCCAACACACTGTGGGATGGGTTTATCCAGCTCTCACCTTTTATAATACTTTGAATGCCATTTAAAAAATGCTCAAGGAAATCAAGGCAAAAGTTCAAGAATCAATGATACTGACTGAATGCACTGTAGCAGCCAAAAGTGGATCCTTTCTCTCAGATTAGCTCTTGCTAATATT
>JAOTQZ010000875.1:70678264-70689419 GCA_026546895.1 Pogonocichla stellata | reverse complement strand
GAATCAATGATACTGACTGAATGCACTGTAGCAGCCAAAAGTGGATCCTTTCTCTCAGATTAGCTCTTGCTAATATTCCATATTTCATCTTTTTACCAGTCTGCCAGTCTAACAGTGTCAAGTTGTGATCAAATCTTGCAACTTGTCTATATGCTGGATAGGGGAAAGTTTTTAAAGCTTTAAAGTTCTACACTGTTTCCATATGCTTTCCCTATTTCCGTTTGAAATGTTCACTTTTTCAAATGTGAAAAAATATCCTGTTGTTTCCCTAAGAAAATCTTGAGCAATTGCTACAGACATTAGAAAAAAAACAAAGATTCTTTTAACAGCAGTCCATGGGAAGACTGCAGTAATTGTCTGAAGAAATTATATTTTGCAATTGTCAAGGACAAGGCGTTTTGTATCAGCCACTCAAGTGAAACAGAGTAATACATGTCTTTGTTTGATAACAATATTTTATTGCTTTTCAACTCAGATACGAATTCAAAGGCTTATTTCTTTAATTTTTTGCCCCATTAAAATTCTGGAGTTCTACGGTCATCTAGCAACTTTCAGCATTAGTTGAAATAAAAAATTTTCTATACCAAGGATGGATGCATGCTAAGTATGACAAAGCACTTCTTGTTCATTTTTCCAAAGGACAAAATCTAGGTCATAAACATTGATTTATTCAACCCTTATCTAAAATGCAAATGGGCTCCTCTTAAAGCCTTTTGCTACAGAGCATGCATATGATTGATGCTTGCTTACAGACAACAAAACCAGCCTCAAATTGGACCTGATTTAGCCATGAGAGGGCAGCAGCTGCCAGCTACACCCCACACCAATCCCAACTAAAACCCTTGCACCATCAAACACCAGAACCTGGAGATGGATTTGAATTACTCCAGTGGCACAAAAAAAAACCATTAAGGAAATTACACAGAGCAAATGGCAAGGTAAATCAGCATTATGCACGTGAGATCATTTTGGAATAACGATCAGGGAAATTGATGATGGCAAAACCCACTTTTTACTGAAAATGGTTAAGCTGAGTATTTATGATCACCTGTAACATTTTGAAGATGAAAACTGCTATAAGGAGCTTTATGTACAAAATCTGCTACAGTTTCTGAAGCTTTTCAAGAATTAGTGAAGAATTATCCCCACTTTGTATTGGACAGCTTCCCACTCTTGGAAAAAAATTATAAAAAGAGAAAAGGGATTCTAAGTCCTACTCTTTTGGGGCAAAATGTGCTGAAATACCTCTAAAATTCTTTAGTAACATGCCATTAATGGTAAGGCTTTTGTCCATCTCTGTATTTAAAACCAAACAAAGATACTTCAGAGCTCCATTTCTAACTTTCAAAGTGGAATTGTAGCTATACCCCATAACAGCTACAGCACAGCCTGACATTTTCATGAATATATTTAGTAGCAAGACACACCTCACTCACTGAAGCTCCTCACACATTTTATTAATTAAATGGACAGTGTAATCCTGCTGGCACCTCTCAATATCCTGAACTTGCAAAGAAGCTGCCTGAAGTTCTTACTGTGCAAAGACATCAACTTAAAATCTGCATCCAATTACTCATATTCTAGAACATTCAGAAGGATAACATAATCCACCTCCAGTTGGTAAACCATAACTGTGAAAAGCTCAATCCCCTCAATATTAAGCCTTGTTTTACAAAATTTGGTAAAAATCAGAGTAGATTCACCATAACACTCGCAAAAACGTAATTCCAGTCAATCCAAAGCTCAACTCCAGACAGAAGTGCAGCTTCCACTGCCATCAGAAATAGCTCCCTATGATGCTCCCCTATGAGAAAGTGCTCCCCATGGGTTTTCAGACCCCTCTAGAGGTTGTCTCCAGGGCTAAACCTGGGCAGCAATAGTGGTTCTGGCCTCTGAGCTGGACTATTTGGGAAAGGAGCTTTGCCTTTAGGGGCTCAGTTCTGCAATGTTATGAATATCCTGGGATTGGAACCTCAAACCAGCCCTTCATCCTAACGAACACAAATTCCAGCTGAATACAGAACTTCCACTTAGGAATCCAGAAAAGGTGGCAGAGTGAAGATGGAAACCTGGTGTTTCATTGCAGGCATTCATTATTTTGGATGAATCTTACAAAGGCAAGGGGGAGAGACAGGCTCATATCCTGGGTTAGCAGCTACAAAAAACATCACTTAGTACCAAACAACCCTTCTGTATTTTTTCACATTTGAGAAAGACCATTCAAGTGAACCACTTTTGTGAAAAACTTGTGAAAAATTCAGTAAAATGATACCTAAGTGGAATATGTTTATTTTTCTATTCAAACCACATTTATTTTTGGTTTAGAAAAAGTTTGCCTTCCTTAAGGCAGCAGTTTATTCATGTGGCTTTTGCCAAACTAGATGTCTAGATCCATGGAAACAACAGATAACACCTTCAAGAATTAAAATCCTCACTGCCATCATTCTCATTACTTTTTTGAACAATCAAACTACTGAGGGGTCATCCTGTTCCTCAAAAAAAATTAGTAGTTGTATACTTTTTCATTCTATACTGAGGACAGCTAAGAGCTCCTCTTTTCTTTTATGTATAGTCATTTCACTGAACAACTTTGTTAACGTTTTAGAATTCATCCTAATTTATTTTTGCAGTCTGACACACCAGAGTTACTCAGTTGAGTCCTCCATGATTTCTCTAATGCAGGCACAATAACACAGATGCACTGGAAAGCACGTCTGTGGAAAATCAGGAACTTTTCCTCATTAAGACTGATTTTTTTCAAAAATTCAACTTAGGAGTTTTACAGGTCTTGAACAGCTTAGTATCCTCTCACCCCAACCTTAACATAAGAGGAGCTTTTTTCTACTCTCATTCACCAACTTGGATTCTACTTAATTTTCTGTCTCCAGCCAGAAGTTGGCAACCTAAACAAAAATAAAATTTTACATTTAAATGAAGCCCCACTTAAAAGACATCATTATATACATTAGAAATTTGGATCATTATTCAAGGAGGTTTCCATGCAAAGCAAAAAAAGATAGCTCAAGGCCAATTCTCCTTCAGTTTGCTACTTTAATGTAGAACTGCAACTGAAAGTATTTATGTCATCAGTGCCACCCTTATCTAGGCAAACAAGTGTTCCCTATACTCAGGAATATTGTTAATTAGTAACATATGGTTAATAGCACTTCCCTCTATTTGATTCCCACAATGAAATCAGTTTTAGGGTTTTTATACTTGTTCACAACTGAAAAATAGCACAGCTATTCTAATTTCTTCGGTTTGGTTGCAAGTTTAAAAGTCAAATTAAAAAAAATAATTGCATCAAAGAGCCTTCTGAGTTCTCATTATGCAAGTCTGAATAATAAAATAAATGTCAGGCTGTGCAAGTCCTTGTCTATTTCAAGTTTGAACTTGATCAAACTACTTATGATGAGCATTTCATGAAACAACATATTAACAATTCCTAATTATATGTAATGAAGAGCTAAAAGCAGTGAGGAAATGTTCAACCTTGGCAAGTGCAAGCCAAGTTAATGGAAATTTTTCAAGATTTGGCAAAAACTGAGAAGCCACCAGCTACGCATCTTGAAATTTGTGGGGGAAACACATTTTCTGAACTTGGTTTACTTTAAGCTCTGCTCTGTCACCGATCTCTACACAAAATCCTTAATTCAAAGTATCTCCTGTGATAGCATCTCCATACTTCCTACCAAATACAATACTGAACAGCTTTTACATTTCCCTGCTAGAGCTGCTCGTCTCTAAGGCAGCCTGGAAGCAACATCCCCAGGCTGGTTTCAGACAGAGAAATTGCAATTGGCATGGCATTCAATAGTGCCAACCATCCACACATCCTCTGAAAGCTCCATGAACCAGCACTCAATATTATACTGGGAGATACTAACTTCATGGGGAGCGGAGCTTTAAGCACCATGTGAGATATCTGTCTCTTACTTTCACCTAAATCTTCTCTCTCTCTTCAGTAAAAGATGGTTTAAAGTTTGAAAGCTCCCAGGAATATATTTTTTAAGAATTTCAAATAAAATATAGTTACAAGAATTTGTGAACAAAAAACGCAGAAGAGAAGACAATTTCAATAACAGATTTTAAGAGAAGAAGGATTTTTATGATTGATAACACATCTTCCCTAAGGCAAGGTGATGACACCTTTTTTAAGACTCAGGGTTTATGGCCATTTTTAGTTATTGAGTTATTAAAATACTTTAATTTATTAATAACTATTCAAATGCTAATAAAAGCAACTTTCACACATCTGTTCTGAGAAGTCATCCAGGCATTTCTTGCAGAGAACAATGAAGAACGCAATTATACAATACAGAGCAAGAACTAAAGATTTATTGGTCCTCCCTAAGACCTCAAATTGTTCCCAAAACCAAACATTTGTGCCTAGGTTCCTTCTCAAGGTTATGGAAAACAAAAAAAGGATCATCTCCTCACTCCCACCTCCAAAGTGCACCACCCAGTCTTCTACCAGAAACTGAAGGGGACGCCAACAAAAAACGCCACTTCCCACAATTATCAGGAATTCAAATATATTATTTACTAGCAAGCCCAAAAAAATAAACACTAAAAAGGGACAGCACTTACCCTCTCGTTTCCTCCTCCTGCCCCCTGCCCCTCTGCACTCTGATCCACTGCTCCAGCTGCAGCATGGAGCTGGTTCTCTGCATGGCGCGCTCTGCCTCGTGCTGCGGCGCATCCCCGGCATCTGCCAGGGCTTTGTTCCCGGCTCCATTCACGTGCACTGCCCTGAAGTGTCCCCCTGGAATGCTGCTGATGGGCAGAGTCCTGTACTCGCAGCCCAGCGGGTTCAGCTTCACGCTGTTGATTTTTGTCAGTGGCTTATCCTGCCCCACTTTCTGGAACCCGTATTTCTCGGCCTCCAGAGCTTTCTTCTCCTCGTTTCTGCTCGGTTCCTTGTTTTTCTGGTTGTTTTGTGCCTCTGGCTTGATCAGCACCCGGTGGTTTGAAATACTGTTTGCCTCTCGAGGGGATGTATTTTCAACAGTGAACTTCTCTATCCTGGAAGGGAACACATGACAAGCTATAATGCCAAAAAACGTTCCTTACAAGGAGCAACAAAAAATTGGGAGTAATTTCAGTGAACCCCTGGCCGTATATCCTGCAATATCTTGACTTTGAGAGAAAAAATCAGGACATTTCCACAATAATAAAGGTTGGGGGTTTTTGTTGCTGTTGTTTGGGTGTTCTTTTCCATTTGTTTTTAATTTTGTTTGGGGACTGGTGGTAGTGCTTGATTGGTTTGTTTTTTGGTTGGTTGATTTGGGGTTTTTCTGGTTGGCAAGTGTGAGTATTGTTTTCTTCTACACTTTTCTCTTTATTTGCTGTTCTGAAAACAATTATAACATGAGGCTTTTTTTTTTTTTTAAATTCAGCAGTCAATTAATCATATAAAAAAATGTGTGCAACAGGAAATAAAGCCAGAGTCTGAATAAAGTGGATGTTCAGCTCCTGGAGGGCTGAATATTCAAAGGGTAAAAATATTCAGTGGCTCTCCAAGAGCTACAGCTTCCAAATGCCAACAGCCTGAAATTGAAACGATTTTCAAAGTCAGCTTGTGATTCACAATACTGCTGAATTTAGCATATAATGAGCTCCTTTCAAGAAAGCAAATGACTTTTCATGGTCACTGGTATCAATTAGGTTTCTCTGGTATGTTATCACTTTGGCTGGCACACATTTTGTGGAAAATGACTGTGGCTTTTCTAATTTTAAGGGGGAACATAGCTGCTGACTTTAGGAACTGTACCACAAAAATAATGTTATTTTTGGAATTGCTACTGCTTTACAGTATTTACACAAGTACTCAATGTGTGCAGTTCTATGAGTGATCTTATGTTTAACATTTCAAAATATCAAGAGGCTCTATCTTTTGCTATACTTTAAGGACCTGAACTTCAATTCCAGCTCAAAAAGTGACTTTTGGGTTTAGTTCACCAGAAAAAAAAAACCCCACCACCTTAAAATGTTTTGCTCCACATTTTTTGGTATGGGAAGAAAGAAGAGGAATAGATATAATTCCTTAAGATTACATCTCTGTATAAAACCAAACCAAGAACAACACTTTATTTTAAGATGATGTCAAATTAACTTTTTGTTCTGTTTAGCATCTTTTTGTTTTTTTGCAAATGCATTATTCATCTTTAGAACTGTGTCCAGTTCAAGTGTCTGTAAAAAGGCCATCACACACAACTTACCAGGAGCATAAGAAGACTGACTACATACACAGCTGTAAGCATTATTGCTTACCCCATCACAAAAAAAAAGCCATTTTTTTCCTCCCCTAAGACCTTAAATTGTTCCCAAGACCCAACATTTGTGCCTTGGTTCCTTCTCAAGGTTATGGAAAATAAAAAGCATCATCTCCTCACTCCCACCTCAAAACTGTACTACCCAGTCTTCTACCAGAAACCAAAGGAATTTCCCAACAGGAATGTAAATGAAAAGCTCCACTTCCCACAATTATCAATTTAAAAAGGGTGTTAAGATGTCAGTTCTCAGCCAGCACTCTGGATTTTACAAATGAACATAAAGCCTACACTGCCAATAATCCTGAGCACAGCACGTCTCAATAGCACCACCCATCCCATTATATAATATAAAACTTTTTATAAATCTTTCTCAGGTGGCTTTAGAGCAAAGGAAAAGGTAGAAAATCCATGGTGGAGAGGGAGAGTGGCATCTCTAGGACACTCATCATACATGTGCCACTGTGTCCAACCCACACTCTCACAGTACTTTCCACTCCCAAAATCACAGAGTTGTTCCCCCATGCAGCCTCCTGCTGCATCACTCATCACTATGGTTATGCACAGCAGAGCCAACTTTTACATTTTACAGTCTCTGGGATGGTGTGGAGGCTGAAGGACTGACACTCAAACACACTGCTGGGCTCTCTCAGCTTGGTGAAACCAGATCATCCAGCTCTGTGTGAGTGGGGGACCCACAGAAAAGGATCCATGTGGGACAAATCTACCAGAAGCAAATCAAGGAACATCAATCCATATGTATATTTGGCTCCATATTTATAGCTAGCTCTCAAAGACATGCCCAAGAAGGCTTGCAGGCTATTTGAGGACAGGATAGGGAGAAGGGGAAGAGAATGGGCATTGAACACGGGTCTTTCAGCATATGCTGAATGCAATTTATAGACCTCTGCAACCCAAAAGGAATCCTACGTGCAATATGCAGCACAGGAAAAGCACTGTGTCATGCTGGTTCATATAAAGAAATAATTCTGAAAGGGCTGGAGAGGAGGGAGCACGTGATTAATGATCAGATGGCCAAGAGGACTGTGATGTACCAAAGGCAGAGGCATTTCAAAAGGAAAAGCCATCTTTTCAAACACACTGACGTCAGCAAGCCCCCACTGTGCACGTCTCCATGCTAACAAGTGCTTCTTTGGCAAAAAAACAACCTTTTCTTAGTACTGCTGCATCACTGGGGAGAAACAAAGGCTGCAGCACACAAGCTGGCATGAAAGGACAGAGGAACTGCACCCAAGCCTGGGAGAGCAGAGAATCAGCACTCAGGGTAAAATGGCAAAGCACTGTGCTGGTGGACACTGCCATCCACAAACACAGGCAAGCACCCAGAGAGGTGCTTGAGATCAGTTCTGAGTCACAAGCTTCAACAGTCCCCACTGACTGAAGGATTTGGTTTAATTATTTTAACAGGTATCTCAGAGCATTATTCAACTTGAATGCACTGTCTAGGTAAAATCAAAACTGTTTAGAAAGGAGTAAGTACAATAAGTCAATAGGGCCAAATACTGTTTGTTCTTCCCTGCAGCTAAACATCAGAAGGGAATATTTCTGCTGTTAATAAGACCAGTTCTAAGAGAAACAGGTACACTTTTACTTCCTCACTTCAGTATCTCATTTTTGGTTTATGTGGCTAACTATGTGTGGAAAATAAGAGGAGAAGAGTAGTCTATAAAAAACTTGGCAACACACCTTCCCTCTCACCAACTTCATGTTTTAAACATTCCTTTTCTCTTTATCCTCTCCAAGGAACTCACATCTCCAGAAAAACAAACACAAAAAATGTGCTAAAATTATTTAAAAGATTTGGTTTAACAGACTGTTGGATCTGATTTCCAGAGCACCATAAGCAGTAAAGCATCTTGATTTCTAGGTTTAAAGAATTATACTTAATTATACTACAGAGTAAAAAACTCTGGATTTATCATTGGGCATTTTATATTAACAGGCAATTCAAAGTGCCCCAACATCAGTTTACATGAGTATTTAAAGAAGCAAGTTGTTAATTACTCATTTATTGTATTCCAAGTACCTAGTCTGTTAGAAAACCGTATTCAGTGCAATATCAGAACCTCTAAAAAACAGAATTCAGAAACAAAAGCACTGCCAAATTTGACTGAACCAAAACGATTTATGCCAAACTTTAGGTTACTCAGAGATGAGGTAATAAGACACTTAATACTTAACAGATTTTTACAGGGAAGGAACAGTATTTCTCCTGCATAAGATCATATCCTGCTATGTTTCATTTTAAGAACTTAAGAAACAGCCAAAAGATGGATTCTCTAGAAAACAGATGTCTTAGGGTTTTCTTCCTTATTATAGCTAGCAGATATGGAATTCTTTGAGACTTGGACTTGAAATCTATTTTCTCTGAAGTAATTATTTCAAGGCTACCAACACAGTTTCCAAAGAGGTCACATCTCCTACTGTTTCATTCTGAGGTTTCTTGCCTCAATCAAAACAACAAGATGCTGTTATGTAAGTTGCTTTTCTGACAGTTGTTTGGCTGCTGGCAAGCCTGCTCTGCCTGTAATATGCAGGCAGATATTCACAGTATTGCAAACATCAAATGAAGGTCATTTTACTGGTTCAGAAGAAGATTGAGAATGACCCCCTTCAGTTTTGTTCCTCTACAAAGTGTTTATACAATTGATATGTGATTTTCGTGGGTCTGATTTGGTTTAATAATTTCTCCATATGTAAATTACCATTGTATCTGAAATACAAACCCGATTTTTCACATAAAGTTTTTACTACTAAACTTCTCTGGTATCTGTGTCCTTGGGGTTTTTTTTATCACTTTTTTAAACTCAGAGTTTCTCAGTGTTGCTGACTTTATTTAGCTCCAGGGTAGCAGGAACTAACAGAGTGGAAAATAGATCAAGTGACAGCAGCCATCAGCAATAACTTCTGTGCTGTCAATAACGAGGAGCTTTTAAACTTTCAATTGATGAGGTTTCCATTAGAGATGCCATGGAGCTGACCCAAGGGACCACTCTGAGAGAAAATGACTCTCAGTGGAGACACAGCAGCAGGCAGGGTTCAGCCTCTGAGAACACAAAGCCTCCAGTGGTAATTTGCTTCATTGTCAACACAGGGGCACAGAAAGATAAGGCTCCAGATCAGGTAAGCATAAATCTGGTGACAGCTTAATGATGAACAAGAATGGCTCCCCACAGGTACAACTGGTTAATTTGGCCAGAAACTCCAGCTGTGAATTTGAGGATTATGACAGGTTTGAGCCAAAGGCTACCACCAGTTGAGCTGCTGCTGCTATTCAGTCAGGAGGGCAGGGAAGTCAAACATGCCTGCACACAATATTTGTCATTGCACTTCCTCTGATGCCACTGGCTAAGGGATTTTTTTCTTCTAGCTCCTGACAATCAATATTCAGAACAGAACTCAGGTTATTTTTTGCTACTTCAGAATTTTATCCAACAGTGTCCAGTTACTAAGGGGTCTTCAATATAAGGAGAAACCATGTCAGCCAATTTATATTCTTTCATTAAACAAACCAAACTAAACAAGAGAAAGCAATACACTGCCCCACTGTTCTGTCAATCCACACTACCTTTTCACAGGCTCTGTTTGCACAAGTGCTGCATCTATCATGGCTTTCATCCACAACTCCATTTCCTTCCCTGTATCTGTGCAGAAATAATAGGTCCTCATGTTTGGATGAGCTGCCTGATTGGAAATGACATGGTCATTGCAATAAAAATGTAAGATTCTGTAAAAGAAGAGAGGCAAATATTGTTACTGCATATCTGCTCTAATGCTTTATCTAATGAGATTTCTGCAAATAATATGATCAGAAAAAAAGAAATCAAAAGGAACACTACAGTGTTCTTGGTCACTGAATTCATATTTACAAAACAACTGCCTGCTATTAACCGCCTATAATTTTCAATCATAGCTGCTTCTTTATTAATACATTAAACAAAAAGCCCTTAAATGTCTTCAATCTACTAAAATTATATTGAGCATTCATTAATGGAGTTTAACATAATTCTTATAAATAAGATTTTAGCATAGATTTTGGCAGTCTGAATGATACAGTAAGCTTTAATTTGTACTTACCATAGTAAATAAATGATGTCTTGGTTAGGAGACCAAACAAAGTGCCAAAAGGAGCTCATAAAACAACAAAGAAAAAGGTCAGAACAAAATGCTTAGTAAAGTAATTTATATCATGATTTAAGATTGTCATGAAACACTCCTAAGAGTGATTAATGAAATATCACGATTTAAGTGATAATAAATTCTCATTTTTATTTATGTGTCAAGATACTTTGTATGTAAATTTCTAATGAACTTTCATTAGTGGGATAAGTTCAGCTGCAGATGCTGGCTCATAAATTGTAAAGCACCACACAGGATTTAAGACCCACGAACTAAAAAAGAAAATACCACTAAGAGATATCTATCCATTTCCCCACTCCAGCAATTAAGTCTATATTTACATCAAGCTAAGTACTTGAAACTTTAGCTACTCTGTTATGTAAGAATCAGCCTCAGCAGCTGTTTGTCCCCCCCTTTTAGCTAACACACTGCAATGGGTTTTGTGAGCAGGTTCTCGTGCCTCAGGTACAGAATGCCACGGCAGAGCTGAGCCCCTCACCTTGAAGGCGAATTTGCGGGTGATGTGGTCCTCAGCAGACAGCACAGAGATCTGGAAGCTGGGCAGGAGGATGCTCCCCAGGATTCCCTCCTCCTTCTCATCTGGGAATGCACACTGGGGTTAGAGAGGTGCCTCTGGAGACACAGCACTGCACCCCCACACCCCCAGGCACACACGGCACTGCACCCCCACACCCCCAGGCACACACGGCACTGCACCCCCACACCCCCAGGCACACACAGCA
>JAOTQZ010000875.1:70639515-70665266 GCA_026546895.1 Pogonocichla stellata | reverse complement strand
CCTAAATTGTAATTAATTTTGCATATTTAACATGAGACTGCTTCCCAGAAAATGAATTTTGAGAGAACTAGCTATGTAATTATTGCATTCTACATCACTGTTATGACTCTAACAAGAAATTACCACCTTGGGTTTTTTGCTTGCTTGGTTGTTTTAGGGCTTAGCTGGTTTTGAGTTTATTTTTTACTGTTGTTGTTTGGGGGTTTTCTAGTTTGTTGTATTTTAAACTGGTTTTCCTGCATGGACTTAAATGTGATCATATGAAAGTTGAGATGGATTTTGTTACTGTTCAGAATACATCTGTAACTCTCTATTTTTTCCCCCCAGCAACATTAATAGATTAAGACACTTTTCTCATTAAATAACATTTTTCTAACGTAGATCAAGGACTCTGCCTGTCTCATGAGATATTTAAGACAACAAAAAGTTTCCAAAATGCACTTAAGGGAACCTTGCAGTGTTTCTCACCACATGGTAAGTCAATTATCCCAATCCAAGTTTCTGACATTAAGGAATTTGCTCAGTTAGAACACATTCCAAAGTTTATTTTTCCCTTGCAGGCTGGATTAATCTGCTGAAGAAGCACTCCTCAGGGTTAACATTTTAAATGACCAGCTAAAGTACAGGGTTCCCCCCTTGCTTAACTGTTAACTACTGGGTAGAAGAGATGACAGCTCTTGTCTGCCATCACTGATCAAAGCAAGGGCACTTCTTTCTCAAGAAAGCTGAAAATTATTTTAAAAAAATTTAAAATGCACACAACAGGCTCATCAGCCTTATCCAATAAATCTAAAAGTTGGTAAGAACACCATCTGGGCATTTACCTTAACCTCCTGAGAAACTGGGTGAATGGAGAAGGGAAACATAAATTAAGGTGACACTAGAATTCCCCTGAACATCTACCAGGACTTCTAGGAAGCCAGGACTTGTGGTCCAATGTCACCTGCTGTTTCCAGGGTCACCTCCCACCTCTCCCACAACCTCCTGCACACAATTCCAACTCTCTCTGTTTCACCTGGAGACGCCCAGGCAATTGTGATGGAGCAATTTCTGCAACAGTGCTGGCCCAGGTGCCTCACCAGCCACTCAAGGTTTTGCTGTTCACACAGATCAGAAAGGTCAATTTAAATATGTGCCAAGTCATGAGATCTGAGACACCTGAAAAATGTTACAGCTACAGTGACAATTGCTTTGAGACACTTCAGTTTCCAAATTAAACTGGAGAGAGTCATGTGCCCTGAAAAATAAATCAGATTGTTTCTCTGTTTCAGTGAAACACTAACACATAGCACTGTCTAGTACCTCTGGAACAACTGAGTTACCTTAGCTCTAATTTATTTGGACATAAAGACTTACTCTGCCCACAGGGCTCATTGGATGAGCAGCATAATCTGATGCCAGATTATAGTTAGTTGCTTCACATATCATGCTTACTGGTCGCTCCTTCTTCTCTTCAGATGACATTGCTGCAGCAGTCCTGGAAACAGAATATGCAATAGCACTGGAACATGCTGTGTGTGCAGGCTGCCAACAAAAAGCACCCCTGGATGTAGCCTGGCACAGCCTGTGTCCTACTTTTCCCATCTGAAAGCAATCCACCCTTCAGTGCACAGTTACCTGCACTGCTCTGAACTCCCATCTGTTAGAGATGAATTCTAAGACGCTGCTTAAAACCAGAATTTCTGCACCAGCACACGGTGTTGGTGGGAGGGAAAAAGGCACGAGTGTGAGATGGAAATGGCAAGAGATGCTCTCCAAAGGCTTTGCCCCACCCAGGTGAAATTTGGCCATGAGCTGCAGCAATGGTGGGCAGCAGGACACCAGAACCCCAAAAATCCTGGGGTCAGCCACGAGCCCCAGGCAGACCCTGTATTGCTGCGTGCTCTACAAAACCAATGCAGAGACAGCAAACCCCAGCTGCTAGCCAGTGACCAGGAAGTGGCCAAGGAAATAATCAATGGAGGAGAAACTGCCAGGCAAACATTATAGATTAACAGCTTGTGACTTTCCCTCAGTGGTAATAAAATTCATCCCTTTCTGAAAGATTATATAATATCTAGGTTGTTCACTAAAATTACAGAATAACTAAAGTGACAAGAGGAAGTTCATACAGTGCATCAATGTGATGCATTTCTATCATACAACTAATCTGAGCCATGGTTTATATCTTAAAAATCAGTATAAAATATTTACCATGACTTTCAAGTAATTTGAACTATCTTCACGTTCATATGAATTGGAAAAAATAAATATTGCCACTAGTAATCACTGAATCTTAGTTCATTATGAACGGGCTTTAAAGCCTGTGTTTTATGGAGTGAAACAGAAGGCACTTACTGCTCATTCACCACAAAAATACAGTTGTCCTGTGATGGCTGTCCTGTCACTGGATGTTTGCAGGTTACTTTTCGTTCATTGTGACTGTGAAAGAGAGAGAAAGAAAAGTATGAGGCAATCAGTTCTGATTTTGCAGCTCAATTATGTAAATTCAGGGCATCAGATGTATCAGTTCAGTGAAAACAATTAAGGATATTCCATTGTGGCATATAAAAATATAAGTGTACACAGTCACATATACATTATATATAAATGCACACACACTAAGAAAAAAGAGAGAACTAGTCTTGAATCTTCATTAATACTCTCAAAAGAGATGGAAAACGTTGGCACTGGGTTGGGAACCATTCTGGAGTTTAAAAGCAGCAAAAGTTTTTAGTTCATATATGAACATAGACAATTCACTTCAGCTATGACTTTATGTGCTCATGAACAGGATTTCAGCTGGACAGGGACAGGCTGAACATGAGACACACATCCTGCTCTGTAAGGACAAAACACTACTGTAAAAGTGTCTCCATCCTCAGGACATGAAGATACTAGGTTAAAATTCCAATATTACAGATAAATACTCAGTGACTGGAGTAAGAGTGAGGGGCTGCAAGCCCAGCTCTACTTTTGCAGGTGACTTAAATTAAAAAACCTGGATGTGGCACTTGGTGCCATGGTCTAGTTGAGGTGTTAGGGCATGAATTTAACAAGACCACCTTAATACCCTCCACTTTTAAAATAAAATTCTTTGGATCATAACAATTTGCTATTACAGAGCATTATTGATTAAAAGCAGCCTCCGAACAGAAGCCCAGTACAAAATCCACACTACCTTCATGGGGGATGGATGGATCAGCCTCCACAAACCTGGAGAGCAAGATCAGAGGGACAGCCCAACTCCCTGCACTTGCTCCTCTGGGATTTCAGAAAGCTAATGCCTGAATGGAGGGACTGTGCTACAGAGCCTGGCTGATGAGCAGGCAGTGCCAGCACCTGATCTCTGCTCTAAGCTCAGCAGGTTTCCAAGTTTAGCCCCTGAAGGAGCTGCAGGGCAGGAATGGATCAGTTACAACGAGGAGACAGGGAAGGGGACAGTCTGTGCCATCCCTAATTGCCATGGCCATACAATGCCTCTCAGCCCAGATTAAAGAGAATTCAGATTCAAAACATTCCTGAGGAAGCACACAGGTTTCTTTGGTTGGTTTTTTTGTTTTCTTTTTTTCTTTTGTGAGTCCTCTTTTAATTCCCTTCCAAAACCTTTTGTCCCCCTCTTTGCTATTTCATAAACTCTCACACCAAAGTGAAAAAAACAAAAGAAAAAACCTGTGGAGAGATGAGCTGGCCAAAACACTTTGCCAAAACATTCCGTTCTTGTTCTCACCAGTGACTGCCAGCTGACATCCACGAATGAGGAAATAATGGAGCAGGGTTTCTGCCCAGGGACCAGGCACACCCCAGGTTTGGTGTGAGTGCCCCTCACTGAGGATACCAAAGTGGGGAAGCCACACAAACCCAGGAGGGAAGGAAGGCAGAGGAGCAATACTCAAGAATTTGCTTCAGGTTTGAGTCATGCATCAAGCTAGCATTTCCAAAACCACCAAGAAACCCTTGAACAAAACACAGTTTTGCTCACCAGTCACACAGATGTTGAGATGTACAGGAGGCAGCTGAGATGCCATGAAAAAGGCAGAAAATATATCACAGGCATGAACCCTGCTCCTGTGGATTGTCCAGAACTTCCCTCCCTGTCCTGCAGCAGGGCAAGGCAAAGGGAAACCTGGCTTCTCCTGCCCTTCACTGAGACACAGGTGAAATCTGCTGGGTGAACACTGGAAACCCAGCCTGTGCAACTGAGAGTGATGACTGTAAACATGTCTAACTGGATGAATGGATTTTAAATACTTCCATTCGAAAACTTTTCTCATTACTCATCTAATTACTGCATTTTTGGCAGCAATTTGGCTGGTATTTTGACAAGGCTCCTCAAAATACTTGCACAAGGTGTAGTGAAGCTTGATAATTATTGTCATAACCCTCCCACATAACAGCAGGTTAAGGCATTTGTTTTAAACTCCCCTTTGCAGAGTACAGAGTTTTATTCAAGCTACAATTTGATATTCACAATCAACATCCAATTTAGACAGCTGTTCAGTTATCCATAAATTTCTGGATACACACACACACCCCCTCTGAGAATTTCATTCATTATACTACAACAATCTATACATCATAAATAAATCTCAGGGGAAATAAAGAAAAAATCTATTTTTTTTAAACTGAGAACTCTAATTTCAACTTTATACCAAGTCCAATGTGTAATTCAGAGTTCAGCTCTGCATATTTGAGTGTTTGTACTTTTATATGTGGTAAAAGAGTGATTCATTTTGACAGCCAGCTAGAAGCCAGTGTGTTACTTTTTACTCATGCAGAGATGCAGCCTCTTGTCCTTCCAGCTTTTCCCATGTTTTGAGAAGACAGGATAACCACACACAAAGTCCTCTACTGAAGGCCATAGCTGACACCCTCACTACTCTGGAATCTGAATTAATGGCATGCTAAACACTAGAGACAAAGACAGGAAAAAATTCACTGTGTATTTCACGAGCATGTTGTTCATGAGCATATTCTTCACCTTGGTTAAGTGGCACAAACTATTCCTCATTAATATTTGCTACTGGGATGTGCTGGGCTGCAGAAATCTACACTAGGATGGCATGAGACCAGTATTTCAATGCAAAATAAAGCACAGTTCTTGCATGTATCAAGATAATATTCTGTGATGGATTCCAGTGGTGGTTTTATACCTGGCAGAAAAGAATCAAAAGCGAACTAATAATAAATATGAAAACACACAACCTAACCACACCAAAACAGCCTCACATGATTATATATATATATATATATCTGATTAGATATCTGATTAGATATCTCAGTGCAAGACAACTGATGCCAACATAACAGCACCAATTTAACCTGACCCCTTTCTCCAGAATTTTCAAACTTCTCCTTTCCAATCCTTTCTCCTGAAAACTGCAGGCTTTGGCATCATTTATAAGGTAGCTTAGCTCTGGCACACGGACAAGCCCTCAGAGCAGAAGGATTTATCCTGTTCAGGTTAGAAATGACAGTAACCTTGAATTTGGCTCATGTTATTTGCCTTCTTATCTACTCTCTTTCTCCTCTCCATCCTGTGAGACTCCTAATCTCTTTAGAAGACAGGATTATTTTACTTATTTTCTAGACACGTTCAAGAAAACCTTGTTGTGTAGTTTTAATCTACTCACTAAATGTACAGTCAACAGCAATCTTTTTGTTTGCTTACTGTAACCCAAGGACTACTGAAAAAGAAAGAAAAAAGCCCTCAAATGTATCACTCAGAGATGTTATTCTATTTGTAAGCAGCAACTGAGCCCATCCTTCCAGGTGCAGAGCATGCCAACAAGCAGCTCTCTTTGTTTTCATTCTGTCTGTGCTTACCCAAAATTACTGCTGACCCAAAATGCTGGGCACCAAGGTTTTGTTCTGACACAGGTTACAAAAGCCAGCCAAGCTGAAACTCTGATCAGCTCTGCTGTTTAGAAATCTCTGTCATTTTTGTCAGTATGCTGCAGAGGAAATGAGCTGAGAGAAGTGCAGCTGGAATGGGCAGAGAGAGATGTGTAATGCAGCTGTGCAAGATGGTGCACACAGCTGAAATGAAGTTAAAATGAAGTTTTTCCTCTGGAGCAGAGCAGCTCGCTCGAAAGTGGCAACACAGATCAAAGTGCCAGGGTGGAAACAGCTGGTTTGGGATCTCTCCACTGAGTGATTTGGTTGGGCTCCCTGTCCTCTTAAAAAAACAAAAAAGAGCTGGGGCCAGAACTCCCAAAGACACATCTGGTTTTCTCCCACTCAAATTAAAACTAGATGCCACTTCAAAGCTTCTCCCGTGCCCTTTCTCTGCAGCCTTTATTTATGTGTTCCTCAGTGCTAGGGCTTCTCATTTGCTCATTGTCAGTGTGGCCATCAAAGCAAAGGCTGAACAAAAAACATCACAAGCCAGGACACAACTTTTAGGAGGCCTCCTAAAGACATCTTTAATTTAGGAACACTGCTCCTTTTGACAAATGACACGTCTCAGAAGAATGCTACACCAAATATCTGCTTCCTAACATTTATTCTATGTCTTAGGATTTACAGGCTGGCAATGTAATCTCTATTATGCATACACACAACCCCTAGACATCACCAGTATAGTCAGAGATATTTCTCATGAGCAGCAGTTTTATGCATTTGTCAGGAAAATATACTTTCAAAGATGACAAATGAGGCAAGAAGATCAAGATTACCAGAGCAATAAAGTCATTCTCTCTGCATTAATGCTGAATTTTTGCACTGGTATTTCGAGGTAAGGTTCAACTGCAAACACAAGACAAGTCTAAGCCAGTTTTTTTTTGGTTTCTGTGTAGCCCTTCATTCCCCACCTGGGCAGGGGGAGTGGGGTGAACCAAACCACCCATTTCCACCTTGGCAGCTTGCTTTGCAGTGTAAGAATGTCTCATTTCTAATGGCAACAAATGCAGCTACCTAACAAAGAGCTGTCTGAACTTGGAAATATTTCAGTACATGCAGTCCCTACGCAACTGCAAGCGAGGATGTGGTCTGTGGCCATCCTGACACTTGTATTTTACTAAATCTGTAATGCCACAGTTTACAGTGAACAGCAAATGCAAGCACTTTTTGGCCAGTGCTGTCACGCCCTAGAATTAGGAGCCTTTTTCCAATTAAGGTTTTTAAACAACAAGTTTGGGAATGGGGCTGCACAGCTCCTTGGCAAATGAACACCAGGGAGCCCCAGAAAAAGGGGGAGAAGAGACAAGCTACAGTGACAGCAGCTCTGGTACCTGTGCTGCTGCTTTGGGAAAAGCTTCTGGACATTCCTGTACCGTGCTCCAGCTCTTCCTTTATTTCTGTTTTCCAAAAGATTAAGCAGTGCTGCCCCAAAACTCTAAACCTTCCTCTCAATGGGGCCATTCTAACCCCACACTCATACCCCAGGGCAAACAGCCTTTTCTCACCTGAGCAGGTATGATCAACATGCCCCCGTGACATATTTCCAGTGCTAAACCAAGTTTATGTAAGCAAACATTACGTAAAGCAAACATTTAAAAAAAACAAACCTCTTTCAAAATGCTAGGATGAAATACTTGCTAAAATAGCATGTACCCTATTACAGATGGAGAGGGTTTCCATAAAAGACTCCTCTTTCTAATTAGAGGTATTTTACAAGAGAGAGCAACTCTAAGAGCAATTCTTCTCAGTAATTTTAACATGTTTTTCAATAATTACATTTTTTAAGAAAAACACTAAAGATACTTCCAAGAAAAGTGAATGCAGGAAATTTAGGCAGTTTAATACCTACTAACATGGGAACAGTTGTGCAATTGTTCAAACTCCTCCTACAGAACTACAGAAGAGTAAAGGTCCTGAATTTATTGAGTGACAAATCCAATAGATACATTAAAAAATAAGTACAATTTCAGTGAATTACTACCTCAAGTTCAACAGCAGAATTTCAACAGACATTTGGTGGAACTACAGTGCTGCTCTGCAAATCTCTTTAAGCACATTGGGATCAAAACACCAATATTCATTAACAGGAGTTAAATACCTTATTTATCTCACGTTTTCTACCTTTGGTGGCATTTTTGCCTTCCTTTTGTATGAATGGTGGGTTGATTTGTTTTTTTTTTACACTTGGTGTTTTCTTAATGTTGTGTAAATCACAGCAATCCCTTCATCACCTCAGCCAAGGCTATCCAGAAGTGTAGCAGAAAACCACACAACTTCCATTTCTTGATGACTTCACACACAACTTGTATTTCAAGCTGTCTCTCCCAACACATCCCATTTTGCAAGGAGTAAGCACCGAGGCTGAAACTTAGAGAAATTATTTTTTAAAAATTATTTTCTAAATGAACAGTCACCACTAAGGCTTTAATCACTGGCCTCCTTAAAGCCATTGTGAGGATTTAATTGAATAATCTTGGTGGTCCACTGACAGAGCATATGCAAATACGTGCAGCAGGCCCCAGGGGATGATGAATTGAAGCTGGCAGCATGTGTGGGCCAGCATTCATCTCAGACAAAGGGGTACAAACTCAAAAATATTCCTGGCCTGTGAGGAAAAGTCCAAGCCCAGGGACTGAACGTGGCACTTGTCACCTCCAGGGTCCCAGGGCTCAGCTGTCCTTCCTTTCAGCTCATCTGACCATTTCTGAAAAATAATAATATTATTGCCTTGGAATAGCAGGAAGCTGTTCTACAAGTCTCCAAATGATTGACACGTCAGCAAGAAATAAAACTGGTTTGGGATCTGTTTGACACCACAAGTAGATCAGGAATTATCTCAGGGTTTTCTCTGACCTCTCACATCCTTTAAAATAGACCCTACAATGTTTTCTTGAAAGACCTAATGTTCATTTGCTCCTAAATCAGACTAACAAGCCTGGTGCAGATACAGTGCATTTTAATTTAGAGGTGTGGACACCAATCAGACTTGTGGGGAAACTTTGAGAACTGATCTGTATACAAAATATCCACAAAAAAAGTTATTTAGAGAAAATTAATCGATTTTTAGAACCAGTCTGCCGAACAAATGGTAAAAAAAGCAAGTCAACCTGAATACACTAAAAGATTAAATCATATTTCCTCAAGAAATGCTTTACTTCTTCCTATCTCAATGCCAAGTTTCTTATAAAATAAACAAAACTCACAATTTAGACAGATGGTTGAAGAGGCAGCAACACCAATCTCCACTACCAGGTAAGGGGCAGAGCAGATGAAGAGTAACACGCTCTCTAATTAAAGCAATTTGGCCTTTTTAAATGAAGGAAAATAATCTGTATAATGGGTAAACACAAATGAATTATTTCAAGCGTTATTGTGAATAAAACCCCCAGATTTGCTTTTCAGAACTGCTCCATGTGCACAATCAGATGTTCTCAGAGGTGACCTGGCCACAGCAAGTGCCCCAAGAAAAGCAGCACGGAGGCAGCAGGGTCCAATGTCCCAAAGATGAAATTTGGGAACCCACCTGAGGAAGGGTTTGTCAGCCTCCCCCTGCTTGTGTGCACTCTGCCCATCACCCCGACTCCTGCTGCTCTCACACCACCAAACCCTGGCCCCTGCGAGTTCAGACACTTCCACCTGACCAAAAAGTGCTTCTTGGCTGCCTCCCCTTGTGTTTCCACATCCTGGATTTCAACAGCTACACAGATTGATCTGCACTGTTCCTTTCACTCCATACATGCAGAAGAACAACCACAGTTTATTTACAGAGTGAACTGTCAGCACTTCTGACAGCAGTGCAGGAAAAACACCCAGCAAAAAACCATCATAATTCAGAAGTCCCCTGGTTTTACACCCTGACTCTCACAACTGCATCCTCATCTCACAATACAAGGGAAATAACAATTAATATTTATCATTAAAGGCTTTTGCTGCTTCAGCAAATGGCACAGCAGGCTGTTCTTCCAAGGCTGAGCTGCAGCAGAGACAACCACAGGAACCTCCAGTGACCCTGCCAGAGTTTTCTCCCATTAAACCCACACCTCAGTGACAGCCAGAACCTGGAGCTGTTTTTCCTTCTCAGGTGGTTTTTCCCAAGCTCAGGGTACAGTAAAGTGACATGGAGCTGGCTTTTTTGGCAACAGCTGACTACTGTGTAAGAACATGAAATCCTGTTTTTAGTGTGGGAGCAATTCATCTGCACCTGACATTTCTGTGGCAATGAAAAATATCCTGGTGAAGACTCAATTCATTCAGAAACACCTTATGTGAAGTGAAAATCAGTTTATTTCATTTGTGCAGAGCGAGGGGTCAGGGACAGAAGAACACTGGGATGGCAGACATCACACTCAGCATCAGTCATTTCTTGTGATGTAAAAATGGCCAAGAAAACCCCAGAGCAAACCACCCTCTGTATTGGGTGGGAACATGATTTTTTTATTGACTTCTTTAGGAACTAGTTCAAGTTTTTCTTATGTTGAATCTGGCTTTGGAAACACTTGTAAAGGACTAGTAAAATTGTATCCAAAGAAATCAAATTAACTGCTGTTTACCATATGGAGTATTACTCAATTCTCCTCTTACCAGGAGAAAAGAAGAACATAAGGAAGAGATTTGCAAGGCAGGGAATATTCTCATGAAGCCCAGAAGTGAAAACTCCTTCCCTCTTTTTTTTTTTTTTTCTTCTTTCTGGATTACACATTGTATCAGGAAAGCAGATTTTAGGCTACATTTCAAGACTACGAAACAGAGGATTTGTAAAGAAATGTTTTTACAGTATCTCTCACCTTACAGACTCTTTGCAGCATCAGCAACTTTAGAGATGTTCCAAACCTATAAAGTAACAATGCTATGCAGAATTTTTACAGATCTCCAGCCACTCAATACTTGTTACACACATTCTGCCATTCAGTTGTTTCTGAATGTTTTTCTTCTGGTGTGCCAAATCAATCTCATGCATTATTCATGGGGATTCAGCCTCTACATGGGTGCAGGGACTCCCTCCCCAAAACATGGCAAGTTTTGAGATGCATTTATGGCCAGCAGGTTTGGAGCAGCACACCGCTTCAGAATTTACAGAGAGGGAAAAAAACCCAACACCCCTGGTCATTCCTGGTCGAAAACACCAGTATTTATTTGTTTCTTGGCTTTAAAGCTGGATTCCTGGCACCACACAGCTGATGGAACAGCAATCACTCCTGTGTTTGACTCCCTGTCAGGAGTTTCTGTCCTGTTTTTGTGCATCCTGCTCTGATGAAGGTGGCAATGCAATCTCTAGAGCTGCACGGACAGCAGTGTTGCTCTCCAATGGTGGGCATCACAAAAGCCACTTGAAGACAGAGCTCTGAAGGTATTTTTGAATATTACCCCCCTCCCATGCCATTCGGATCCCATAAAGCAATGAATTTTAGCAGAGGAAGGCTGGGAGGGGAAAAGGAAAAAAAAAAAAAGAAGGCATCAGCTCACCAGCAATTTCTCATTCCACATGAAGAACGGGGACTAAAGTAAGTTTTGCATATTGCCATGAATGTTGCTCGTATTTTTCCTCATTAGGCAGAAGGTATTTTGAGGTAAAGAGTTTGTTCTGTGATCATGGCTCTAAACCACTTCTCTGCTCAGGTGAAATCAGAAATTTTTCCCTTCATCTCTCCACCTCCCAAAATAAACACCACACTTCAAGCTTTTGAAAATTTTTGTCTGCGTGACAGTTTTCACTCGTTTACTGCAAAAAAAATCTGTTCCTGTGGCTAGATAAGGGAAACTGCAGATCACACTGAATTTTCACATCTGGTGTTCCAGTAGGGATCATATGATTTAGGTACAATAGTTTCAATAGCACAAGAACCACATGTAAGCCTCTTCTCCCAGTAAAACAGGCAGACTGACACACCTGGCTCAGTGTAGAAGCAAAGGCAGAAGTTTCTTTCCATCAGGTAGCTCAGTGACACACAGCTTTAAATACATGCATATACTCCTCTTCCAGCTTATATTAGGTAGCCACACATTTAAATGAAGATATACTTTAAGGTTTAAAAAAACTGGTTTGTATTTAACTGTATCCTTTCCTCCTAAAAAAAAAACCCACAAAAAACCAAGAAAATGGGAAACTTATGAGCTAGAAAGTGATTTCTATGGGTTGGAAAACCAACTGGAAAATTCCAGTTACCACCACACTACGTGTGGCTCCATGCAGCCAACCAGCAAACCCAGAGAGTTTCACATCAGCAACCATGAGCCAGCTGACACATGCAGTAAGCATTTCTAGACCTATACTTAAGAAAGGAACCTCACTCCATTCCCTGTTCTCTTCTGGAAAGAATCTGAGCACGTTATTATGTGCTTAACTGATTAACATGAGAGTATGGCTGCATGGGGGTTTTTTTTTTGCTAAAGAAAAGCAGCAAATTAGAAGTTCATGCACAATCCAAAATTCCTGTCAAGAGAACAGCACAACAGCTATTTGTGCTGTTCAATCCATACCATTCCAAAGCTAAAATGCTACCAGCACTTCATTCTGGTGCAGAGCCTCTGGATTTATTTCCATCTACAAGTACATTCAATATATCAAAAAGCACTTTAAACATCTTTGAAGACAGTTTGATATAACTGCCTATAAAAACCTATTACAGCTAACTCGAACTCACACAAAAAAATCCCCAACAAACCAAACCAGTGATAAAACTCGCATTAAACTTTAACTTATCAATAAACTTAACTTATTAAGAAAATAAAAGCAACAAGTAGGTAAGATGACATCTCACTAAAATCAAACACAACCATTTATCTCAACTCAACAGCAGAATTTATTTGGGAACTATAATGACACAGAAAATAGCTCCTGTATTGACGACAACAGAATTTAAAAAGCATTTCCCACAGCTGATTGTTTTTAGCTCTGGGTTGGGAGCCAAACCACCTACACGAAGAGTCAGAGCCACAAAGGAACTTCAGTGCTGACAGTCACCTTCCAGACCACGTAAATCACAAATCTGACACCAACCCTGCATCTGCAGTGTGTCACCAGCACCCTGCTGTGCCACAGGAATTGCCAGCTGCTGCATTAATGGAATTACCCCGGGCACAGGTTGCTGGAAGTTGGTGCATTACACCCACAGCTCTGACTCAGAGCAGCCAAATTCAGTCTGGAGTTATTTCCTGATGGAAATCAATACCCAGCTTTTACTGAGATGAGCTGCACTACTCCCCAGAATCTCCAAACAGATGAATGAGACATTTTTGCACGGAGTCGTCCATCAAGACTTGTCATCCTCAAAGGAACACCAAAAGGAAACAAAACCAAAGTGACACAGCAAAACCCTGGGCTTCCCTTGCTAAATACCATCTAGCTAAGTGTGCTGTAGTTTTCTAGCTATAAAAAATGAAAACCTTTTCAAAACTGGAATCTGACAAGATTTCCACGTCACAGCACTGCAGCACTTTTACAATTAAGACTTTTAACTGCCAGGGAGGAGAAAAGAAGACATGTATTTTGTATTTCTCTTATGATGAGAAAACAGCTACCTTGAAGTGGAAACTGAAGTGTTTTTCAGTCATTTAAATCCTAAGCTACAATCAGATATTGTTTTATGGGTTGGCTGGTGTCCTTTTCCAAAATAATGTTTATGCTGGTTTTGCAGCTCAATAGACAACATCCCTACAGAAATAAACACCCAGCTCTGCAGGTGATACACACACAGATATAAAACTGGCTGGGAACACACCTGCCTTGCCATTTTGTGCCCTCACCAACATCTACAGCCCCCAAAATCACATTTGAAACCTGGCACCCAGTAACACTGCCACATGAGCTGTGGGTGAAAATCAGGTACCTTACAAGAGTCTACTTGGAAAGTATATCCCATTCAGCACTGCAGCTAATTAAAAACAGCTCAAATTCCTGCTACATTCAATCTCTGTGACAGGATTTTGCAGACAAGCATGTCTAAATAAAAATCTTGGAAGTCAGACACAGATACAGCAAGTAAAAACCACAACTTCTACCTACCATTAGGTTTCTGCTTAAAATCTGAATTTGCTAAAGAAGCTGTATTCTGCTTTGCACATATTGTGAGTTACTGAATGCTGGATTTAAAAAAATCTAAAAAAAAAGTTATTTTTTTCCGAAGTGGGAGGCAATGTCTCAGGAAAAAGCAGTCATTAAAATGTGTAAGAATTACTCACCAGTCTCCAGAGACATTAATTCTTTACACACAAACAAGGAAACACACAAGGATGCGAGGGATGATCCTTTTCTCTTGGAAGCTGTTTCCCAATGAGCACTGCACCATCCTGACCCAGAGGAAAAGCAGCTCAGCTGCCAGGATTGCCAGACTCTGAGAAAGCTGAGACCAGGCTGATGTCACTTATTCCTGAAATGCTCCTGCAGCTCCCAACTACTGACTCTCTCCCACCAATAAAATCTCATCCTCCCCACGATGGAAAACAAAATGGGATTTAACAACAGCACTGAGCTTCAACAGGAGATAATTGTACAGATTTTAGCTGCACATCACGAGCTCAGACAAACTATTACAGTCAGAAAAAGTGAAAACAAAACCACAAAAAAACCCCTTTTTTAATGGAAACTTTTTTTTTTATGAAAAGAAAAAAATAATTATGAGTAAAAACATAATGCTTGTGTGCTAAAAGCAGGAAGTTGTAATATTGAAATAGATGCATCCAAACTAGTAATGCAGCATAAATGAAGCTATAAACACTGTGAAGAACACCCCAGAAAGGAAAGAAATGATCACAACAGGCACTGCAGGAAATGTCTATATGGGAAAGAAAAACTGGGGACTGATATTCAACTTTAAAAATAAAAAGCAAGAAGAGATGAGGAACACGAGTAAATTATTTCGTGCATAAAATTCACTTTTGCATGAGTCAAAAGCAGAGCTGCAGTTGAAGGGATGGCTGGGGTCTTCTACAAAATCCCAAATTTTAGACCAGAGCGCAGAGATCTTTCACATTAAAACCCTAAACATCAAAGATGATCTTCATGAATATTTTCAATTAGCATCACACACATCTTTAAGTGAGACAGCCCACAGATTTCCAGCAGTCCTGAGCCAACACCATCCCAATTTAGAGCAGGTTAGAAACCAACAGGGGCACTGTGTGGGCAAGCACCAACTGCACTGAGGGCAGTGCCAGCCCTTCTGCACACAAAATACATGGATTTTTCAACATTTATTAGGGAAAATACGTGACCTCCAAAGGGACAGGTCTCACAGAAAAAAGATGCAAATTCACCAGATGAATCGCTACTCTTTAAAAATTGCATAAAGTGCATAAAGTAACAAAGTGGAGGGAACACAGAGGTCTTCAAAGAAATGGCAGCTCAAGTTAAAACAGCAGAAAACGTTCTTCTGATAGGAAAGGATAAGGAGTGGGAAAACACCCCAAAAGTGGCAAGCAGCCAGAAAAGGCTTAAAAGGAGCTATTCCACAATTCTCAGTGTGAACAGCATCAAAATCCAGAGGCTGGGGGCAGCAGGAAATAAATAAAATAATAAATAAATAAATAAACAAAAAACCAAATAAATAAAAATAATAAAAAGGAAATAAAAAGAAAGAAATTCTGTGCACATAAATGCACAGAACAAGCTGCCCTGGGAAGAAGTTGGACAAGGGAAGCACCAAGTGCACCAGCACTGTCCAGAGCTGATGGGGAGACCACCAAACCCTCCTGCCCCAAAACCCACCAGTGCAAACCCCCAAGGCAAGTGACCTGTTCTGAAAATTTCTCCTGCCACACTCGGAATAGCAAAAATCTGGGGTGCAAAACCTGTGAAATGCTGTTTTTCCAAAAAAATATGAGACTTGAGCCAAACATTAACAATGCAGAAATGAGCTGGAAAATGTGAGAGTTTTACATGTGTTAAGTCAATGTTAGAGACTGTGCCTCCTTTTCTTGCTTGGCACATTTCATCTACAATACTGATCCACTGCTTGAAATCAGGTTAGCAATCTTCTCCTCCTTTTTTGTTTTGATTGCATATGATAAGTTTTACAGAAGTAATTAATCTCCTGCTAGTTCTGTGGCATTAAAGCCTCTCTTTCCAAGAGCTGTGCTGTTTCCAGAAGAATCTAAATTTCATTAATAGCCTCCAGCCCTGAGCTCAGATTTGATGAAGCATTAGCACATGACATTGGGAGACAAAGAACAAAGCAGCCACAAGAGCAAGGAGCTGCCAGGTTTGGGACACATGGTGGCTTAGCAGAAGGTAAGGGCTGATTTTGAAGGAGAAAATCTTAATATTTAATTGCACCAACTTCCTGTTTTAGTCAGGTTTTTAATTTCATTAAAAAAAACAGGTATTTCTGAAGGCCTTCAAACTGAGATTGCAGTCATGCTGAAGCACCATCATTTCCAACAAAGGGCTTAACTTCCTGAAAATATAAGACAGCTAAGGCTAATCCTGGCAGCCTAAATCAGAGCAGGACAACAGGACACACTGTGGCACTGCTGAACTGGAGTTATGGACTGCTCCACTTCACGGAATTTGCTATTTCCAAGAAGAAAAATTTTGTTTTTTTCAGCCAAACCAATACAAAGACAAAGCAACATAATTGAGCCAAAGAAGGAAGGGAAAATAAAATTGCTGTGGGCGCGTATGTACAGGTAAGCACATGGCAATCTTACCTGAGTTTTACACAGAATTTTGGGGTTGATGTCTGAGTGACTAAGATCTTCACTAAGTTTTTTTACTAAGGTCTTTAGACATCTAATTTAGGGGACATGCTTTTGATTAGCTCAACAGGCTGCCTTATGGACAGCCAGTGTAAATGCTTAATATACAAAATATACAAAATAATTAATATTAATATACAAAATATACAAAAACCTTAGGTCAAAAAGATATCACCCAGGAATGAGGCTCACAAAAATGCCAGATGATCAAGACTCTCTTTCACATGCCCAGAAACAGTTTAAATGAGAAGTTGCTCTTTAATATTGTCAGGGAAAGAGGTGAAGCTGGCCAGTGTTTAGCTCCCTGGATTCTCTTTCTTGCTTTTTTTTTTTAAATACAGTAATGTTTGTCCTTCTGCAGTCACCAGGGTTATCCATGTTGATAAAAATCACCCTCGTGGTGACATCTGACAGAGCTTGGGAATAACCAGTCAGCATTTAGAGTAGCAGCCTTTCTGGAATAACATGTTTATAGTTTATATACAGCCTTTGATTCCAGGCATTGAAAACAAAAAGAAACAAAGTCAATGTTTCCTCTTCCCAACGCTTGCAGAGGAAGGGAGCAGCATCTTCAGATTTGCTGCTCAAAGACCAGGATTAAAGCAAATGCCTGGTCAAAGAATGCACTAATTTTACCAAGATCCACCCATTTCTCAGCTGCAGCATCTTTCATCAAAGCAAGCTGCACTCTCATGCTGCAGGAGCTGCCCTTAGGCAACAGCTGGAACAAAAGAGCAACCACAGAACCTCATCACCCAGAGAGTTTATCCACTGCAAAAGATGCTCCAGCACGTGCCACACAAGAAGGACCCACAGCCTCCCATTAAAGCCTGAATTTTGAGATGGAAGGCACACACTTCACCCACCCCCTGAAGCCTGTGACAGCCTTCTGCTCCCCCCTGTGGCAAAAACCCAAATATAACCCACGAGGATCCACTGAAGCAGCACCACATGCTCATACAGCACTGCTCTCACAGGTTCTTCAAACCCAAAACTGCAAGGGACTTCTGTTCTAGGAAAAATAACCAACAGTCTAAACCTACATTTATCTTGATTTATGCAGAAAATGTTTCTGGAATTTATAAATTAGTTGATAATGGAAACATTTAAAATCCCAAAGTTGACAGCAATTTTCTTGGTTTATAATAAAGGAAAAAAAAAACACCTCTAAAAACAAAATTATTTTTGATACAAGTATTAGTAGCAATCTTCTGTTTAAAAAAAAAAAAGTCACAGAAAGCTGCTGCCATGCAGACATCACTTGCCGACTCTTACCAGCCTTCTAATGTTTTTCTTCTCTTAAGCTCCAAAAATCTTTCTAAAAAGTGAGCATAATAAGAATGCTGTTTCCTGAAAGATGAACCAAATGAGTATTTAAAAAACTAACTCTGACAGTGTAATTTGAGGATATGTATCTTACACAGAGTAAATACTCTTCTATATACAAAGACAGCAAAATGACTTTATTTGAAATATTTTTGCCTTATATTAGTGGCACCTGTGATTGCTTACCAGCCACCTGCAGTAAGGTATGATAAGAAAATAACCCCAAGGCTTTTTTTTTAATTTCATGCACTGAATGAGGTGAGACACTGAACCCACATTTGAAGGTCCAAAATATAAACACAAGACTTTAAACATCGTATGTAAAAAAATAAGTTACTGAATCTCACCAGTCCAAACTGAACCCATTGCACACAAATACAACTTCATTAAGCCACCCTAAAACCTAATTCTAAAATTCACCTGAGGTTTAATGCCGCCCAAAAGCTTTCCAGCATAGGTACTGAAAATCACCTATAGGCTGTGCTGCTTTTAAGTACATTTAAATGTGCAGTATTTACACAAAGTCAAAGCTGTCCAGTAGGTTACAGAAGCCCCAAATGATTTTGCAGTTAATATAGTTTAAACTGCATTTAAACAACTTCTATGCTGGAGTTTTTCCTCTCATTTCCAAGAATTACTTCTGAAACAGAGAAATGACAGCCTGCATTATTGTTGCATGCTTTCTGAATTTCCATGCTTGTCTTTCAGATGTATTTTGCAGACTTTCCACGAGGATTAAGATCACAGCGTGACAAGCAGCTTTCTAAGGACTTTTTTCTCCACTGTCTTTTAATGATTTTGCCAATATTCATGGCAGTGCACAGCAGCTGCTCAGCTTCACTGGCATGGTTTCTGTAAGTACATTCCAGTCAGGTTAGGTCATTTTGATACCTCAAAAACAATCAGGCTATCAAATATTCACTACTTGAGCTAGAGAAGACACATTCCCCCCAATAATTGTAACAAGATTCACATTGCAAACAGTTCAGCTCTTTGCAGAATGAATTCTGATGACCCACATCCATTGGACACTGCCTGCCAGAAAACATTAAATTAATGTTTTGACAGAAACAGAATCACTGGTAACCATCTCCAGTGTCACAAAGGACTTGATACACTCTGAAAAAACATCTAGTTAGAAGTGATAAGCTTCTCTACATATTGTTTCTAACATAGATGACATGCCAAAGTTATAACTTTAAACCTTGAAATTGTAACTTCTGCCTCCAGAGCAAGGACTGTGATGTCAACAGAACCAGCACAGGCATCTATTGTTTCAACTAATTTATTTTCTAGATAAAGAGCAGGGTCTTGCTGATTATTATCCCTTATTACTGTAATTCTTCAATTAAAAATGTTTCTTCTATTTTCACATGATATGAGAAGGCTGCAAAGAAGTGGAAGTGTATTCACCAGCCACAGAATCTGCATTTTTATCAGCAAGAATGCTATTGCTGCATGCATCAGGTCCCCCCAGCTGAAAGTGTAGACTTTCTGCAGACACTGAAATGCAATTCAGTGAAAAGGGTCCAGTGCTCAGTGCTCAGTCCAAATTGTAAACTTTCCCTCAATGCCTCAGGGATATCAGAGCTTTGCCAGGAACCAGCTGGAAACATTTTATAATTATTAAAAGTATTTGTCTTCGAATATTTTTCAAGGAAAGGGCAGTACCATTTTCATTTAATCTTTTGTATAAAATCATGGAGGCAACAAGAGACAAAAGGCTGAGCCTGGGAAGCCAAAGAGCTTGTATGTATTCCTTGTTTCTCAGTGCATTTTTCCCCCCCAAAACCTCCATCATATGCTGAACACATCTTGTCAAAAAGAACTGTCCATTTAAAACAGTGCAATAAAGCCATTTTGCTGGTTTTGTTTTTATCTTAATCCTGGATCACACCTAAGGGGACCTCAAGACTCCACAGCAAATGCTGCCCATGAAAACTCTGCAGGTCCTTCCACTAAAGATGTTACTCAGTATTGCCAAACACAGCATTTTCACTGATTAAAAGGTTTTTTATTCAGTTGCCCATATGCTAATGCTCATGCCAATGACAGATTTTCTACCAATATGATTCTGTTATGATACCCATATAATTACCTGTAATATATAATAATATCTATTATCACATATATTATGGCAAAAGAGGCAAAGGGACCATCTGAAATATAAAGACAGACAAATTTGGGAATAAACTTTAGTGACTGAAAACACTGAAATGCTGATTAAGTTAATAATTTTCATATAAACAGGGAAGTATAAAACATGCAAACCTTTTGATATTTGATGTTTTTGGGCAGGATATGAAGTGCACACAAGTCCCTTCAAAGCAGCCTCAAGTACATAACAATAAAAATTTCCTTTCTTTTTTCCCCAAAGGTCATATTTTGGAAGAGCATCAAGTTTTGATTAGAAAAAAAACTAAGTCACTGTATGGAACATGCTTCCATTAAATTCAGCTTAGCTAAAGGAAAGCACAAAGCAATTCCAGTTTTTCACAGCCACTGACATGTTTAAATACCAAACCCCTGTCTCCTCACCACAGCACCGAAATGTGCACAAGACTGAATACCCTGAAAACATTTTTAAATATGGAGGCATGCATAAATATAAGGAAAGTGATGCTGTACTGAAAACACATCAAAAAAAATTCAAGCTTATGTATCATTTTGATAAATATTCCTGTATTTTTTTTCCTTTTTATTTTTCCCCTTTTCTCTTTCCTATGTTCTTGGTGGGGAGAAACGTTTTACTTACTCTTGGTCACCTTTTAGGAAATTTAAAGTTCCAAACAGCCCCTTTATACAGATAAATCTGCTAATTTTTCATTGGCAGATATTCCCAATAAATACCTTTTCACTCTTGAATTGCAATGATCTACTGTATTCATGGCAAAAATCTGCCAAAATTCACAGGACTGTATTTAATACTCATTTTAAACCTCAGTGCACTGAAAAAGCAGACAAGTTTCTGCTCATCCAGGAAGGACTTAGCCAACTTATTATTTCCACTCTTGCTACAAAAAAAGCAAATTTTTTTTAAAAAATAACACAATCCCAAATATTTTAGGTGTTCACTTTAAACCCATTTCCCAACTTATACTGGACACACATAGAAAGAACTAATAATAATAATGCCTTCTTTACTTTTCCATAAAATCTCAGAGTCAATTAGACACGGCTGACATCAGAGCCAATTATTTTAAATGAGTACTGGTGCACATTTTCTTTTTCACTTGGAAAAGTAAATTTAGCTCATGCTTGTGAAACACGAGCTCCACTCTTTCCTCCACTTATAAAAAAAAATCAACTAATAAATGGCAGTACCAGATAGTAGCAAGCTGCCTAAAATGGGTCAAGATCTGATGCAGAATGCTGACAAAGTTTTTAGACACAACCCTCAGCCTAAAATTGTCACAGGCTCTCCATCTGGCACACCAACTGACTATGTGCAATTGTCAGCAGCAGTAAAATCTCTTATTTAGAATACAATGTGAATGGAAAAAGGCTGAGCCTTCACTGCCCAAAAGATTTTAATAATTCAAAAAACAGTTGTCAGGCAGCTGAAGTGATGCATAAACAAAGGTTCCCCTTCACCCCACATCCTTAACTGATTTTTTTCCCCTGTACAAGCAATTATATTTATGAAAATTCAAGCAAAAAGTTGATTTAAACATTGTTTCACCAGTGGTGCTCCCTCAAAAGGACTAAACCACAACATGGTCTCTCTGCTCTCCTGGTGCCAAAGTGCCACACAAGTCAGTGACTTCTTATTCATGTGAAGAGCAAAATTAATTTTTTCACCCTCTTCCAAAAAATAGCTCAACAGGTTGAATGACATTCCTCACATTTCCAGTCACATGAGTCCCTCAAGCTCTCCCCAGTTTCTAAAAATCAGAACATCTGCACAGCACAGTCCCAGGAACATGAACCTTTCACTCTGGTATTTCAGTGCAAAGTTGCCATATATTGGTCCACAATGAAAGGTGAGGAAATCCTAATGAGCAGCTGACATGTCTAAAATGACTGAATAACAACTTTCCTTAACATGGAAATGCACAGTTTTATTCAATTTCAGCCCTCAATTCAGTGTAATTTAAATGCATTTTGAATACTCTTGTTCAGCCAGCAGCTCTTACACACATCCACCTCCCTCTCTGCATGTTCTCTGTGTGAATATATATATATAAAAATAAAAAAAATATATATATACATACACATTTATAAATATAAAGAAATCAACAAAACTAGCACAGAGTCAAACTGCAGCATAACAAAAGGCAATATACTCTTGTCAGGCTGAGCTCTCAAAAGAAACTCTTTATGCACAAGCACAATTAAAATCATAAACACAAGGCAGATTTTTTCCACAAGCTGCCCATGACCCAAAGTGGACTCACTGAATAAAATGGGTAGAGACAAGAGAAGCTCTGCAGAGGAGACAGTACAAAACTCAGTTAACCTTTGTAGCAATAATGAAAGAATTTAGCTTTTTGGGAAACTAACCAGAGTCAGCACTTAATGCAAAGGAAAGAATAAACAAATAAATAAGTATTTTTATGATCAAGGTTATAAAAACAGCTTGAGATGTTGAACACTAGCAAATTTCTGCTTTCCTTTAGACTAGAAACTGTCAGACTCAGCAAACTCACTGACAAGCAGCTTTTCCCCTTGTAATTCAAATATTTTATCCAAAAGACTCTAGCACATATCCACAGCCACAACAGGATAAAGGCTGCCCACTTGTAAAAACAAGCTCCACTGCCAACCCCAAAATATTTGTGAATGCATCAGCATTAAGAGCTCCAATCTCAATGCAGTGATGAGCTGTGTCACATCAAAACCTTAAAACACACATGAAGTTCAGTCATGATATTAAAGCATCTTCATTCACCCACAGGTAAGTGAAATCAGGAAGCAACTTCTTTTTTTTTTGGGAATGGAAGTGGGTGATGTCAGCTTATCAATTCACTCCCTGCTTTTTATAACCCTAGTTTTAGAGGTTTTAAAAATACATTGTCATCTGATTTTTTTGCTACAAGTTAAATGCCTTGCATTAAAGAATTTAAAAGTTGTAATTTGCAGATGCTCTTGGAGGAAAACAAGATTTTAAATCAAGTGCAAGAGCTAAGCCTTGATAATACTTTGAATCATAAATCCTCCTTTCCCCACAGTTAATTAGCAGTTAATTAAATCCTAAGCCGTATCAAGCGTTCACCTCAACTACTACCAAGACTATAAATTTGTTCAGAAATTCCTATCATATCTTACCAAGGTGCCAAATCTCAGTCATAACACAGAACCAGGAGATACCCTTTTCTATTCCTTAGCTGGTTCAAGATGGAAATACATGCTCTGCAGCAAAACTAGCATAAAACATCTAACTCACCCTGTTCAGCAACCTCTCCTGAAACCAAGTGCTGCATCTTCAGTATTGTCTTAAATAAAATTCTCCTTTGCAGGACTACCCCAGCTCCCTCTAAAATATGAGATGCACGAAGTAATCCACGTTTTAGACCAAAATTAGCTTAAAAGAACATCATGAAAAACGACTGGGAAGCGTTGGCTGAAGAACTGCTGCTATATTTAGAACACTTGGCTAATTTGAAGCCAGAAGAAAAAAAGAATGATTCCCATTTTTCTGCCCAGCCCAGCATTCCTGTTAAAAAAGAAATTCTTCTCCAGTGAAGAAATGAACACACACATTGCCAGAATTATTTCAGTGGAGGAAGGCAGAGCAGTTTCAAACAGGTAACCTTGTTAGGGAAGAGAGGCAAGTGAGAGGGTGGGTTTCACCTGAGGAACCTGCAGGCAGCAGGGAGGAAAGGAGATGGATATGGGCTCAGGGAGATGGATATGGACTCAGAGAGATGGATATGGACTCAGAGAGATGAACATGGGCTCACCAGAGGCTGGGCTCCCTTGTGCAGCTGCCAGAGCAATCAGAGCAGGGACAGAGGGGGACAGAGGGGGACAGAGGGCACGCTCTGCCCTCCTCTCCTCGCCCACCTGAGTGGCAGCAGGGAACAGACACTCTGCAAACCCCAAACTCAGAGCATGCTCTGTGCCCAATTTCACATGGCCTGATGCTTCATCTCAGCAGGAGATGGCCTACTTCCAAACAATTCCACAACTCCAAGCCAAATCCAAAATCATTAATTGGAATACGCTAAACTCAGCCACCAAGCAGCATTGATTTTTTTTTTTTTTCCTCCCCTCTCTTTTTTTTTGTTTTAAATCTGGGCTGATGCACAGATAATTATTTGCACTGCTTCCCTGAAGGGCATCCTGAGGCTTAAACACTATCATCATGTGCTACACAGTAATTACATGGTGCCACTGGAATAGATTGAAAACCTTTTCAGGATGGGGTATGATCTGAGCACTCAGCAGCACGATTCATAAATCAGACAAAGACAACAGATCTGCTGAATACTGTCCATATCAATTTAGGAATTATCCTACCTGCTGATTCCTGGGCAGATTTTTTATTATTTATTAATTTTTATTTTTGGTTGGGTTTTTTTGGTTTTTTTTTAGGGTAGGGGAGTCAAGACAAAAGGCTTGAGAACTGTCTAACAAGTGATGGCTTGAGAACAGTCTAGCAAATGATTTATGTTCTAGAACCATTTACCTCCACTTAAAGTCTATTTATACATAAAGAAACCACTCAGCTTCTTAATGAAGCAATTTATTTGGATATCAAAAGCCAGGTTATTCACATGCAAAAATCCTGTGAACCAGATATTCACACCTTTTCCCCTCAGGAGATGAACATCTTTTAATACACCCACAGACAAGTGGTACAGAAGTCTCCCGTGTTTTGGTTTTCTCTCTCACAGTCCTCTTTCCACATTTATTGTATATTCATTTTTCCAAATAAATACACAAAGTTTTCCTCCTCTTGTGAGAAGAAGAAAGCAGAGCCCCCAGGCACTCCTGGTTTTTTAAAATGATTTCCTGCTTATCATTCAAGCTGAAAGCAGAGCTGGGCAGGCAACTTCATAAATGCTGTTTTAAAGGATGCTGCATAAAAGAGCAGCACACCTAAAGATTTGGAATAAACTCTAATATCAAGCCCTCTGCTTCCAGGATGGCAGATGTTGGTTAATACAATGGCTGGGAGAGAAGCACGACATTATTCAGCCTCACTAACGTCTACAAGTAACTTAAAAATTGGATTTTCCTATCTATCCAAAAATGCTTCCATTTCCTACAAGGATCTGCAACTTCAGACACAGAGTTTTTAAGTCCAAGACCTTCACTCTGCACTCCTATGCTTTAAAAATCCTCTTTACTAAGGTAATTATTGTAACACGAATCCTTGCCCTTTTCCTTTGCATACAATGAGAGGAAGCATTTTCACTGGAGCAATTCCTTCCAGCCATAAACCCAGAAGTCAAGGTGCACAACAGAGCTGTGGCACAGCTGAAGCTGATCTCATGAACACACCAAAACACCCCATTCCATATTCCAGAGACACCCTATAAAAAGCAGTTTATTTATAGTCATGCAACACTAACCACATTCACTTGATTTTTAACCACGTGCTACCTTGGCAGGTAATTTTCTTACACCAACACATCCAAAAGGAATCCTTGCTACAGTCTGTGAACACATTGCAAACTTCAGGTGAGTTCTGCAGTCTACCATGAGGTGACAAAAGCCATCCTCTTAGTAAGAATTTCATTTTTCTTTGCCAGCTAGTGAGCACTTGAAAGAAACAAGTGAAACAAGCACTAAATCATTTTTCACATTTTTACCTAAGCTTTTATTCCTTTGTCATCTAACTTTTCATCATCTGCTTTGTTACTGCTCTCTGAACTTCCACATAGATTTTGACTGGTATTTTTATT
>JAOTQZ010000875.1:70605744-70639415 GCA_026546895.1 Pogonocichla stellata | reverse complement strand
TATATAATATTTATTTTTGAAGTGGAAGGTGTCATGGAAATAAGAGTTGCCTCCTGAGTGCTTTCATCCAGGCAGACAAGGCTTGCTCTAGATTAATTCTGAAAACAAAATAAATAAATAAATGCTACTGAAGAAAGATTACTTGGACAAATCCACAGCTACCTAATCAGCAGTTTGGAGTTTCTGCATACAGAGGATGAGGAAGGGGAAAAAGAAGCTGCTAATAAAACCCATTAAAATTGAAGTAAACATCATTCTCTTGTTTGAAGGTCATTCCTCTTTGCTTCCCAAAATCTCATCAGGCTGAGCACAAATTATGAGACTTTTCTTTGAGCTAGACAACAAGTTCAAAATGTCTGCTCTCAAGTTAAATTTCAGTGGATAGATTTCCCCCCAAAAGACAAATTATCATGGGGAAAAAAAAACCCCTCTGCACTTCTTGGACAAGTGCCCAACTTTACAGAGCATAAGGAAATTTTAGGACAGTTTTTTCTGTTGATGAATCTCTATTTTATTGTTTTAATGACCTACAAATCGTAGCCACAATAATGAAATGCAAGGGGGTTATGAGTAGCACATAAAGCCAAAATACTTTTGATTCCACAACTAATGCAAAGCAGTCTCCTGCAGATTCCTTACAATGACATAAATTCGAGTTTCAAGATCTTGATAAGGAAGTCTTGCAGTAAATGAGTGTAAATTTGCCATCGAACAAACATGTCTTGAAAGAAAAAGAAAAATAATTAATACTTAAGTGGGAAATGTAGCCTGTACTCAAGGCTTCCACGAAAATAATTCTTCTGAACGTGACAAAGCTGGGATTAAAATCCAACAGCCCTGGAAGTTGAACCATTTTTTCCAGAGTTTCTGCACTGATAGCCAAACCAAAGTCTTGCTGCCACACAGAACACTGAAATCATGCCATGCAATGACCCTCAGAGAGCAGTGCAGGAATACAATTAATTTCACTAAACTCTCTGTTCAGAAGCTAAGTTAGAAAATGACTAATGACTGAAGAGCTTTCTTCCCTTTTCTTTTTTCCTTTCTTTTTTTCCTTTTGTTTTCCCTTTCCTTGTTTTTTCCTCTCTTTTACCATGTTTAACAGGAAACCAGGTGGTGAATCCTTTAAACACCTTTCTCACCAGCAGCCCTGCTCTGACAGCAAAGCAGCTCATTGCAGTGAGATGGGTGCTCAGCTGCACATTTAAGTTAATTTTCAGTCTCAGATCAAACTCACTGCTCTTTCAGAATGGAACATGATGCACTTTCAGAGTTCTAACTAGGCTTTACATGGATTTTGTTAAAAACCTTGACTTAGGCAATTGATGTTTTTAACTGAACGTGATGAATTCCCCAGTAAATTATATCCAGCTGAGTTTCACAAGACTTGCTGGCATCCCAAGAAGAATTGCACAAGGATGTTTCTTCCACATGAGCTCTTCCAGCTCTCTTCTCCTCCTTGGCATGGTGACACAAGCAGCTTCCCTGAATCTGGTTACTGAAGCAATACCTCCAGATGTCTCTCAAACACTGCATCACATGTAAGAATTCTTCCATTTCTATTTAAAGCCACATTCTCCAGAAATGTGTAGCAATTTAAAATCTGTTTGCCATTATGCTATTATATCTTATCTATCAGCTGACCTAATCAAGTGGAAAGAAGATTTTTCAAACAAAATGAAGAAAAAGGATATATCTGTGTCTAAACAGCCACAAGGGGAAAATTACATAAGCAACGTTCAAAAGATGGGTTATTTTTTCTTATTTCTATAGTACAATTTACATTCTTCTTTCTATTCATAGTTTTGACTGTGCTACAACTTTTTCAGTCTTTCTGTTCTGTAAAGTATATTCTCTTTTTTGTTATTTTATAATTATTTTTGCACCCCACTTGAAAATATTGTCGCAGTTTACAGCTTTTCTTTTCATCCCATGTCATTTTTGCCTTCTTTAACTTTCCTTTCTCATGTTTTCCCATTAACCTATCTCCTAATGTTTTCAATATTGAGAGAAATTAAATACATGTTGACTCTCTCATGGGGCAAGCAGAACCAAAGGACCCACAAAGTAATTCAATAAATACAATGACAAGTGCCTTGGATTTTATTCCTTAAATTATTGCCATCTCCTGACAAGTCTGATTCTTTAGAGTCCTTCACTCTTCACATGCCCACAACAGATTGAATTGACAACTGAGAATTCCCATTTCTAGTTTCATTTCTAATGAAATTTCTAATTTCTAATGAGGTTTGTGCTCATGCTCTTGATTAAGTAAAACGAAAAAAACCCAAGGTTTGTATCTGCTGTTCCCAGCTTATAAAAGCAGCTGCATGTAGGTCTTGAATATATGACCATAATGATTCATCTGGAAAACTGCACCAGACAATGTGCCAGAACATGTCAAACTGCCACTGCTGCCCACACTGCCAGTGCTGTTTCCCAAGTTTAAATAGATATATTTGTATCACAGGGTGTCTGAGACTAAGACCAGGCCTGACCCAAGCACCTTTAATAAATACAAGCTGTCCCAAAGACAAGCTCTAACTGCACATTCAACCCTCTGCCCATCCTCAGAGGAGAGACAATTCTCCCTCACCCACTATTCTCTGAATTCATTTGCTGTTTTTGAAAAACAGTCAATAGATTTAGAAATTCAATATGGGCAAGAGAACAGCAGTCCCTGACAAAGGAACTGCACTGCTAAGGTAACATTCCTACTGTTTCAAAAACTCAACCTGTTAATGACATTCCTTTTTATTTTATGTTTATTCCCAGAATTGCCATTAAAAGAAATCCAGTAAATGATTCCACATATTAATAAGTTTACTTCTGCTGCAAGACTGATGACCTCAGGAAT
Source organism: Pogonocichla stellata (assembly GCA_026546895.1). NCBI lineage: Eukaryota > Metazoa > Chordata > Aves > Passeriformes > Muscicapidae > Pogonocichla > Pogonocichla stellata. The sequence goes on along the minus strand of JAOTQZ010000875.1, from coordinate 70,636,558 downwards.
CCAATCTGAACACTCCTCAATGCCCAATGCAGTAATTCTTCTACAAAAGGTTGCCACTGCAAGGATTGTACAAGGCAAAGAAAACGTTTTAGGGCAACACCACCTGGTCAGCTGAGAACACATCCTTCCGCTCTACCTGGCATCAAATAAAGCTACATGAAATATTTTTCAGTTTTTGATGCAACACTGAAGTGAAACCCACCAAATCCAAGTTTCTGTGTAAGAAACATTGAAGCTCAGCAGCTCTTGAGTGCTCCAAGACCTATACACATTTCCAAATCCTCATTCAGTATCTGTCACAAAGCACAAATCCCTTTTATTAGCTGATAAAGCCAGAGTTAAAACTGCTGTGATCCCACCTGGAAAATATCTCAGCTCTCCTCTCAAAGTAACTTTCCAGTCAGCCAAAGCTCTGCCACATCCTTCAACGCATTCTGAATTGCAGCTACATTTGTGCTCATTAAGCTGCTTCTTCCCATTAATGGCAGGAACTGTAGTAAAAATACCCTTTTGTAGAGTTATCAGTTTATAAAAACAAATGTAACGAATTTAAAGTTAACTACTTAGAAGAACATGCTATTCTGACAACCTGCTGACTGTGTAGCCAGAGCAGAATTACAGCCACGAGCACTGGGTGAACCCACCTGAACAAGCACAAGATCTCTGCACCAGCTCCCAAGGCTCTCAACATGCAAAAATGAAGTTGACAAAATGCTTGCAGTCGAAGAGTGGAGGAGAAACTCTTCTGCATTGCAGAAAATGCAATGTATTGCAAGGGAAATGTGAATAACACTCAGGATCAGGACTGATTAAAGCAAAATACAGCTCAGCAGCAATAAATAGCAAAGTAAGAGAAGTTTACTGAAACAAAGAAAAATTCTCCAAGTGCTGAAATGGAAAAAGGAATACAAAGTTCAGTGAAACACAAGTCAAAAAACAAACACATTGCAGGCTCTGAGGAATGAATCACTTGGAAACGTGCAGAGAGTAAAAAGGGGAGAGACAGGTCCATACCTCAAACCTAACACAGCTCACCTTTCAAACTTCAGAAGCAGAAAGCTTTGCAACCAAAAAACCACCCCAAAATATTAAAAAAAAACCCCAAAAACTTATTTATTTGAATAAATAGAAGAGTTGGTGTGGGGTCAGGGATGAGATGAATACAGAAACCCATCAGGTGCAATTAAACACAAAGACATGAGCTCTGACTCCAGCAGACACTGGACCACAGACAGCTGCTGGCCAGGAATTCTTGCGCAGGTTCTTCAAAAAGCCTCCAAAACAAATCCTCCCCTCTGGCAATTCCTGTTTCTAGCAAATGCTGCAAAAAGCAGCAAATCCACTGCTCAAAAAGCCTTGAACACAGCACATGTCAAACTGCTGGAGATCATTTCTCCCACATTTGGCCCCTATTCTCAGCTGAAGTGAAGCCCAGCAGGAAGGATGATAAAGCACCAATTTATTAGAAACTAGGCTTTTGCCTCTTCAAACTCAAAACTAACTTCTGTTTCTTCTACTCCCCTGGCTCCCTCACCTGTTCAGCAAGGTAGAAAAGGTTCCTCACCTTCTCATGATCCACCCACTTGTGGCACAGAGCTGATTTCACCCCGAATCACACCAGCTTCCCAAAGCAGAGCATCTCCCTGCAGCAGGCAGAGCTCTGCCTGCCTCCCTGGGCATTGGTGCAGCATGGACTGGGGAAGGGAGAGCAGAGTAATCCTCCAGCCACAGACACTGAGAGATTATGAACCCAGTGAGCAGGATAATTAAACTCTGAATGATCCACAGCTGATCTGCAGGGCGGCCTCCCTGCCCAGCACAGGTCTGTAATTACAAATTTCCATCAGATTTCCACGAGCCCTGGTCAGGGGGTGTTCACAGAAAGATGCCTGAAACAGGGATGCTATTTATTACACCTGGACAACCAAATTCAGCAGGCAGGTGCAGGTGCTTAGTTTTGCTGTAGCTGAACCAGTGGATCCAGCAGAGTGGATGAGCCCCCAGTGGCAAAGAAGCTTTCCTTGTGCCCAGCTGCCACCAGCAGCACTGCCCTCCCCAAAATTCCACATCACACACCCCCCTCCAAAGCTGCTGCAAGCCAGCCTCATCACAGGGACAGCTCAAATCACAAACACAGCACAGATGACAATCATCCTAGTCTGGCTTTCCCTTCTGCTAAAACAGATTCCACTGACACAATGAGCTTCACTCTCTCCTCAGTGGGGAAAAGCCTACATACATCACTAAAAACTAGAGGGAGCAACACCTGAAATGCTTCTTTAATTGACTTTTGTTTTCAGGACAACAGCCCAGGGACAAAGTCTCATTATCACTCCAATATTTCCTGTCCTTCAAAAAGTACACAATTTATTCTCAGGATACCATCCAAACATGATTCACAGGAAATAAACTCAAACCAAAACCACAAGAAAATCAACAGTTCAGTTGGATTTACATGACTAATAAAAGCCTCTTCAGTTTTGAAGCCTCCAGTCCAAATTTTTTTAAGGTAGTATACACCAAGAATACTTTGCAGTTATATTTTCTTAGAATACTCATATTTAAAATTACTAACACTTATATGCAGTCACGTGTATTTACAGTACCTTTGAGAACAGAAAAGTAAATACTGGGGCTTTGACTTCCTGTAAGTAAAAGACTCATTATCATCCAAAGAACTTAAAAAAAGAAAAAAATCACAGGAAATTTGAGAGGTAAAGTGAATGGTATATTACATGCTGAAGCCAAACTACAAAAGCCCAGTTAGCCCTAAAAGAAAAGAAAAAAATTAATGAGCAACACAACCATTATGTGTGCCTTCAATGCAAGCCAGAGGCAATTCATTCACAGCTTTCCTTTCTCTTTCAAGCCTGTGATGCGTTTTTCTTAAGGCTAAGGTATTACTTAGAAACATACACACACAAACTGAAATTCAAACAGTCACAGAGCAGTATTGAAAGCGAAAATTTAAAAAAAAATGCTTTGACATGCTACTTGAAAACCAGAAAAATACAAGAAAGATCAAATGCTTTATTCTACACTGATTATTACATGAGAACATGATTACTTTAATCCTCTGCTGAGGAGGTGAGAATAACAAATCAGAATTTGCCTGTGTTTCAAAACTGCTGCTGATGCTGCACCTTTTAAGCCATTTGTGACCCAAGACGTCAAAGCAAACTGCCTGAAACTCACAAAGAGCCCCTAAACAACTGCATAAATTCAAATAAAATAAGGAAAGATGACAGACTGGTCTTGGTCTTAACTGGAAGTGGAGAAAACTACATAAAAATTCTGAATTACTTTCAGTAATACAGTCTGAAAAACAGCAGCTTGTACAGTGCAAGTTCAGGCACACCAGGTGCAAACAGCACAAATGGACAAAAGCTGTAAATGTGTTTATTCCAGCCTGCCTGCAAGTTTCTCTGCCCCACAGCAGCTCTGGCTGCCACAGTGCATTACACACAAAGAAGTCTGTGACTGCAAGGTGCAGTTTTGCAGTCAATGATTCTGCAGACAAAAGTCCAGAGCAAACCCTCCTGCACCATCTTCATGTCATGGGTAGCTACAGAATCCTCAGGAAACCATCTCCAGACAAAAAAAAGGTTTAACATTTTTATCACATGAATTCCTCCTTCTAAAAAAATCTCTGTTGTCTCCAGTGCTTTTAAGCAATTTACACAGAGCTACAGATCCCCGTGCAATATCCTATCCAAATTACATCTGAAAACCCTTGAAACAATAATCTAATTCACTCTGTCCATAAACATGTAGTACTGTAGAATAATCATGAAAGAGCACTAATTATGCATTAATTCTCTTTCTTGGTAAATCCTTAGCTGCTAAGACCATAATGCTGAGCTATTACAGCATTACCAAAATGAATCACTGTGCTCTCAGCTGCAGAGCCTTGCCAAGAGAGCTGAGACAGCCTGGCAATACCCTGCCACTGGAGAAAAGCAGGAATTGGCTCTATTTCCTCAGCCAAGGGTGTCTCACAGGTGGTGACACCTGCCAAACCTTGTCCTGGCACGGGCTAAGGAGACAGCAGGTGAACCAGCCCCCAGCTATTAACTGAGCGTTATCAACTGGGTGTTAATGGATTTTTTATTTGTCACCTACACCAGGGCAGCTCCTGAGGCACGTATGTGCAGCTCCCAAAAGTCACAGCACAGCCCACCAGGACATGCTGGGACAGACAGGACAGCACAGCAGTGCCTGAGGATTCACTGACATCCCCCCTACCCTGAATAATCCATTAACGTGTGCAAAGCAGACAAAACACAACCCTCATCCAAAACTCCACACTCCAGAAAACCCAGGGTCTGAAGTTCAGACAGACAAAGAAAAAAGTGCTTTTCCAAAAAGTAAGTTTCAATTAATGTGCTAAAACCTCTCCCTGATATAAGGTGTGCTCGAACCGGTGTTATTTTTTAAGATTAAATTAGTCCAAGTAAGATACTCAGAGTGTTTCTTACTGCACCAAAACAACCTATGAGCAGTATTAAAAAAGTTAATTCTGCTCTAAGTTTTAAAACAACTCTTCCTTTTAAATGTGTTTAAGGTAAAATACTACCATATTCTGAAAGGACCTTTTTGTCCTGGTTAGTATTACTCAGTGTATTACTAAAGAATTTCTGTTAAATGTAGGAGCTGCAGGGTTTGTCTGTGCTGGTTTTTCGTTGCTTTGTTTTCTAGATTGGTTTTGTTCGGTGTTTTTATTTTATTTGGGTTTTTTGTTGTTTTTGGGTTTCTTTTAATAGCTTGTAATAGGTCAATATTCAGAGAAATCCTTGACTCACCTGCTCCCAGATTTTAGAACTGTAATTTCCTTTAGGCTTTATAATGGGAGGTAAAAAAAAATAAAATAAAATAAAATAAATCAATCTCTGCAAGCAGTAATCTAGTACTTCACTGCCAACCCATGTAAATAAGAATCATCCAAAGAGCACATTCAGATAAAAAATGCTACCAAAAGCTGGTGGAAATAGCAGGATCTGAACTGCACACATACAGATATTTCAGTGCCATTACTGTATGATCCATCAGAATTACACACCACATTTCAAACGTGACAAAGAATGTCCTAAATGACCTAAAAAGAATGCAAAAACTGACTTGTTTTTCTTTCCCACAGGGAAATTTTGATTCTTTAGTTACATTGTGGCACATTACTTTTTTCCTTTTCTTTTTAATCTCTTCACACAAACTGTTTCAGATTTTTGTGTGCTTGGGAAATGACTTGTGCAAGCTGACTGAGGCATTTGAATTTCCTGTTGAGTGTGAAGACAGAAGTTACCTTGGGTGATTATCACATTTATTCCTTCTGGATATGAATTTTAAACCCTACATTTTTATTTTAAAGACAAGATCTAGCATTTCTGCTCTTTTAAGCCTTGGCAAGAGATACTCAAACATCAAGTGTCAGCATTTATCCTTGCCTGTAACATGCATTTTCTCCAAAGATTTTGATTTTATTAACTCAGAAGTAGCATTAACCCTCAAATATTTCATCCAAGTTTTAAAGTTTGGAAGCAACTTTAGAAAGATGCACTGGCTACAATGATATCCTCTCACAGCAGCTTTCTGCTTTTGAACTATGTACAGAACGTTTATGCCTGTTTGTGGATGAACAGATCCATCCTAAAAATGATGCCCAAATTCCTCTTCACTCTTCACCCTGAAACCATTAACAAATTCTACTCAGGTGCCAACTTCCTTCCCCAGAATTCTTACCAGGATCCCAGAACAACCCATATTTTAGTGATTCAGACATGCATAACCTACACAGTTGGAAAAACAGGTTTTGTTCATGATGGCAAGCACAATGTAATTATTAATTGTATGAAGTACATCTGAGAATAATTACATAAACTAGTCCTCTTTGGCACTGCAGAACTTGGCATGGTTTTTGCAACCTCAAATCACTTCACCTGGAAAATCTTATTCCTGTGCCAAGGAGTCAAATATACCCTGCACTAATATTTTAATGTGGAACATGCACAGCTTATTCACAGATGCATGTGAAAGAAGTAACTTCATCTGCAGTGCAAGCTGATACACAAATGCAACTTAAAAAAAAAATAACAATACCCCACCAAACAAAAACTAAATCCCATCCAAATATTTAGCTTGTCCCAAAAAAATGAAACTCATAATGTAAAACAGGCTACATTTGTTAAAAGGAGCCTCAAATGTTCCTCCTGGCTGGAACAGCAACAGCAGGAAGGTTGCCACAGAAATGGGTCTTATCCTAAGCAAAAGCCTTTTAAGTACTGAAAGGGACACAAGGTAAATTCCTTCAGAAAAAACCCCAAACAGTCTCACATTTGTTTGTTTGTTTTAGACTTCATCTCAAGTTTCCAAGATGCTGAGAAAGGACTGCTGTGGTTAATCCCCCTAAATCCTACACAGAAATTTTCAAACAAAGAACAGAATTCACCTTCAGAGCGTGGAAAATAAAAATAAGTTTCTTGGAGAAAAAATACTTCTTTCTTTCCTCTGGGCTGTCTACTCAGGGCTGGGGCAGAAAGAATGGAGAAGCAAAGAGAGCAAGAATGGATTAAACAGTCACCAATTCCTGCTCCTGGAATAACAGAAATGCTCTACCTTTGAAATCTTTTATCATTACCAAAGTCACTCATTCTGAATCAGTGATTTGATTTAGTCACACCAATACACCTGCAACCCACCTGTGACCTGTGCCTTCAAAACACACAAGGATTTGGTCACCTCCAGCCAATTTACAGCCCAAAGATGCAGTGAGTTAGAGATTTCATTAGCAAAGTGCCACATTATTTAACATGCACAGCACAGGTATTATGAAATTCTCCCAGTTTTTACCAGTCACTGAGTTACAGATTCTTCAGGGGATTTTCCATCTATACTCTGATGATTTAAAAGTCTCTGATATCATTGGCAAAAAATATCCAAATGTTTTTGTTAACAGGAAGAACACGATAAGCAGATTTTAACTGCATTTTCAATATGTTCCTTGAATTGGTTTGGACACAGAAGTCAACACTTTCATAATGCAGTGAACTATTTCCATTCCCTCCCCTACATTCCATCATTTCAAGGACATAAAAAGCAACATTTAAAAATATTTTGACACTTCCTTCCCCTTTAGATATATATACACATACTGGCTGAAAGCACAATTACCCAATGAAGCCAAGCATGCTTTTCTCTTTTTTCCCCACAGGAAGGATGAAAACAGCAAATATTGCAATTCTCTCTACCCTTGACACCCCTACCTCTCCCACGCCATCCTCCTTTGTGTCCCATTACATTTTATTCCACATCCCACTCCAACACTGCTCTTCTGTCCTCTTAGTCCCAAGCTTCTGCCAAAGTAAAATGTTAGACTGGACATCAAACAAGTATCAAGTCTGCAAAGAGGAAGGAATTCTGAGAGTTTGAAAGAGACTGAAAATACCACCTGCTTTAAACAGCCTGAATCATCTCTGCTATTAAAGCAAGGCAATGTTAAGGACAGATTTCTTTCTAGAATAATCCTAGTCTTCAAATTCAGTTTAATTAATCTTTGACGTCTGCTATTTATACATGCTGTATGTACAGCCTGTGCATACTGCACCCAGTACTAGACTCGAGCAGCATCACTAGGGCAGTGCTGGCTCCAAAGCCAGAAAGACAGAACTCTCCCTTCCCTCTTGGCTCTAACATGCTTGCCCAGGTGTGAAGTGAATGCAGCTCCTGCAGCAAGCACTGGGATGGCAGCAGAACAGGCAGGGAATGCTGCCATCTACCAGAAAATCAGAGTTTTCCATTGCAGCTGGCAGGGAGAAAGCTGCTGGGTCAACACAGCAGACAGCCCTCACCCAGTCGTAATCTTTAAAACATAAATCCACTAAATAAAATCCATAAGGGGGGAAAAAAAAAGACTTTTCAAAAAGTGGAACCCGGTCCAAGTACGGAAAGCAAAAATGTAAAGCTGCAATTGCAGCAGGCCAAGAAAAATTACCTCTGGCATATGGCACAGAGATGGAACAGAGGCTTGCTCCAGACAGAGAAAATTCCCTTAGAATCTTAGGAAGAGGTTTGATCTGGAGAGGCAGAAGGAACACTCAAGACAGGCAAAAGCACAGTAAAATAGCCAGCCACACTTTTCTCATTGGAGAAACCAAACTCCCCTTCCAAGCACAGAAGCATTTCTTTATAGGCAGGAGCTATAAAGTGCCCCAAAGCAATGTCACTAAGAAGTGTCATTTGAGAGAACTGATAAGTGAACTGCAATAAAACCATCTGGTTAAATTAGTATTTATTTGATTATTCTAAGGGAATAAGAAAAAAAATTAGTAGTATGACATAATGGCTGCACTTTGCATATAGGTTAACATTTTTGTCAGAAGAATGTGGATACCAAATGGTGATCCTGTCTGCTATTCACTTCTCCACTTTTTTCCAAGTTCAGCCTCTGTATGGGGTGGTTTTCAGGTATTAAGAAGAAGATAATTATCAGGCATTCAGGGAAGAAGATAATAATAGAAATTGTAATGTATAGAGTATACTGTGAAAAAATGACAATCATCTCTGTAGGGGAAAGCCTCACCTGGCACATTTATTGTAATGGAATCATATTAACCAGAGCCACATGGTTATCTGTAAAAAAGTGATTTTCTTTTCTTTAGAAGTCCTTCATCCATATCTCTTAAAGAAGCCTCAGAGTAATGAAACAAAACCTGAGCCCTGTCTGTGTAGGGTGGGAATATGCAGAACACCAGACCCATTATACTCAAGATATTCATAAGCTCTCTGAAAAAGCACGTGAAGTGCACAGGAATAACTTGATATGAAATTATTCAGGACAGGGAAGTGTGATTGAAGAGGGCTGCTGAGAAAACCCACAATAGCCTCTGCCTGAGACACAAGGCAGCAATTGAAAGGGGTGCATTAATTTTGCTATTTTTATTATATTCTTTCCTAAATGTCTTACCATTCATCACACACAGGTCTCTTTGGTCTGCCTGCCCAGAACAGAGGTTGTACTCTAGATGACCACTGATTAAAACAAAAAACAGAAGCAACCCTCCATTTACTAGACAATTAAAATTGAGCTGTAAAATTCAACCACTTGGACAAAATGCCCCAAAGGCAGCCTTAATGTTTTTTTTGTATAAGAACATGGGTATCAGTGTAATAATAAAATAGAACACTTAAGATTACAATAAAATCCTCCCCTGAATATGCACTGTGGGAATGCACTAGAATTGTTTCAAAACTAGTACATAATCCTTTATGAGAACAAACTGATGCTTGTGGGGCTTTTCTCCCCTCCACTTATTAAAAAATAGTATGTTTAATCAATATTAATGCCAGAGCATAGAACCTGCACTCCTAGTTAACCAGTTTATTAACAAATAAAGACATCTATTATTCCCAACAAGAGTATTTTCACACTCCATCACAAATTTCATTACTAATGGCACTTCAGGCATCAAGTTTCAAGCCCAACCCTTTTATCCCTACATCACATCACAGCAAGGTTAACTTGATAACTCAGGTGAACTGACTCTGCCTTCCATCAAGCATTCCTGAGCAGCAATCACAGAAAGCAGCTCCTGAGTGCTAAAGCACTAAAAGACTCTTTACTTGTTTCCCAGGCAGTCTGTTCAGCCATTGATACACATTTTTTTTTAATAAACACACCATTAACTCTTAAAAGGCAAAACTAATTTCCCTGCAGGAGAGTTTACTTGGTAAAATCTTGGTAACCAGATGAACAAAGGAAGATAAAAAAATTTGGCTCCCCAAAGCAAACACTTGGTTTAGCATGCAAAGCAAGGGAGATTCCCAGAGATGACCAAGTCACATTATTCTGGTTCCAGCCTTTAATAAGCACTGGATGGACACCACAGCACAGAGCTGCTCTGATAAGTGAAACCATCACAAACACACACAGGCCATCAGCTGCCTCACAGTTTTAACCCAAAAAATCCCTTTCTTGGCCCAGAAACCAAGAGGTGTTTTGATTTGTGTGCTGCACATGATACAGGAAAAGTTAGTCAAGGACTAGTACCTTACCATCCATATAAGCACAGAATAAAACCTCCTACTACAAAGGGATTTACATTCAGAGAGGGGAAAAACAGACCAAAAATGCAGATGATATTCAACAGAAGGTACCTGATGAATTACTGCTGGAAAGCTAACAAATCCATCCTGAGAGCAATATGCTTTTGTAAAGTCTTTCAGAATGCAGAGTGAACCCCGAAAAAAACAAAACCAAAAAACCCCAAGGCTGAACAAACACCAACTCAAAAATCAATGTGAAGGTTCAACACATGCCCAAAGTGACACCATAATTCCAGAATAAAAACAAAAACGCTCACTCAGGGCACATTCTTAGCCAATAAATCTAGGCTATAGCTAGATATTTGAATGTTTTTATCATGTGTTTAATAAACAAAACAACCATCTGAATGTGTGTCAACACCGTGACTACAAACACAAACTGCAACTGTCATCTGTCCCACCAAGGCTTTAGAAACTATCAGGAACATCCCTCCCGTTGCAGAGCAGCCTCTAGGATTCAGTTACCAGTTCCAGCCAGGATGACCAAATTCTGGAGAGAGAAGAGAAGAATGAGACTGCCCTCCAGCAAGGACATGAGAATCAGCAAATTCTTATAAATAAAACTACTGCATGGCTAGCAGGGAAATCCACATGTTTTTGTAAGCCAGTTAAATCACACATGGGCTTGAAAGTCCATGTGTAATTAACTGGCTTACAAATATATTTATTTCTTTACTCATTGCACATTTTAATACCAAATAATTTCACCCTATAAACACTGTCAATCCCAGACTAAGTAACTGTGATGGGCACTAAACAAATCAAGCTTTTCCAATATTAATTTATAGGCACAGCATTTTTGGAATGGAGCAATAGGGGTACTGATGCAACTTGTCCATTTTACCAACACATCAGTACTGGAAAAAAAAAATATTTTGGAACGAAAAGGAAGAGAACAGTTTGCCCATGGGACAGTAAAAATAGAGGATTTACACATTAATTAACTATTAATAACATATTATTGCAATTTCCTTCACCTGAAAGCTTTACTGCCCTTCTCCTGGCCAACATGCCAGGCAGGGAGAGCAGGAGAAGAATAAAGGGAATACAAAAGGAGAAGAATGGGTCTTGTCACAGACTACACCTGTGGCAAACCTGGCCCTGCCATCAATGCCAAGCTGAGGAACCCAATCTCCTAACAGGAATGCACAGTCTCAGAGGAGGAAATCAAGCATGACAAAATGATCCAGTATTTATGAAGAAATAAGCCAGAGGTAACTGGGAAGAATTCCAAAAAGCCACAGAAGCAGTTCAAAGCATTACCAGAGACAGGTCACTCAAAGCCAGTCCTTCCTCTCAAATGGAGCAAAGATCAAGCTCATAAACCAGCAATTAATTCAGACTGCATTGGCCTGCTGAAACTGGGGCTACCCTAGCCAAACTTACCAATTAATTCATTCTTCAAAGACTGCCCAGACTTACACACTTCCTTGTCCAGGCTTCCCCTACCAATACTACATTAGATATTAAATACTTGTGTTATATATCCTGACACAAAATAACCATTTCCCTTCTGGTTTTCTCCACTCTCTCTTCTTACGTGCTGAATTCTCACCTTTCCTTTCAAATCTCTACAGCTGCTTTAACTTCTGCAAGTTAGGGCATCCCTTTTTGTGTCAGACAAACTCTGGCATGAATTTGCCTCTTCTTATTTCACTACCCTTTAGAGCAGGTTCAATCCTCTTGATACCACCTTAAAATGAAAAATTAAGAATCCAAACAACCTCTACAGGTTCCTTGCAAAGGAAATGAAGATTAGAATTAAATACTTCATTTTAAAGGTAGCATCCTCCCTGGAGTACATCCAAAAGTGCCTCTCATGTCACACAGATTAAGACTATTACTCCTCATACACTCCTCCAGAGATCATGATTACTACTGACTTGAGAAATACAACTCTGAACTGAAAAGTTCTGTGTGTTTTTGACACAGCAGCACAACCACACAGTGCCCTGAGCACTGCATATTGTTTTGGTGGAGAATACCTGATCCTGAGGGTACCACACACCCAGCTGCCAGGACAGAGACAGCAGCCACAGTGGAACCATTTCACACCCTAGCTGACATTAGGTAAAATCTCTTTTTGATTCCTTCAGGTAGAATCTGCTGCTTTAAGGTGGTGCCAGTCTGGCGGCCACTCAAAGTCTCAGTTTCAGGTTATGTTCCTCATCACTGGTAGCTGCTGGTGAGGAGGAACAAGAGACAAACTGAGAAGCTCTCACTGTCAGCAGCTCCTGGAGCACCTCTTGGAAATGCCTGGTGCTCCACTAGAGAAGTCACAAGAACGAGATGATTTAATTTACAGTTCTACTGTGCAAAACACAAAGCAATCTCGCTAAAGGCTACAGAAGCATTTAAAATTGAGCAGGATGGAATAGACAATTTCAGACTGTTAATGAAGGAGCTCTTATCACTATGAGCTTCACCATAGCAGCAGCAGCACAGAGGAGCCTTGGATTCCCTTTCCTAAAATCTGGCACAACACAGGTAACACACCTGAAACTACAAAAACACAGGAATTACCAGTGAGGAACTGCAGAGGGAATTTTGAGGTGAAAGCAGAGCAGAGGCACCAGGAAGAAAGTTTCAAAACTGTGACAAGCTCCATGTTTCTCTCTGGTTTAACCACCTCTGGTGTGTAAGCAGTGTCTTTAAAAACTCAGCCCAAGAATCACTACAGCACAGTGCCTCAATGCTGGCATCCCTTCTGAAACCATTTCTGAGGTGCCTGAAGGTACAAGAATAAATCCTTCGGCTTCCCAAACCACTTCCCAGCTCAAAAACCCCACCTGGAGACACAAAACACACACTTCTATGGCCTGTTTTGGGAGGAAATTGTGCAAACCCTTGCTGGAGCACACAGAGCTTTCCAGCAAGAGTAAATAATCACCCACTGCCCCACAGCCTGCAGAGCAGGGGTGAGGCTGCCAGAATTCCAGCTCTGCCCATCAGGGAGCCTGGAGCAGCTGTGGAATGCTGCTTTGAGGAAATCACCTTCTAGTCTTAAGAACATCACTGCCCTGTTATGCCTCAGCCTGAAATAATGGCATTCAAAACATCTACATGCTGTATTTAGTTCGTTCTGTTTATATTTAGTTTGTTCTGTTTTCAGTGGCTAATTAGAAAAGAAAGATGCTGCTTGTTTACAAGCCAAAAAAACCCCAACCAAAAACCAATACAATCCAAAAAACACCCAAGGCAACCTTTTTTTTACTCCTAGAAAAACAAGTTATTTTACTTCTCTACTGATGAAGAATCAGAGTGAACTCTGATTAAAGTTTAAACCTACAAGCTGCAGTGTTTTTTTTATAATGCAGATACCTTGGGTTTCCAAGCAGTCAAAATACAGAGGCACAAATTAACTCTGAACATGGTCATGTTGAGTTAACTGACATGTTTGGTTCACACAGCATTGAACATTTGAATAAACATGATGCAAGCTCTTTAAAGAAGCTGCAATCTGAAGTTTATATTATGCAACTTGTATTAATTGGCCTGTTCACTGTACAGGAAGATTCCAGCAGCTGCAATCTTTGTGTGACTCCAGCAAAGGAGCAGATTTTAACTCTATTTTTTAAAAAATTAAATGTTATGCCTTTAAAATAGAAAGTGTTTTCTGGAAAAAAAAGATGAAAACCAAAACTTCCAGCAGTTATTTCCTGAGACGCTTTTTACTGATTTTTATATGCAATGAAGCTAAAGAGTCAGAGAAAAATGCTCAGTATTAGAAGCCTTCAAATGAAATTCAATACAAATTCACTTACAGGCAGTTTCTACACGGCCAGCTTGGGATTATTACTGCTTATGTATCAAAGTCATGCACCACTTTGGAGGCTTTTGCAAGCCTCTGTTGTTTGCAAGAACGAGATAAAACGATTAGTAACTGATAGAATTCTTCATTATTTCCATCTTGGTAAGGAGCCGAAGGTCTCGTGCAAGAAGAACAGATGGAAGCAGGAAAAAGCAGGAGGAATAAAGGCAGCAAGGAGCAGTGCAGCTCAGGTCCACAGGGGGGACCAGAGCCTCACACTTGGACAGCTCTGGCACTGAAAATCCTGAGCTATCCCAGCTCTGGGACAGGCTCAGAACAAACCGCGCACTTCACAAACTCCGTTTATTCGTTTGCTCAAGAACTGGCTCCCGAGCCCCCAGACTGGGGCAGCCTGCCCTAACCCACCAGCCTCTAGTGCTGGGCCATAAAACAGCCAGACCCCAAACACTCTGGAACACTGAGCAATTTTCCTGACACCTCCCCACTGGCTGCCACGTTAAATATTCCCAAATAATTTCTCATGGCTTCTCCCCAGAGCCATTTCCTTCTTAAGCAGTGACTACTTAAAAGCCAAGACAATACCCCAAAAGCATTTTGATATCGAAGAAAATTGCTTCCAGTTGAGGCACCATGGCAACTACAAGTTGCTAAGCATTTTATCACTTCTTTTGAATTTCCATTTATAACAAAGCAGAGTTGTTTAACACCCAAACACGCTGACAGTCCAACCCTCCAAACAATGACATTGTCAGGTGTGATTCTCCATTAGCCAACAAACAAAACAAGGAAAAAGTTAACAAAAAGTGTTTCACTGGGAAGAATAAATACTGAAATAACTCCATAAATTGCTTATTGCTGTAACAACTATTAGCATTCTTGCAAGTCTTGTCATGTGGAGATGTGGGGGCTCATAGGGAAGTGAAATGCTTAAAAATGTGAATGGGAAACCATAGCGGGGTAACTGAGGATATAAAGTAGAGATGAACACCTGGCAGGAATATCCAAGTTTTAAAAGAATAGAAGTATTCTACATGTGGCTGCAGAAAGTCTTTACATTTCCAACTACCTTCCAAGTCTAAAATATTAAAACCTGCACATGCAATACATCTGAAGATGAAGATCAGAAGTACAAACTAAGGCGCTTTCTTTGGTTTTTTTTTAGAGGGAACAATTTTTCAAGAAAATTCTAGATTTCTGAAAGCTATAGAATCCATAGTGATCAACTTTCTGCAGGCTTTAGGCAAGAAGATATCTCAGTGAGTTAGTACCTTTCTTAAACTCTTCACATTTAAGCACTTTCAGACCTGTTCTAATTCCTGTGCAGAAAAAAAAAAAAAAAAAGAAAAATATCCCCAGACAACAATGCAGCTCAGAAGCAGTTCTTATGATGATGCACCTTAACTACATCTTTAGCAAAACATTTTTTTTTTAAACAGAATTGTTGTTTCTAAGCTTCCATATGTTTTGGACTTCTGATGAGATCAAAATCGTGCTCCTATCAGAAGAGTTACTGAACCCAAATGTTTACAGGGAAAACTTAAACACAGAGTAATTGCTAAGCACACAGTCCAAGCAAATTTTGGGTGGGAATGCATTATTTGGGCCATAATGTAGAAGTCTCCCATCTGGATTTATTTCAGTCCAGTTCCTGTATTGAGAAAGTTGAAACCAGAACCATTTTCTCATTTCCAAAACTGAAAGGTTCAAATAAATATTTTCTGCTGTGACACACACTCCACGTGCCTCCTGCAGAACACAACTGTGTATTCACTGCTCCTGCTCCTGAGAGCTCCCAGAAACCTCTGACTGGCCAGGAGCGTGCCCAGGGTCCAGGTCATATTCCATATTTCTGTTCTGTATTTTTACAGCTGACTGTGCCACAATATTCACTTCTGCTGTGAAAGTTACAGTTAAAACTACTGCTGGCAGACATTATGCACTTAAATAAAAGAGAGTGGGTTGCTTTTCCACTTCCACACGAAATACTCAAACGAAGCATGTACAAATAAAGCACCTACATTCAGGCAGAGGTTGGGTAAAATTTATAGATGTTGGATATTAAGTGCTTAATATAATGATTGTGTAACTGCAATGCATCCTTTGTGACCATCTGTGCTGAAAAGGCCCCTGGGATCCACCAGAACAGCAAAGGGAGGAGAAGCAGGCCCTCCATGAAAGTTTTTAATGGTTTGCAAGGTAAATGTTTAAAAAATCAAGAATTTTTACTTTGCTGCCTTAATCAGATTTCAAAGCTAGGAGATTTTTGAACAGAAAGCAGCAGCAAAGGATTACATCACGGAAGGCACTCTCACAAGACCAAAAACCACCAGATTTTTGTAAAAGGAAAAAAGTGTCAATTAAAAAATTGACTAATTGAAAGAAGGCACATCACAAAATGGTGAAAATCCTGAGCAGCCACAATCCATGAAAACTTTTGAACAGATGGGAAAACAAGCAGGGAAATACACCAGAAAATGATTCCATTATTTTGACTACTGCCCATTTCCTGCTGATAAACAAGCAACAGCCTGTTTTAAAAACCCTGTCAGCAATTAAAAGATCACAACAGCCACATTTTACAGTCACTGACTGCAGAAGCAAGCAGAAGAAACGGGAGCAGAACTTTAAAAGCAAAAGCCTTTGGCGCCAAGGACACTGCACAGCTCAGGTGTGGTTTTGTTTTCAGACACTCTGAGGAGCCCCAAGTGACTCCCACAGGCTCTCACCTGAGCAGAGCTCAGGAAAAGGAAGATTTGAGCTGCTCCTGGCTGCCAGAGTGGAGCTGCAGCCCCACATCCCCTGCGGGAAAGGGATGCTCAGCTCAGCACAGAAACCTCCCAACAGAGGGAGCTGGCCAAACCTGCCAAGTCTTGCAAAAACCAAACCAGCCAGGCAGCCAGGCTGTATAAAAATGGGGAAATGTCACATTGTTTAATTAAAAAAAAATAAAAATCCAAAAAATAAACATAAGATTTTAAGTAATCAAGTGGCAAGATGTTTAGTTTTATTTGAGACATTTCAGTTGAGTATGATCACTTTTAAAAAAATCAATCTGTAATCTTTCCCAGTTAATAGGCTGCTTACAGGTCATGAACAGAGCATCAGGGGGGCAGAGAAGCTGCAAACCAGTTGACAATGATTCCAATAATCTGAAAACTAGTCTTTATTAAAAGGGATTCTTAAGGTGTAACCATGACTGCAAGACAAAAAAAAAAAAAAAAAATTTTAGCAAGGTATTTTTTTTCTGTGTTTAAAAGCTGCTAAAAATCCACAGCACTGCTGAATCTCATCCTTTTCTGTAATTCCATAAGAAACCACAGCTGCAAATTATTCATTGTCACAAGTGTGAGTGTCAAGCTGTGACCATCCTGACTCTGGACAATTTGTGAAAGAACCCTTTGATGTGGATTTACATTAAAAGGGCTCTTCCTCTTGCCCCCGAGGTGCAGTAAAATTCAAATGCAGATTTCAGTATTCTGGCTTCATTTATAAATTACTTTTTGACTGACAGAAGGCTTCCAAGAGATTCTCTTTAAAGCAGATGAGAAGATAAGAAGGTGGCTGTTAATCATATCCATATCATGCATACTGCAGCTACCAGTCTTAAAATTACCAGGATTTTATATTTTTAGCACTTGAGATTCTTGCAGAGGCAAAATTATGTTCCTAACATTTCTCAGAAGAAAAAGTGAGACACTTGAGTATTTTCACTGTCAGAGCTACTCGAATTAAGGGCTGATAAGGATCTGCAACTAATTGATTAAGATGCCTGTTGATATCTCCTAAAGATAAAATACAAATGAGCAAAATCCTCTCATACATTATATACACAATTAATGCCTGTCTACTTTTGGAAAAAAAAATGGAAATATTAGTTCCATCAGGTTACTTGAGGTTATGAGAAGATTTCCTAATACACTTCCATGCATCCCCTCCTCCCAGAACATCTAGAAATTGATAACTTGACAGCTCAGAAATGCACTCTGGCAATTCAAGAACTAAGATACATTAAAATATGTGCTAATTTGTGAAGTGTAAGCTATAGATTCTCTTTATGATGTGCTACAAATACCTGGAACTTCTCTTGCTGCATTGTCTTTGCTGAGAGAATGGCACAAAAATACCTTTGGTAAAAGTGGAGAAGGAAGGCAGCCTCTTGAATTTAACATCTAAGCAAGGAAACCTCTAAAACCACTGCAAAATGCTGAATTGTATCCTAAAGCAGACTCATTAAGGGAGCAGTTCAGCTTCCACATTTGCAGGATTCCAATCCTTACTCCCCTACATTGGTTCCTTACACTTATTTCTGTAAGATGTGCAGTGCAGTCCAAGTTGTGCCATTTTCAGACTGGAGACTCCCTCCAGAAAAGCCCTGAGTGTTTCAGGAGGCATCTCACACTTCAGGCACCTTCTCACTCAGGAGAATGACTGAAAACAGCTCTGAGCTACCTACCACCTCTGACAGCTTCTCACCTGCATTATCTCAGAAGTTCTGATGCTCTTATCACAGCTACTGGTGAATTCCAAGCACCAAAAGCCTGGGAAGGTGCTTGACTCTGCCCCCCTGCCCAGGAAACAATTCCAAAATATCAGAATCCTTAATGCTGAACAACTTTTATTAGCACTGTATTGAGTCATTCCTTCTGCTCTTGCTCTTTCCTTTTCTTAGTTTTGTTGTTGCTGTTTTCATTTATTTTAATTTATGAGTTGTCATGCAATAAATTCAACTTATACTTATTTTTTGGTAGGTACCAATGTGATACACCATTTTCCATGTTAAAAATCAACACATACTCACATTCATGAAACTACTTCCTGCCTTGAGGGATTTTTGTTTTAGCTCAGTGTTGAATCTTCTTCCTAAAAGATTAATCTCCCTAAGCCAAATTTATTTAAATATTTTGGTCTGAAAATTGTAAATCCCAGTTAGACAAAGCTGTGTTTATTAAGTCCTACAGTTCTCACTCATTCCTTCCTTCACACTGGCATAATGCACTATTTCTCAACAGAGCAAAAAAGTCAACGCCAGCATTAAAGCTTGTGTAATCCCAAATGATGTAAAAAGGGAGAAAAAAATATAAAAATATAGGAAAAAAAGAACACTCTCAAGAGCCTGACAGCAGTCATCAGGTACTCACCCTGGGGCCTAAAACAAGTTTTTCTTGTTGACCACACCAACCATAAAGTTCATAGCTTAGCATGGAGGAACACACTCCCATTAAGCCGTAGTGCACAAAAAGGATGTTTACTTTTTCCTCCTGTGCTAGTCCTTGCTCATTTATAATAGAGGTAAGATAATGAATTGCCAAAGCTCCTCCACCCCAGCATTACTCATGTGTTTTAAGCAAGAAGTGGAACAGAACAGTGAAAAGCTTAGGAGACACTGTTTAAATCAAAGCACCACAAACAGCCCAGCCAGCGTTTAACTGGACTTGAAAGACAAGGTCCTAAACTGGTTGTAAACTGTTGTAAATTCCAAGTTCACCACCTGCCCGACTGCCCAGGGGAGCTACAATCACATGGACAACGTTGTGCAATGCACTTAATAAACTTAATGCAGATCTCACCCAACCCCACGTTCATTGGGCAATTTCTGATAGCTACAATGCTGTGGGTCTTAAAGCAATAAATTAACTTGGCTGATGAATGTCCTCCATTGTTCCACCCGGCTCTGGTAAAAGGAGCCACACAAAGGAAAATGACAGCTTCTCTTGCTCCCAAAGGTGAGGTTTTGTGTTTGAACAAACACTCATCAAAAGGGGTGCCAAGCACCTATGGAAGAAGTCTTACAGGCACTTGCTATTCCATGGTGTCAGATGAGAAAGATAATGAAGTTTTGGATACAGGATTCCTCATTTTTGAGAGGCATCTGACAAAAATATTTGTGGATCTTTTCTTGATTTGGAAAAGTTATTAAACATCCAGATGCCAAAAACTAGAGAGACGAGAAAATTATGAGATAGCTCTCTGAAGCTCAAAAAAAATGAGGCACTTTCACACATTGCCACAGGACTCCTTCTCCACAGATGAAAAGTCTTGCTTTATGCTTTGAAGCATATTATTAGTCTAAAACACAAGTGTTTATTCCACTTCACTTTAACCTATGTCAGCCTTATGAGAGAGAAGGTGAGGGCTGCAGTTTAATATGTGGGTCACTTCAACAAGGAGCTTGAGCTCTGATCCTCTTCTGCTTCTGTGAGTCAAAAACCAATAATCCTGGCAATTAGTACCCCCTAAAGCAGCCAAGCTGCAAAGCTAGGAGTAGTCTCCATGTGAGCAAACCCAAGCCAAGAGTCAGAACTGGATCACTCCTTTAGCACAGGGACAGCATCCCCAGCAGGAACAGGAGTGTGCACTCTCATCTTACAGCTCTGTGCCTAGAAGGAAGGTTCATTAAACCTCAATAGCCCAGCATCACTTACAGCCTTTAGTATGGTATTATTGGTTCCTGGCCCTGTGCTGAACTCCTGCAGTTTTCCTCCTAAATAACATTTCTAAACACAAAAGCACCATTTGAATACTCAAAAATAACCCACCCCTAAACCCCACTGAAAATGTACACTGATTTTAGTCCAAGAAGCACTGCCAAAGAAATTAGCATGAGTTAGATAAAAGATCAAAGCCTCTCATACAGGGTGACACAACTGCAGCCGTGACTCACATTCCTTCTGCTCCTGAAACAAACAGGTTTGACCAAGTGCAGAAGTTGCAGACTCAACAGGCAGGGTGTTCTCAATATCCTGCTCCACAAATGAGCTGCTTACAGTACCTTACTCTGCAAAGAGTCTGTCCTGGCCACATGAAACCACAGCAGCCAAACAGAATCCTCCCAGTGTCTTTTGAAATTTATTTCCCCCTGCACTGCTCAGAGCAGCTACTGCCATGCTGGGGTTGCCTGCACACAAACACAAAGCTTCACTCCTAAAAGTCAGAATTTCCTCCAGTCTAGTCCTCATTGTGCCACTTCTTCATCTCTGCTTCCAAGTTTTTTCCAGACACATGAGCTAAAATTATCTGCAGGATGATCTCACCAACACCGATTTGCCCAAGGAGGTGCCCAAAGTTCAGGCTTGCTCTATTTTCTGCAGGAAAACACCAAACTTTGGAAGGCATCTGGTCAGGCAGCCTCCCCTCTGCTCTACCAGGGAATGGCAACAAATTTAGGACAGTTAAAGGTGTGAAAGCACAGTGGAAATCTCTAATAGAGATGAAACTGGAAATGCTTGCACACCACACAGAAGTATGCAGCAATGCTGCTCTGGTCTGCAACTAGCACAGAAATATGCCAGGGACAAAAAAACCAACAATCTGAAAACCTTTTTATGCTCCAGAAAACTCACCCAGGAAAGATTTCTCGATTAAGTCGTGGATTCCCTGGTGTATCACACAGAAATTAATTTTTCAAGTTCTCCATGATGTTTTCCCCACACAGAACAAATGCTCCTATCTGTTTACACAAATCCTTGTAGGGATTAACCATGTTTGAGCTCCCTGATTTTCTATGAGGTGATCTGCATTTGCCACAGGGAAGTCACTAACTGGTGATTCCACAGAGAGCATAAACCCATCAATCCAAAAAAGTGACCACAGCAGAGTGGGGAGCCCGTGTGTGCCACAGCCACAAGCCCAAAGCTCCTCCCAGCAATTATTTCTGCAATATGTACCTATGAAATAAGATCAGGAAATTCATCTGCTGCCATGAAAAGGCAGCAGCTACAAGAGACAGTAAAATTGGAAAATTAACCTAAGCCCCCCAAATAAGTGCACTTGTTATCCAGCTTCCATAACAGGCGCTCTAGAATAAACAAAAAACATAAAGATGAGTCCATCAAACACATGTTTTCTACAAAGTCCATGTTCTTTCTGTTCCCATTTGGATTTCCACTTAACAGAGGGAACTGGTAAATCTTTTAATTAGATTTGAAGCATAAATTAATATTACTGGTGATACACACTGCAATAGTCAAACCACCAAAAAAACTCTCAATAGTGCAAGTACTAGCTACAGGCTCCCCAAATTTAAGGAAGTTCTGCCTCTTTTTACCATATTTACAGGTAACATTCACAGCTACAAGACACCAATTAAAACTAAATGCAAAAAATAAAACTGTACTGGCATTAGCATTGCTTAATTCAATTTATTTTACACACATAGCAGACCAGAAACATCCAGACAAGCATCATGCCTGTAAGTAAATTGTAAGTAAATATTCCTGTAGAGCATTTTGTGTGCAATTCATTTCTCATCTGTGACTTTTTGTCAAAATTTAAGTAATGCACTGGGATTTAGATGCAACAAATTTGTACCCCCTAATTTTAGTGACATTAAGATTTTGGTTAGGAGACTCATTCCTGGGGTGCATGCTGATAAATTTGCCAATAAATAAATATTTACTCCTCTTAAAACCTTTCCAATGAGAACTGAAGTGTGATTTAGACTCTTACTGTGCCATCAGGTGCTATTTTCATGTTTAAATAACTGTACTGACAGCTCAAAATAAACCACTTTCATAGGTTCACTCTAGCTAGGGTTAAAGATTGTATAAATTATTAATGCTTACTTCAAGACCAGGCTTTTTCTGATATGAGAAATAAAAGCAGCCCTGTATCTTGACAGAAGTTTGCATGAAAGTGACTCTTAAATCTGCTCACTTTGTGTTCTTTTTGCTCTTATGTGCAATGGTTTGGTTTGGGACATTTTTTTAGTTCTTTTTGGAGAAGTAATAGACTTGAGTTACTGTACTGCCTGTGACCTGGCTGATGAAGAAAGCCTGATCTGCTACAAATTTATTTTCTGGAAAATCTTCAGATGAGCTTTCCTGGTTCATTGGCTTCCTGGAAAGCTGTGTTGTGGCCATGTGGCCTAAAGAATTCTGGTAGATGCTCAGCTTTTAAAGCCTTCATGTGCTAAAAAACCCTGAGATAAACCAAAAAGTAAATCATTAATCTTCAAGATCTGTTTCTAAGAAATCTCCACAGTTTATTCCATCTTCACTGTGTTTCTATAGAAGTTTGAAGGGTACAGCTTTTCTGAAGAAATCTTTCCACAACATTTTTAAAGTGGAAATAAATATCCTTACCAGGGAAAGGGAAAAAAAAAAAAGAAAAACAAACCATCAACAAGCCACAAAACAGCATGTGAAATTGGAACACAAGAGCACAGGGTTTTAAAGCTTCCTGAATTTTTAACTACTAGCAAATTGCCTTAAATTTAACTTGGATTAATTCCCTGGTGATCCTTGACATTAAATGGATGTTCTGGTTTGACATGGGTAGACAGAAAACTAATTAATTCCTCTGAATTTGAGGCGTATTTAATTTTCTCCCCCAAAGACCTCTTGTTTAAAAGGTACAATGCTGTGACAGATGTTGGATGTGGAGTGACATGTGTGAGGGAGCAGACCTTGTGACAGAGGAAGATCAAGACATCTACAGTAATAATTCCTGGTTTGGAAACTCTTCCATTTTACTGATTACACTGAGCACAGGTGTATCCACCTCACTGCTTGTACAAGACTGACCTTGTCTTCTATTTCCTAAAGAGATGAGCAAGAGCTCCATCCATCCATCCATCCATCCATCCATCCATCCATCCATCCATCCATGTCAATGCCTAAACCTCAGACTGCTCCAGTCTAAACCAAAGGTAGCAAGAGACATATTTTGAATTCTGTGTTTCTGCCACAGGCAGCTTAAAAAAGGATAAGATGTATCTGAAGTGGACCCTGACCCAATGAACTAAACTGAATAAATGTATGAAATAGCAAAGAAATAAAATCTCAAGGAATTGATATAATTTCCAGTTGAAGAAGGAAAGATGTGCCATAAATTCACAAGAGCAAGTGGAGACATTGACAAATACTGTGCTGCTAATCTGTATGAGGTTGAGGAAGAGAAAATTATCTTTGCAGGAGATTTCCTGCCCCTCCTCCCCACAGTTCCAGGGAGTCAGTGTCTTGGAATATGGGTTTTGATATCCATGAAGGAACAGGGAAAGGAAATTCCATATCCAAAACATTCTGACCCTATCCTCATTGTGGGCTCTGAGGTTTTCTTACATCTTCCCCTGAATTGTGTGGATATGGCAGCTGTTGGAGACACGACTGGTGATGGACAACTCACTTGATCCTGTGTGGCAATTTGTATTTCCTAAGGGGGCTAAGCTGACTCTTCACCTCCTAGAAGTAGATGCAGTAGTGGTTTCTGGAATAAAGACAAAACTGAACTGTCACTCTGCCTTAAGAGGTGGTTCTGTCCAACAGGGAGATGTTGGGAAGTGCTGGCAGCCACCTCCAGAGCCTGGATTAGAGGGATGCTATGCTGGCTGGTGCCATCACAACCTTTTCAGGCCAAACACCTGAAAATTAATTTATTTTTCTTTCCATGCTCCCTGACCCTGATTCTTGGTTTGATTTTCATTGATTTGTTTTGTTTATTTGAGACAGAGATGATGTCTGAGTGAGGATTTGGTTTGAGGTCTCTGGGCAGATTTCTGTGGTAAATAGGTGTGTGCAGCTGCACTGGTATTGACCTCTTCCAGTTCAATTAAAAAAAAAAAAAAGATTGGTTTCTCTGTGTGTTCTATGCTTAGTTCTGCAGAAAAGTTGCACGGCTTTGAAGTGGATGAGCACAGTTCAGCCTGCTTGTGTTGCAGGAAGATGGTCCTTCCTCTCTTGAGGGAAGCAAACATTTCTCAATGATCAGGGACCAGCTGGCCTTGCAAATGAGGATTTCTGGGCTGCAGAGAGGCAGCTCCATCCTTGAAGCAGTCTTGCCTAACTTGAACCTTTGAATCCTCAGGTGGCTCTCTGGGAGGAGGTCCCACCTCACGGATGTTCTGTGGGCTAGGAGGTTCTTTTCTAGCCCACAGTGTTGGCTAAACTGCAGCTATTTTGCTCCTGCTGATGATAATAATAGCACAGGGTAGGGGAAGGGGGCAGGGTGCTGGTGGATCTGTGTTCCACAGCCCAGGAGACACACTGGAATGTGCCAAGGAAAGTTCCTGAATCACGGCTGTGCTGCCCACTGCTGCGAGCCAGTTTGAGCAGCTGGGGCTGAATTTGGGTAAACTCCATGGATGGAGAGAGGTGCTCCAGGCTGGAAACAGCCTCCTTAATGCCAGTGCTAACACTGAACCATGTGTGTTTCTAGGCTCTACGACCTCAGAGGTTTTGTTTTTGTAAGTAACAACCAGTAGCCTAAATCCAGGCTTCTGATGAGTGTGTCTGCACATAATGACATTTGGAGCTGGGTCAGATTTTACAGTTGTGTGTTGACATGTGGACTCTCATATCAATTCTAAATTGGGACTTTTTATATTGGAATAAATTCTAAGCTTCTGAGAGAAAGGAGTAAGATATCCTTCACCTTGATGCTCTTAATTAGTTGGATCATTAAACCACTGTTCCATGGTAGATAAATCTTGATAGTAAGTTCCTTAAAAAAGTGATAGAAGCTAGAGAAAATGGCAGATTTGAATGCCAAAGGATCTGTAAAGCTATGGCATCAAGGGCAAATATGGAGTTGCAAAGATGGTAACTGGAAAAAATTCAGTCTGGAAATCCTTGCACTGCTGATTACTGTCCACATTTAGGACCTTTTTTTCTGCTTTGGGGTGTAAGAGGAGGATAATCTGCAGCATAACTTAGAAGACACCTTCCTGCTGGCAACAACTAGCCTTTTATTTTGGATAATACTGCCAAATTTTATGAAAGGTGGTCAAAAGCTCTGTGAATTTTTCTCAGCTTTGTGTTGGTCATAAGGATCCTTTCTTTAGATGATCATGAGAATTTCTCTACTCAGTATCTGAGGGTGGCTGTGGGGTAAACTTGGAGATGTAAAGCAAGAAAATAACATGTTTATTGTAAAGTATTCCTTGTAAGTAGTTGAGCTTCAAATAACATTATTTTCATAGTTGTGCTAGTTTAGTTTGGGTGGGGACTTAAAACTTTGTGATCTGTGGTCTTGGAGTTGCCTGTTGCTCTTCTTATTTTTAAACCATGTTTCTAGCCCCTCCATGGCAGCATAACAAGGGAAATGCTGGGTTCAATGAGCTCTTGCTGTTTGAGGATTTCAGCTCTTCTGTGTTCCCTCAAGGAAAATGTGTGACAGTGTGCCCCTCAGTAGTCTGTGGGTATCTGAGCATGGTTTCAAGTGCTGTATCTCTTTCAAAACCAAACTTCAACAAATCCACAGTAAAAACTGACAGCTGTTGTTCTCTGGTTACTTCAGATCGGTTTTCTTACAAGTCTGTAGTAATTTAAAGAAAAGTTTCTCTGGGATGTTACGAGCCTCTGGAGGATTGCCTTCAAATCTAGTCCTTTTTAATGTAAATTATTTGAAGTCTGGTCAAAATAAGGTGCATTTTGTAACAAATGTGGAGGCACTGCAGGCAGTAGCTGTATTTGTGGCACTCTTCCCGGATGAACCTACTGCTTCTTTTGGTATAACCTGGGGTTTATCTCAACCTTGTCTCGGATTTTGCAATCCTGTCACTTCCTTCCCCCTGCAGGACTTGTGGAAGAGGAAACATAAAGATCTCCAAATGAATAACCGAAAGGAAGATATGGAAATTGCTTCCCACTACCGTCACCTGCTGCGGGAGCTGAACGAGCAGAGGCAGCACGGGATCCTGTGCGACGTCTGCATCATCGTGGAGGGCAAGATCTTCAAGGCCCACAAAAACGTCCTCCTGGGGAGCAGCCGCTACTTCAAAACCCTCTACTGCCAGGTGCAGAAAACCTCTGACCAGGCCACAGTCACCCACCTGGACATTGTCACCGCCCAGGGCTTTAAGGCAATCATTGACTTCATGTACTCGGCACACCTGGCACTGACCAGCAGGAACGTCATCGAGGTGATGTCGGCTGCCAGCTACCTGCAGATGACAGACATCGTGCAGGCCTGCCACAACTTCATCAAAGCAGCTCTGGACATCAGCATCAAGTCTGATGCCTCAGAGGACCTCGTGGATTATGAGCTGGGAGCCCCTTCCAGCAGCAGCACGGACGCTCTGATTTCGGCAGTGGTGGCTGGCAGGAGCATATCCCCCTGGTTAGCTCGGAGAACAAGCCCAGCAAACTCCTCTGGGGACTCAGCCATCGCCAGCTGCCACGAGGGAGGGAGTAGTTATGGGAAAGAGGATCAAGAACCAAAACCAGACAGCCACGAAGACGTTTCGTCCCAGTCTCTCTGGGCTAGTGACATGGGCTATGGGTCTTTGCGGATCAAAGAGGAGCAGGTGTCACCGTCCCATTACGGAGGGGGCGAGCTGCATTCTGCCAAGGATAGTGCAATACAGAGTGGGTTCTCAGAGCAAGGAGTGGGGGATGGCTGGCAGCCCACGGGCCGCAGGAAGAACAGGAAAAACAAAGAAACTGTCAGACATATTACGCAGCAAGTGGAGGATGACAGCAGGGCAAGTTCTCCTGTGCTGCCCCTTTTGCCTGCCTCAGGATGGCCCTACAGCAGTCGAGACCCAAGTAAGTCATTCTTCCAGTTTTTGGGGATGAAACTGAAAACGTGGAGTTAATTAGGTCTGTTTCTGGGATGATCTTATCAGCCTCTGAAATAGGAGCTTGCCAGAAATACAAAAATGTAGAAACTTGTGTTGCCAGCAATTCAGAGCACCAAGCACTGTGTGGTTCAGTCAGGAGCCTCGATGGAGGCTGGTTCTCCTGTAAAAGTGGTGGTTTTGTTTTGGCTTTGAACGACATAAATCACCCCAAAACCACCACTCTGTTGGAATTAATGAGAGGAAAGGTTAAAGGAATTTATTTTAGCAGGTGTGGACATTGATGTCAAGGTTGAAGAATTTTCCTTCCACTGTATATTGATGATGTAATTACACCACACACACAGGTGTAATTTAGTCTTACCGATACCATCTTCAGAATTTCCTGATATTCAGGTGTCACTTTCTCTTGAGTAAGAAAACCACCACAGCTTCTTGCTGGTAATGGCAGGATAAGTGTTCAGTAACTCTCAAGAACAACATGTTTTTCTGAGGCATCACTATGGCTTCAAGTGTATTTTGATGTGTGACTACTTGTGGTCTGAGACGAGTGGCTGCATTTAAAGTGTGTAGCCAACAAGAAAATTGTTTTCTTGACTTCCTTTGAATCTTCACTAGTTACTTTTTTGTCTCAAAATAACTGTCCCATTTGATTCATTAATCAATGGCAATAAAGAGATTCAGGAATGCTTCTGAGCTAGGAGTTTGGTGTTTTTTTCTAAGGGCTTATGGGAGTGTGTTAGTAAACTCTCTTAAGCTGCCTTCAAGAACTTAGTCTGTGCTGTGAGTTAGCCTGTGTTTCATTGCATTCCAGAATCCAAGTCAGCCAGGAGGAGGGTGTGGGAGATTATAGACTTCCACGTTGCCAAATTTGGATGAAAAAAACAATACAAAGGGTACTGAAAGTCTTAAAAGTCTTTATGGTCTGAAAAAGGAGGTTGAGGTTGCTCACATACTGGAGTTTAAATGTGGTTTTCATTGAGCAGTAACTCTGCAAATGTCTTGAGATTTATTATGTTTTATGGCTATCTGCTGCAGCAAGATAATTGCATGTAATTATTCTAATTAGCTGATGATAAAATCTAAACAACATCAGTTAGAAGAAAAATGTGATATAATTTAAGGTAACAGTGATTTATGAAGAATCTCATTCTTGCAATGCATGTATTTTATCCTTGTTTTGAGTGAAGACTCAGCATGGATTGCCTGGTGTCTGTTCTTATGCAATTATTTTTCGTTTTCCATGGCAAAAACAGCTTGACCACTTGTACTGTCTGAGGGATGTGGGTTTGGACAGGTACCTGGAGTGAGCCAGACACTTGGAGTGGCTGCAGAAGCAGAGCTGCAGCTCTGATCGTCTTGGAAAGCTGGGAGAAAATTGAGTGTCTTTATGGAAAATAGTGCAGAACAGAAGAGATTGTATTCCTGGAAGCTGAATGAAACTTAGATTATTTAATTCCTAATTGTTAAGGAATTAAATTGCAGTGGCTGCTCACAGATGAGAGGAAGATGGCTCGAGGGGTTGACTCAGCACAGTGCTGAGACAGCACGTCAGCAGGCACATCAAATTATTTGTTCCAAATCTTGCCTTAAATGCAGTTTCCAATAAAGGAGGTGGTTTTAGTGGTGGGAAAAGGGCAGCTGAGTGGTGGTGGCTGAGGGAATAGTTTCAATATTCCAGTAGTGCTGGTAGGAGAAAAGGGGAAAATGAATGGCAAGACTTCTTGCTGTCCAAAATGAGCAGGCTCAGGGGCTGCCTGGGCTGGCAGTGGCAACTGGCAGAGAGCAGTGTGTCCATGAGGAGCAAGGGGGGTGTGTGGAGACTGAGCTGCTCCTGGGTTCCCCATGTTGGCCATCTGGAGAGGTGAATGCAGGTGAAATTCTCCATTCTGCCCTGCTGGACAGGGAGGTTCCTCTGCCTTGTGGGGCCTGAAATTGTGGAATGGGTGCACATGGGCTTAACAGCAGGGATTGTCCCTGCAAGCCCTGTGTGTGTTGTAGGTCAAGTTGTGGTGTCTTTGGGGATTTTTCAGTATGACTTCAAAGGATTTGAGATCCATACATGTTCAGTTTTGGTTAATCTTGGACAGCTTGTCCACAGGCAGCCTCTCGTGTGATAAATTTGTGGTTTGGGGGAAACCAATTGGGCATTCAGGTGAAGCTGCTGCTCTTTCACTGTGAAGTAAAGAACAGCCTTGCTACCTGTGCTGGTTCCAACATCCCTGTCTGGGGCCCTGCAAGCAGTAGGGTCTTCTGGTCTTGCATGGGTATTTCCCATATCCAGCAGATGGGAGATATTTTCCTGCAAACTTCATATCCTGAGCTGCAGGGTTGTGCTTAGGCTGGATTTTGGTGTCCCAGGTTCTTCCCTCTCCTATTAGAATTCAGCAGTGCTTTAGGGGTATTGCAGACTTGACTCCTAAGTGTGAAGGATAATTGATTTTCTTGTGTGCAAATGGGTAGTGACACAGTGCAGACACTTGTAACAAGTATTTGGGTTGTGTTTAAATTTCAGCTTGAAGTTGTCTTTGATTTAGTAAGTCAGATTTCATTTTTTAAAACAGACTTCATAGTCTAGGGCTCTCTTTTACCTCATTTATTTAGAAGTGTCCCTATCAGCAATGTTCACAGCTAGGATGGAAAGCTACTGACTGAGGAAATGGGTGTTGAATGTTCTTTCAGAAGTAACTGAGAGGAAAGAAAGTTACCTAGAACTCTTTGTTCTTTGAGGCTGATTCACTTTTCTGATCTAATCAGTTATTTTAAGATACTGCTTGCTAAGGCTGAAAGCTCTTGTTGGGTTCACTGGGGTGGTTTACAAATGCCTCTCTACTGCTGGACTAACATGAACATTACATTCTGGAAATGCAAAAGCTGGTTTAGGAGAATCCTTCTTCAAAGCTCAGTCTTCCCCCTGAAATTGTGCAAGGTGCTCTTGTGGTCTTGGTTGCAAACAGCACTGCATTTCAGCAGCTTTTGGAAGGGGAATCTTGCAAGTAACCATTGCATCACCCTTTGAATTCAGTGATTGTTTGGGGCAGGATATTCACAGGTGAAAAATATGCTTCCTACTCCTGTATTATGTATAGGGTTATTTAATTCCTGTTATATTACAAAGAAGCACATTGCAGTCACTGAAACTTTGCTTTTGAAACGACTCAGCTCATTCACACTCAGCAGTGGTGCTGATTTCAGTGGGAAAAACATTCTTATCAGTACAGGCAGGTGTATTAAGGTGTCCCAAATATTTAAGTGAACTATTTAAATACAAATCAATGACATCTCCAAAAAAAAACACAGATTTTATTTCAATTCAAAGAGTAAGAAAATTCTTTGTGAATCTGTTCATTTCCCATATGCTGGTGGGGTGCTGTTGAGAGTCTTTGAATCTGACGACATTGGAGATTAAAATAAAAAGGAGTGTCTGGAGTAAT
>JAOTQZ010000875.1:70582008-70598498 GCA_026546895.1 Pogonocichla stellata | reverse complement strand
AGAAGCACGCCACAGCTGGCCCCACACAGAGGGATGCTGCCCCTTCCCACGGAGTTCCCTATTTACCCCTACAAATCACAAAATATTTACATCCCTACAGTTGCACATCAGCTCTTGCTCTGTACCATTCTCTTTTTTTGGGACCTGCACCTCCTCAGCTTTACATGGTCAGATTTCCCCAGATCATTGCCCTGGCCATTACCACACCACCAGCTGAATCATAAAGTCAGAACACTGCCAGGGGAGTACAGCAAATCACTGAAAACAAAACTCCAGCTTCAAAGATCACTCCACACACAGTATTTATATACTCTTCTTTACTGCACCTCAAGCACGTAAATATATATATATAAATGTATTAAATATCCAAGTATAGCTTACAAACTAGCAGTGGTCTTATACAGTTTTTGGTGGTCCAAAGAACCACCAGAACAACAAACAGAAATAGCTCAGAGACAACCCTAGAACTAACATTTCCATGGTATTTTGTGCAGTACAAAACATGGGCTACAGAGCATGAAAAGCTGAGATGCTTTGAAAAGTGAGCAAACATGAGCAGTGGTTTTGTATGCAAATTAAAAAAAAAAATCAAGTGCTTAAAAACATGATAAACCTAAGTTGCTAAACTATGAAAATCTATTACGAAATTGCATTTTTTTCCATTCCCACCTCTTTTATTTGAATGCTGAGTGCTAAGAATGTACCATTATGTGGAATTTAGTCACGCAATTTTTTTTAGTTTTACCATTTCAATACGTAACTTGGAAAGCAACCAGTGAAATAGCACAATTTATCTCTAAAAGTAAGACCAGAGATTTTAGTGGCTCTTGATTATGTTTTCCTTGCAAGGATCCTTTGCAGAAAAGCACAAGCTACAGTTTAGAGCCCTGATAATTAGTGCCTGTGGGAATAAAGCAAATTATTTTTTTCCACAGCAACGTAATTTCCTGTAACTTTAATTTTTACATGATGATATTCCAGTGGTTGCTCAGACATAAGATTTTACTGTCTACGGTGTGAGTGGGATTTGGAACAATTATCTGTGTTCAGCTTAATTCCCCCATCTAAAAAAAAAAAAAAAGTTAGGTTTATAGCTATTAAAAAACTGTGTATGAAGAAAGAGTATTTGCCAATAATTTTAGGGATGCTAATGAATTCCTCTACTTTAGGGTTCAGTTATTGAAGATGACACAATCTAAGAGGTGTAACTGCTAAGAGCACCTGGAGCAGGGGTTCTCCACGAGAACTTACTGCCAAAACTCTGAGCATGTTTCACTGAGCAGGAAAAGCCCAAAACAATGGGTGCAGACACTGCTGAATGCAGGTGTCAGAGCTGCACCACAGACAGCAGGCTTCCCTGCTGAAACTAAAAACAAACATCAGCCCTTCTCCCAGGTTTTAACGATGCACGGGGATGCTGTGCTTAATCATCACGAGGAAGAATCACTGAACACTTCATAAAAAGCTTCTAAAATAGACCAGTGCTCTACCTGACTGGGAAAAAAAACAAAACCAAACCCAAACAAACCCTCCATTCCTAATCCCAGCTATGAAATTCATGTAACTTTCAAATGGACTCTGGGAATTACCAGCACAGCTTTACATAAACAGCAACAAAAAAACCACACACATACAGTCTTGCATAAAGTAACAAAAATAGCTTGTCAATTTTATTTTCGAAGAAGGAACAGAACTGATAGATGAGCTGCTCCTGCTTCTTCACAGCCAACAGCCTGAGTTCCACTTGAGTATTTTAAGCAATGGCCTACCAGCACAGGTGTTTATGCTTTTCATTTTTAGAGAGAAGGCATGAAATGCTGAGCTCCCAAGTCAATTATTTCTAGTAAAAAATGCTGTCCATTGACAAAAACTAAGTATTAATAAAGCTGTTCAAGGAATGCATTTTAATGCTATTCCTGAAAGATAGTTTTACACTCCATAATACATTCATCTTTGCTTCAGAATGAGTGTTTCTTAATGTATTAATTTGAACTTAACATTACTTTGCTTACACGACAGCTACTAATACTTTTCATTTTCAAATTTGTTTTATTCTCTGTTCAGAACTGCAGTTTTTCATCAACACCTCTACCAGTTATTTTCAATACCCACTTTAATCCACTGAGAAAATCAAAGTGTAGCATTCAACAACCAAATATTCCTCCATCTGAGTATCATGAAGCCTCCCAGACAAAACCATGAAACATTACCAGGAACAAAACAAAAACATTGTGCAGCATCAGGGACTTATCTAAGGACCACAACACTGTTTATCTCCTCACAAAAATAAAACAGCTTTGATTTACAAAGGAAAGCAAAAACTCCCTGGCCACAAGTTGTATTTTTCTGTTGTCATTTCACAGTGACACAGTTTCTGTTGTCACTACCATGACATCTCAGAGACCTGGAGAAAGAATTGGTCTTGCCATGGTGTGGCCAACAGAAAACACCAAGGAACAACTCAACCCCTGGGCTCTCTATTAACATTCAGAGGGTTTTTCTTACAATTCCATCAATTAGATGGCTCTTCCCCAAACAGACAACAGTCTGAGAGACAAACAGACCTGAAGAATGTCAGTGCACTGCCAGCAGCCCCACAAAGCAAAACCCCTCAGGTTCCACTGCTCATCTGCACTCCCTCTCCCTGTAAAACCAGAAGTGCTGGTCCCTGGCAGCACACAGATGCAGGCAATTCAAACCATCCTGTGGCAAATTAAAGAGCATCACTCACCTGAAGGAATCACAGGGAGCAATTCTCCCTGCAAAGAAGGAGCAGCAGGTTCTTTGAAGCACAGGGGAAAGTCACAAAGAGCAATTTGTCTTTCCTCTGCCATGGGATTTACCCCTGTCCATTCCTTTTCAGGGAGAAAGGGAGGAGGGAAGGAGGTGAGGGGAAACAGAGAAATAGATGGGCTGAAGATTTTACCTGCTATTTACAGCAACAGTTGAATGTTTAAGTGCCACTGTACTGAATGTGCTGCAGGAGAGCATGCACACACACACCCCTCTTCCTCACTTTTAGAAATAAATCAAGTCATCTAATCCATCAGCATACACAGAGGTTTCTAAACACATCTGTTATTTACCACCAGTCTATGAGTAGTCCCTAGTGCACACTCTTTTACTTTAGAGGAAAAAGTAATCTTAATAAAACTAAAAAAAAAAAAAAAAAAAAAAAATCTGTAAAGCTTAATATATAATTCACAGTCTTGACTTTTCAACGTTTAGCAGTGTATCCTGAGCAGGTTTTAATTTTGGCTGAATAGCAGAAAATCCTGCAGGGTTCATTTCAGGCTGCAGGCATTTGATCGTGCACTGACCTCGCAGTATTTACATTCCCCTCAGGAAAAGCTGGCATGCAGTCCAACTGGGGAAGATCATGTTAACACTGCTCCAGCTACCAGTGCTACAAGCCAGCAGAGGAACACTGGAAATAGTAGGGGGAACAATAAGGGCACGTACACAGAAATAAAATTAAAAGAAAGAGAAAGAGAAGGTCAAACAGCAGAAGAAAAGAACTGAGGAGACAAAGACTTGGAGACAGTTGTTTTTCTGATATAAATAAATCCCTTTTTTTTTTTTTTCAAACCAGTGGTGCAGAGAGGCTTTTAGACTACTAAAAAACCAAATTACTTCATCTCAAGGAAAATAAACTGATCGTAAGACTCGAAATTTTGCCTCTGATCAAAACAAATTAACAGCTGCCAACTGCAGCTTTGTCTGCCATTGTGTTTGATTTTTTGTTGTGGTTGACAAATGTCAAATTCAGACAGAAAATAACCAAACCATAACATCCTCCATGAGCTCTGCTTCTGACCATTCCCTCCACACCCCCAATGGGGACACGTGGTGAACCCAGCTGTTAAATCAAATCCAAAACCTATTCACCTCCATTCATTACAATTTAGGTCCCTACTGCTACAAAGAAATTAGACAGGAACACAAGAGCCAATTTGCCACAAATTCTACTCCAGTTTTTCTTAGAGGTGCTTAACCCATCTTCAAACAAGCAAAACAATTTTGTTTGTTCTTTACAGATTGACTCTGCCAGCAACATGATCTCCTATACGCCAGGCCTGGTCAAAGTGTATGAGACACAGAGGCTCTGAACCAGTGCTAGATTCATTTCTTCACCTCCTTGAAAAAATAAATAAAAGCCTTAAGTTACCAGAACTTCTTTTAAAACCCCGTTTCCAATTGCACAAGGCAGTTTTTCAAGGAAAACAATAAAAGCAAGAGCTCTTGCCTAAGTTAATGATTGCAATACTTGACAGAAAGGATGGTACCTTCAATCCTCATTAAAAGTTTGACAAGTCTCTGTCTGCACTAATCACTTAAAAACAGCATCACTACAAGTCAGAAAGAAAAAACAACTTCATTACTGAGCAGATGACTTCCTCCCCCTCCCATTTAAAACCAGGATGTTGAAAATTCCAACTCCTCAGCCTTGGCTTAAATCATCAAGGGCTGTGAAACTCAGCAAACCCCACCAGAGCCTAATAGGACATCAGCACTTTAATCTGATTTTTACTGATGTCTCACCCCTGGTTCTTGCCCAGCAACCAAACAGCAAGATTTTCAAGGAACTTGCATATCTGAACTCAGAAATGTTTGGAGGCAGCAGGCACCCAAACAAAAGACTCTAATGAGCAGGATAAAAAGCTGGCATTTGAATTGCTGCATTTGATAGCACTTTTTGTTGTTTTGAGCCGCAAAAATGAGCAATCAGAGGCACCAGAAATCCCGAATTTCTTGTCAGACAGGTTTGGCACTCTCACCTGAAGCTGGATCAAAACCACAGAGTGAGCTCAATTCTGAAAGTGTGTAGCTTAGAATGCAAGAATAAAGAACCTGCAGGAAACGGTTAAGAATAAAGAACCTTCAGGAAGAGGCTAAGATTTTTATTCTATGTTGAAAGTGAAGCAAAATGCAAATGTTCCAGGTAAGAAACTTGGGGGTGAGTGGTCTGTAGAAGAGGCATAAAGCACAATTTCTGTGTTCTATCTGTATATATATGTAAGGTAGAAACACTAGTGGCAACAGGAAGACCAAAAGAATGCCCTTTCATTAAATCTGCATTTAAATAGAAGTCACTTTGCCATACTACTAGGCATCACTCATCTAAATAATTCTGAAATGTCACCTTTTATGCTCTTTGCTAGGTACTGTGCAATATCTTCAGCTAGAAAAGTAGGCAAATTTAATGGTTTTGTTGTCAGTTTATCTGCTCTTAAGAACAAAAAACTTTCCTTAAGCCCTCCTCTTTGTGGCACTCACTACAGAGAAAGTTTAAACCTGGGAAATTTTTCAATTCAGTTTACAGGGGAAAAAACCCTTTCATTTAGTTATTGAACTGTCAGACAGACTGGAGCTGCAGATAAAGAAATCCAAGGCTCAGTACAAAGGAAATAAAACACCTTTTGCAGCAGGGTTAGCACAAGTGACACCCTCCCTGCAGGACAATGTCAGTCACACCTCCTGCCTGACCCAGGGCATCCCCAGTGACCTGCTCCTCCAAATTCACTGCAAGAGGGAGAGCTCAGGATTCAGTTAAACTAGTTAAAAAAGACATCAGTTCAAAAGTGAAATCATTTTAACTCTGCTGATACCACAAAGAAGATGGATCAATCAGCAGAAGCTGAAATGCTATTAATTAAAAAAAACCCAACAAATTAGTAACATTCATGTGTGCTTTAACAACTGCAAATATTTCTATGTTTCAGACCGGGTAAGCAACTGATCCCCACATCAAGCAGAGAAAATATGAGTTTGTGCCACAAGAGAGATGCCAGATCAGAACAGATGACACGAGTATCTAATGAGGTTTAGCTTGCATCATTCCTCTGATTAAAATTCATCATTAAAATGAGCACTTGATCTTACAACATTGATTGCTCAAACATGTATTTTTTGAATGCAAACATGTTTGTAACTTTCTTTTTCAACCTTGGCATCAAACCTTACAAAAGATTTCAACTAAAGAGTTTTCTATTTATCTAGAGGATTTTCCTTGTACATCAATATGTACAAAAGTAACCCTACAAAATGGTGTGAACAACACCTAAAATCCACAATAAAACCCTCCACCCCACAGTCGTAGCCATGAGGAAACCAAGTTATCCTTTTAGGCATTCAAGTAAATCAGATTGAAAGGTTTTCTTCTTCACTGGAAGCATCTGAGAGCACCATGTGTTTATTCTTGTTTTTATTTATTATTGTGTTTATTCCTGTTGCTCACAAAATTTTACTTCAAAGAGAGATTTCTGTCCCTTTTATAAACCAAGTTCATTCAAGAATTTTAAAGATTATACACCACATGTTTTTACTCATCTCAAAAACAGATCCCCAAAAATCATAAACATTATAGACATTGGTCAGGAGCTGCATAATCTGCAGGATTTAATAAAAAAATAGGGAATATAAAGAAAATCCGAAGTGACAGAATTTTGCTAGTAGTACAGCTCAGAACAAAAGCCAAAGCTGTATTTTTGCAGGATTTGTGCAATCACAGTACCCTGCTTATTCAGTGAGTAGCAAAGATGATAAAAGCTTCCAGGAAATACTGGAATGGAAAGATGGCAGAGATGCCATTTGAAATTGGAACTTTCACCATTTTGCTTTGAAACACCTTTTCCTACCAGGACCTCTCCAGGTCTGACACACCGAAACATTTCCAGACAAAAAAGCTCAAAATCTGTTTTTAAAGCACTTGTTTCTATTAAACATGATTTGTAATAGATTCTGGGAGAAGAAAAAGCAGGGAGTCAATTTTAAAGGTTGGGCTGCTTGGCAATATACCTTTCCTTACAAATAATTGTTCTTATTAAATCTCAGTGGAGAAATCCATGAAGAACTACATTTATGGAACCTCCTGAATATGCAGGTGTCTTTTTAATTGTTTATATAAAGCTCCAAGTTCATCACAGGCCACACAGACACTGAAAATACTGTCTTAAAAGCCTTTTTTTTCCCCATCCCATATATTTCAAACAAGCATTCAATTGAAGTATCATAGGTCTGGAGCAGAAATTCACCTTCACAACCAGCCACTTACCCAGACCTTCCTGTCCCAGCCAGCACTGGGAGCAGAGTTTTACTGGGGTGCCTCTGCTGGCAAGCTCCCATCCCCAAATTTCCATCCTGATGCTGGCTGCTCTTCCCCCCTGAGCATCACTGCCAGAGAACAGCTTCCCTTCAGCCAAACTGGGAGAACTGGGAGGCATGGCTATCTCACCATTCCCAAGAGAGGAGGCAGGGGAGGAGGCAGAAAGTTTAAATTTAGGTGTTTACTTACTGAAAGGCAGAAAAGAGCACAGATGCAGGCAGCACACTGGCAGAAATCCCAGCAGTCAGGGCTCTGGAGCTTTGCTCCCAGCAAGGATTCCCCTGCCTGAAGCCCCAGCAGAGCCCTCTCCCCTCTCACACACAGCACTGGAGTGCTCTGCACTGCCAGCCCAATGCACCTCAGCTTTAATCAAAGGGGAATTCATTAGAATAAGAGCTGGGGGAACATAAACATGTGCAGGAAAAACAGGCTTGGTGCAACACCACAACAGACACCAGGTCTGATCAGCACCACAAAACTCTGTCAGACCACAGGGAGAAAAAAAAAAAAAAAAAAAAAGTGGGTGCAACTCCTTCAATGCAAAAGCAGAACATAAAAGGCACCAGGCAAAATCTGAGCCTGTAAAAGTTCTACAGTTCTACAAGGAGTAGGCTCCTCTGCTGGTTCTCAAGGTACCTGCCTGCCAGGTGAGCAGTTTTTGGAAGTGTCCCTCAGCTCCAGGTGCTGCAGGATATGGGTACAAGATGGGGGGAAGAAAAAGAACCTGTGCAGCACCCAGATACAACAGGAAGATGAAATACTGCTGTGTGCCCCCTAATCATTCCTAAGGAGGCACATCAATTATCTTTTTTTGCAAAGAAGGGAAGGTTTGGGGAAAACAATATACCTCTGTATTTATTAAACATTGCAGCAACCGTGCACAGGAAAGTTTTGATTGATGAGCATTTCCTTGGCTTTTTCCCATCCTTCCCACATGGTGAATACCAAAAATGAAAGAAATGCAAGAATTCACTTTACTGGAGGAAATGTAGAGAATATCCACTTACTACTATTAGTACTTAATCACCAAAGATGACCAAAGCTAGGGAAAAGATCTTTCCACTTCAAAAACAAGGACCTAGAGACCAATTTACTAACTTGTTAACAAATATCAAAAACGTCTGAGTGTCTTCAACACCTTTCTCATGGACTTCAATATTTCCCGTAAC
Organism: Pogonocichla stellata; assembly: GCA_026546895.1. Taxonomy (NCBI): domain Eukaryota; kingdom Metazoa; phylum Chordata; class Aves; order Passeriformes; family Muscicapidae; genus Pogonocichla; species Pogonocichla stellata. The sequence continues at coordinate 70,590,224 of JAOTQZ010000875.1, read as the reverse complement.
TACTTATATACAGGTATTTTTGTATTTTAAAATAATTGTTCATTAATCCCTACAAGTGTTTAAAAAAAAAAAAAAAACACAAAAGAAAAAACAGTAAGCTGCCTCATGCTTTCAAGTCTTCCTCAGTGAAACTGAAGCATTTAAGGTATTGCCCAATTTAGAAACACACTTCAGGAAAGAGACAGCTCAAAATACCAACCACAGACGTCACAGGCAAGAAGAGCCTTCAGGAGCACAGCAATTCTGACATCCACATTTGATATCCCCCTCCCAGCCTAACTCTGAAACAGGCTCCCAAGCCAGGGATGATGCCCCCTTTCCAGCATGCACACCAGTCACACAACTTGTTTTTGCAGGGTGAACTCCGGCCACCCTTCCCTCTGGGAGAAATCCCATTAAGCTGGCTGGTAGGAAACCAGCTCCCACTCCTCCTCCTCCTCCTGCCTTGCCCCTGGCACTGCTCCTCTCTGCCTGGTTTGCTCTCCACCCCTTCCCCTCCTGCTCCCACCCTGCAAACCTCCCCCTGCACATCCAGCCCAGCAAAAGTCACTTTTGGGATGCAGCCCCACCCCTCCTCTGCCCCACACCCATTTCTTCCTGAGCCTAGAATCCTTCCACCTCCACACCCAGCTTCAGCTCTGCGGTATTTTTGGTTCTTGAAACATTGCAGTGGAAGAAAGAAGCAAATGTTGTGAAACAGATAATAAATGTGCAGGCAATTCCCATAAAAGTTCTCCTTATCTGAACAGCTCTGCTCACTACAAAAGGCACAGCAGAGCTTGGAGCTAAGTTCCAGCTCACCCAAACACCATTATTTGATCTACAGGTCTCACCATGCAAGAAAAAGAATTAGGTTTATTCTTCATTTTAGTAAAAAAAAGGTTAGAGGCAACAAGAAAAGAACTAAATTTCCGGGAGGGACACTGCGATTCTTGGTCTTGGACAAAAACTGTTTGATCTGTTCGTATTTTTCTCAAATTCCATTTTTCCTTTCAAGAGAGGGCTTTTTCTGCAAACACAACTGGTTGTTCTTTGATTTTCTGGAGAAAGTCTCAGCTGAATGGGAAAGGATCTTTAGAATGCACATAAAAGACAAAGGCTCAAACGAAGGCTGAATTCTCAATGAGCACAGGTTTATTTTGGCAAACAACAGAAACTCAGAGCTGAATGAGATCTTATCCCTTTTAATCACTCCATAAACTCTTCTTGCCTTCCCCATTTCCAAGCTACGTGTCTGCAGTAAACAGACCTGCACTGACAAAAGTCTCTCTGACAGCAAACAAAACTTCTCTGTGAACTCACCTCGGCTTTGGCCGGGCTTTGCCAATGCCTTGATCCAGCAGCAACAGGCTGCTCTGAGGAATGCAGAAAAAGGCAAACCTCAGGAGAAAACCCTCAAAATCCAACCTCAGCCCTCTTAATTCTGTGAGCTTTTAAGAACTTTTGCAGTCAGCTTTTGTACTGCCCAAAAAGTGTCAGTCCCACAGCAAAGTTAAGAGAAACCAAACTCTAACATCCAAACAGCTTTTACCTAATAGTACTTCTGTAGGAGCCAGCCTAGGTGGACTGATGAGAAATTCCTCAAATATCATCTCTGGATTAATTTTCAGAACAACCTTACTTGGTAAATTAGTAATTTAAATAACGTAACTCTTGTTTGAAAAGAAAAAAAATACAAAAAATTGGACATAGATTCAGAACTACTGCAATGAGAACCAAAAATGCAAGAAAAGTAAACAAATGCCTGAGTTTTAGATCATTGGGTCATTCTAACCAAGGAAAAGGGTTTCTTAAGCACATGCATAAATGCATACATATTTATGTAATTTTAGGTAGTATTTATGTTAACTGCCAAACCCAGTGCCTTGGCACCTAAAGATTATGAAGTCATCACAAAGTGCTAAAAACATCAAGCAGGAAATTCTCAATGATCTTGCTAGGTGAGCAGCCTGAGGCCCATGACCAGGTACATCTTCTCTAGTGAGGAGCATCATAATGGGATTGTCCCGTGGGGTCCTTTTCCTTAGGCACTTACAAATAAATAACTTAAGCTCCCCACAGCACCATCCAGCTCAGATGTGTTTTGGGGATAAAGCTCTTAACTTTCCAGAGCCCATGAGTGAACAATACACTCAGCATAAGTACCCAGTCCAGTGAAGGACCCTAAGCAGGACAGAAGAAAAATATCAAGTTTGCTGCACCACAATTTCCAAGCCTCAGGAGTTACACTTCATAATACAGAATAATTCAGAATAATTAATTCAGAATAATACAGAAGATTCAATACTTAACTGAAAATAACAAATGTTGTAATGGAATGTATCAGTTTTACAGTCAAGGGCCCCATATTCTGATTGAAAGTTTAGCTGTATAAATACCAAACCAAGCATTATTTCAGCAAAGTTTGCAGCTAGAGCTCCCACCAAGTGCCAGGGAAGGGCTGTCTGTGCACAGGTCTAATGCAAAGCAAACCAACCCAGATTTTCTCACTCTGAAAGAGACAAAACCCCTAAACAATGAAATCCCTCTCCCTAGAACAATACAAGGTGTCAGGCTTTGCACATTTTTAACTCCAAACAGCAAAGGACACCTTTTGTCATTCGGATTTACCAGAGGTGAGGAGAGTGTGGGGAAATGATTGTGTCATTAGCAAATACTCCACTACTCAAAAAAACCCACCAAAAATAACATGCAAAAACGCCAAAGTCCTAGCTAGCGTCAGCTCACTCAGACAACCCTGCACCAAAAGAAAACTAGAGTATGCAATGGGAACAGCTCCTAATCTGTGCCTGTTTTAGTGCATCTTTCCACCTCAAACTAGAACAAATTCAGTGCCATGGGAGAGGAAAAAAAAGTGTAAAATAGTCACCATTTGGTATTTACTTATTCTGAAACCGAGTGCACACATCCCAAGAAAAATACAGTGTCCTTTAAAAATAATGACTTTTCAATGCAGGCTGTACACCGAGTCATTTGTTTGAAATGCCAGTCCAAGGAATGCTAAGATTCAGCTGACGATTATCTCCTCGACATTATCCCAATTTGATTATACAGTGTTTACTACATCAAAGCCAAAAAAAGCACAGCAATAGATTCAGCAACACACCCACTTGGAACACTGAAGACCTATTATTAAAGAACCAGAAGAATAATTTTCAAAAGGTTTTTATTTTCAAACACAGTCTAGCATAAGATCTTACCATAAAGGAAGGTTGTTAAACATTTCTATCCAACCCACATATTTGAAGCTGTGCCTCAGAAGTTAGGTCAAATTATTTATGTGATCAGGAGACTTGACTCTCCTTGTCTAACTCTGACTGGACACACTGCAGGAATCCCACAGACAGGTTTCAGTGCTGAAGCACCAAGAGCATGACATGAACATTAATTTCCTTGTGACTTTGTAACTCACATGAAACAACATGGTTCTTTCAGATCTAACCACAAACAAGCTGGCAATACTTTCAGTTTGAACACAGTTCTATTACGCTGCAATTGACACAACAAACACTAAAATCCAGCAAATCAGTACACATCAACGAGCAGGTTTGGTTAAAAATCCACGTGTGGGGTGTTTGTATAGCAGAAGGTCACAACAGCCCGTGCTGTCTGACCCTATGCAGAATCCCCAGAGTAGTTAAAATTTAGACAACCAGAGTTATTATAATCAACACAGCAGCCGGAGTTACAGTGCCCAGGATTAGTGATTATAACATTGTCACCCTGTCTACCTTAGCTCTCACATCCTCCAGCAGCAGCAGGGCTGAATGAGACAGCTTTACAAGGAGAAGCTATCACTGGGCAGGAATTCAAATTCAGCCCCAGACACTGCACAACAAACCAGTACTTAACTCAGGATGCCAAACTGGTCAGAGCATGTGAACCCTTCAGCAGGCTGACAGCACCATCCCTGCCAGCCTCCCACACCTACCAAATCACGCAAGGGCTTGTGCAACACGTTTCCAAAGACAGCACAGCTCCAAAACACAAACTGGGCTATTTTGTGCTGGCTGTCAGCACAACAGTCAGCTCCATGCACATCCTCACAGCTATGGCAACACCTCGAGAACAACACCTTGGGAGGATGAGGGCACACAACCAACCTCAGTAAGAGTGTCCAGAAGAGCATCAGTCACTCTACAACAGCTGTTCACACACTTGTTTATTCCAGCAAAGCCCAAGTGGCTATTTCCCGGTTGCTACAGCTGGCCAACACACTGTCCACAGGCTTATTCTGCAAGAAAAGGCTCCAACTCCAGAAGATTTTTTTTTGTACACACAATGTGCAAACACAGCTTTCTTTAATTCTCACTTGTCTTCATTTAACAATCTGCACAGAACTCCAGAGGTGGACTTCTTAATGGATCCCTGACCTCAGCCTGGTGCATTTCTTGTCAATTGTACACAACTCAGCTGCAATGGAAATTGCAAGAAGGCAGAATAGAACAGAAAAACTAACATGTTGCTTACTAGCACATAATCTGCCCTCCTAGACAGCACAGCACCTATTCTGGTCAGATTTCTGGGAGCATGCTACAGTTTTTCAACTTCGTTTAGGACCAAATCAAACACACTCATAAAACAAACAGACATATAACATCCACCTCACAGTGTCTGCAATGCATCTTACACAGGGCAGCAGCCCTGTGCTCAAAACCACAACGCAGAAAAAACCTACCTGCAGCCCACAAACTCTATATGTAACCCTCACTCATAAAAATCCCACTAATGACATTTTTAATTTAAAGACATCAACCCAAACACACAGTGCAGTGAGCAAAAACTGAATGAATTCAGAAAAACCTGTGAATTGCTAAATAGAAGGAAAAGAAGCATATTAACCAAACATACACAGGTGCCACTTAAAAATTTTCCAGATAAGGACGGTCTACCTATCTGGAGAGGAAAAGCTTGTAACAAGTTGGTAGAGATCCAACCAATAAACCTTTGACTTCTACACAAGAGCCTGATTTTCATGTGTCTCATCCAAAAAGACAATACACCCAGCAAGCCTACCACAGTGAATGTGCTCCTCAAAACATAATAAAACTGTACCAAAAAAAAAAAAAAGGAATCAATGCTACAAGCAGAAGGGTTGCAAAGAAAATGGCCAAATTAAACCTTCAGTATGGCTTTAATCAATGTAATTAGAGAACAGAGCTGAAACCAAGACTCTTCTTCCAGTGATGAAGTAAGACCTTGCCTTTGTGAAAGCATTTATGGCACAAGAGAGTACACACACACATGTCAAGCAAACAGACAAATTCAAGGTATTCTTGGCTTGCAAGGACACTTGTTGCTAGATGGTTACATTCACAGCAGAAACTGCATTTGAATCTGCATCTCAAACACCTTAAATTAACACAAAGTCAAATTTTTTAGCTGTGCAGAATTCAGAAAACAGAGGACTACACACGCTATGACAAATGTAAATGCTCCTTCTGGATTTATAGCACAACGTTCAAGTCCAGTTTGGAGCGCGTTCAAAATTACAGCGAGATTGAGACAAACTAATTGAAAATTACAGTATTGTGACAAACTTTCAACTTACTTGACATAATACCTTGCGCCTTCAAAAGTATACGCCTCCTCCCAGCCTGTGGGTAAGTCTGGAAAACAAGCAGCAAAACATTCCAGTTACCTTCTGAAATGATGCTGGTCTGCTCCCCAGCACCGCGGCAGGTAAAGGACGGGTCTGATTGCACCTCCAGCCCCAGAAACAAGGCTGACTCACCAGGCTGCCCGAGTGTGAATTCCGTGAGCCAAGAGAAGCTACCTGCCCACAGCTGACTGGGGTTTCTCCTTCTCAAACAATAACCAGGATGGTTTAAGCGTGCCCTTGTTTAACACTCCTTCCCCTGCCCAGCAACTCGGGGTCACCACCAGCTCTCCCTGGCTGGAGCTGCAGCAGCATCAGGTTACCTGGCAGGCAGAGATCTGAACAAAAACCCACCTGAGCTCCGGGCAAGTCCCAAGCTCCTTGAGAGGCACATTTCAACCACACCACCGGGCATTAGCACTGCATTAGCATAACTCCACCACTGTTGGGACTAACAAGTGTTTCTGCAGTGTTTACAACTCTTCTGTATTTTGCATGAAAATCCTTTTCCATGTAAATCTAGTGGAGGGTGTGTTTACATCTCTTCCTTTGTATTACCACTCTTAAGAGTCAGGAGTCCAGATACAAAAACCCCACACCACTAAAGGTCAAAATTGCTCAATTAGCAGTTTCCTGGTGTGATGGAAGCTCTGGAGGTGTTGGGCACCTCTAGATGCACCACTACCCCTGTCAATGGATATGCAGCACTCTCTCGTGGAATTATAAAAGCAAGAATGAATTTCCTAAAGGAAAAAAAAAAAAAAATCAGTCTGGGTTATGTGGTGGTTTTTATACCCCTCATTATTCACCCCCATCTTCTGCAGAACAAAAATCAAGGTGTCTTTGATAATGGCACAGGGCAAAGTACAGCCAACAGGAAGCGTCTCCAGCAGAAGTATTTATGGCTGCTACCAGAACTTTGCAAAAAATACCCCTTCAGTGCTGAATAGCTCGAAGAATAAAAAGCACTTCAATTCATAATGGAGGACAAAGCTTTCCTCACCGTCTAGAATATGCCTCACAGTATTATTCAACAGAGAGCTTTACAATAATATACACCTGCAGAAGAAGTGCCATTCACTCAAAAATTGTTTAAGAGAAGAAAGTATCTTGAACATGTTTGGGCTAGGTTCCGAAACAGTGGTCAGAGCAAAAGAAGAGAGAAACCCCAGAGTAATTCTGTTTGTTTGTATCTATGTATGGAGAAATTCACTAACATACGCATGAATGAGGAAAACTACAGGAACAGATCTGGATTTTAGACACTTCAGGATCGGAATGGTGAATTATGGTCAATGTATCCAAGGTCATGCCTCAGCCTTTTGTCCAGAAACAAGTTTAATTTACTTGATGATAACTCTGCTCTGTTACACACAATACTCCAGATACTCAAAAGCCAACTGCATTTCCTTTAGAAGGCACTTAACAGCAGAAACAAATGAGACACTTGGAAAACTGCTGGGAAATCATCATCAGTCAACAGAGACGGTGGGAAGAGTTTAAAAAAAGAATTAATACTCAGCTAATGGCAGTGTTGAACAAGAAAAGCACTTCACACACATCTGCCCCCTTGCATATTGCTGTAGATGAAGGCCACTTTCTCCATCTGAGCACTGAGAGCAGCAAGAGGAGCCTGATAGCAATCAGCAGCTCTATTTCCCAGCATTACATGACTTCTTACAAACAACACAACCTTCACTGCAAATCAACCTGCAGAGTTCTAACAGCCAGAAACCTGTGGTTTTTAAACTATTCCCAACTCTAAAAAAAACCAAACCAAAACAAAACAGAAAAAAACCAAATAAAAGAAAGGCTGCCCACAGTTTTCTAAAAGGCTGCTTCTGATTCCTTAATGCACACGTATTAACCAAACACAAAAAGCAAATAATCTGATCCGGACCGATTCCCTTGCAGATTATTTCCCCGTGATTATCCAAGCGCCAGCACACAGGAAAACAACCTCATGTCTTGCTACCCTGCACCACCTCCCAGCGGCACATGCAGCCCGTGTGCCACCCCAGCAGCCAGAGCTCGGCTCTGGGGCTCCGGCGCCCGCTGCAAACCTCCTCCAGCACCTCCTGCTGCTCCTTCTGCAGCGTGGAACGAGCAGCAAAGCAAAGGCTCCATCCCACCCTCCTCCCTCCAAGTTATTGCTAACGCTCCCAGTCCCTTCCCCTCCTACCTATTCCACCTCTCCTAGTCCCTTGGAAACCACACAGGCTCCCAGCCCAGATGGAAGCGCGGGGAGGAAAAGGGTTTCTAGGTGACTAGCGAAAGGAGCTTCCACACTTCCAGCACACCTATGCTGGCTACGGACACGAGCGCTGCTGGAAGGAGCAGTACGAGGAGCGGCTCCGTGCCGAAGGGAGGAAGATGCTGTGCAGGTGGATAACCGGGGCGGTCTCTAATGGTAACTAACAGCCTGGCAGGGGTGACACAAGGCGACGGGGGAGAGCACAGACAGACACACGGCACGGGCACGGCGCGGGCAGGGGGACAGGGAAGGCGCTCCGAGAAAGGCCGGGCAGGCAGGGGCTGCAGCGCTGCTCACCCCGGGGGAACAACTGCGGGGAAGGGGGAAGCACTGAGTGTCCCGGGGGGTCCGAGGGGAGCCGGG
>JAOTQZ010000875.1:70558418-70578808 GCA_026546895.1 Pogonocichla stellata | reverse complement strand
CGGACGGAGCGAGCCGCGGCCCCGCTCGCTGCCAGCCCCGCTGCCAGCCCCGGTGTCCCCGTCCCCGCCCTGCCAGCCCCGCTGTCCCTTTCAGCACGAAGCGAATCGAACTTTGCTCCTGCTCCCGCCCGGGTGGCTGAGCGCGCTGCGCGCTCCCGCCGCTCCTGATGTAGAAGCGGAGGGCTCCGAGCGCAGAGAGACGGCTCGGCTTTCCTTCGTGCGGAAGGAAATCCTTCATTCCTTCAGCCGTGCTGTCTGTGCTTTGCGCCCCTGCTCCGGAAGATGTCTGCGATACGGCAGGAATGCGTGTTTTCGGCCTTTCAGGGAGGTGGTGGCAGCAATTCGGGTAAAACCCGCGGCTGCACCACTGAAATCCACTCCCTGGGCCGGTGTATGGAGTTTAGTTCACGTGGATAATCCGATTGCATGTGCATTTATGCGTAGCCACACGCCCCTTCGATTTAAGTTACACATGACAAGTGTAAATTGCTAAAACTGTGCCGTGGCCGTGATATTTCTAAGAGAACCTTGCCTTGCAAAACCACTTTTGGAATAAGCACTAAGGCTGGGAAATCTCGCAGCATTCCCATGTCCACTAAACATTTGTAATTCACAGCTGACCATTTTGAACAGGCAGGTTTGTCCCCTTTCCCATTCTGAACACCTTAGGAAAAATAAAATTGGACAGATGAACTGTTTTGTGGTTTGGTCCCCATCACGCCATGTGGTCAAAACTTTAAATCCCTGCTGTGCCACACAAGATATTCCAGACACGAAGAGCAGTGAATGTGAGAGGATCTGGAGCTATCTTTAAGTAACTGGATGCAAGATGAGAATTCCTCCCTGTCCAGCAATACCTTTCATTTCCACTCAGCACTGACAGCACCTGAGATTTATAGACTACCAGAGAACAGTACTCTGGGGAAAACACGAGTTATTCTATAAACAGTTCCCTTCTCCCCTAAGAGCAAGAGCTCTTAGATGAGGAGTAAAGTGAGTAATAGATCTCCTTGTGAAGGGCTGTGGAAAGCTGCCTGGCAACAGCCAGGGGGGGATTGTCTGCATTTTGGGCTCCTGAGGTGGTAGTGGTCATGTCCTAATATTTCCCCACGCAGCCTAAGTAAAGCACAGAGCAAGTGCTCTTCATCCCCAGAGCAGTGTTGTTTTGTGTTTTTTTTTTCCCTAGCAGAGCAGTGCATGCAGCACAGCCAGGCTTATATTGGCCTAGATGCATAAATTAGGTATTTAGGTAGAATTTAGGTGCATAAACCCTGCCCGATCCCAGCACGTGTTTTGCCAAATGTGTTCCTCAGGCAGCCAGGTTCTGCCAGTCCCTTGCTTTGCAGCCTCCTCCTGCTTTGCTTGTGCTTGGAATTGCTGCCATCCTGGTAAAACTAGGAGCATGGTACCTGAGATATGCCCAAACCTGGCTGAATTCTCAGGCAAGGCGTTATTGCCCCAAATGCCACGGAGGCTGGGTAAATTTGCCACACCTGAGAAAGACTTACAGGTTTGGTTTGTGAATAACTCAGAGCAAGCAGAGTCACCACCACGAGCACCACAGGGAACATGCTCAGCCTCAAGGATGAAGGGCATTCAAAACCAGGCCACTCTATTCCCAGGAAAATGCTTTTGCTCCAAGCTATGGGCTGTTCTGGAGCCGAGACTATTCCCTGAGCATACTGGAGGTGCTGCTCCTCCCCCTCACTTTATTTTGCAAATATAATTTTTGGCTATAGGGTGGTGGCATGACTGGCTGGTCTCATGAATGGGAAGCTCAGCCAGGGAGTGAGGGAAGACCTTGGTTCTGTTTCACCCAGGGACATTCAGCTCAGGGACTCAAGTATTCTATGCTGAGTAGCCATCAAATAAAATGTGTTTGCAGATGCACCCTGAACTCCCAGTGATTTCTGAGCCCAAAGTTTTACCATTTTGTGGGACAAAGGCTATGAGGGAAACCACATCTGCACCTTTTGTGCAGGTTGGTGCTGGCAGTTTTTCTTTCTGAAGGCTGCTGTAGGTTCCACAGTTAAAACTTTTGCTTCAAAGTTGGTCTAAAAGTTTGATCAAAACAAATCACACACGGGGCTTTTTGCAGAGCTCAGTAATGGTACATATTTTCTACAGTCAGATAAGTGCTTGGATGCTCTTAAAGGAGGGACTCAGGAACAACATTTTGAAAGAAAAAAAAAAGGTTTATCACTAAAAGGAGTAAAACTTCTCTTTGAAAGGAGTTTATATGACCATAAAAACTGCATGCATAATTCAAGACACTACATATCATAGCTTTCACATCATTCTTTTTTTACTATAAAGATGAACTAATGATTCCAAATGTGAAAATGGTCAGAGTGGTTTATAAGACTCAGAGAAATCTGTCAGAATGCTCCCATCTGACCAATGATTTTTAAGGTTTTTTTCCCCAAAAGAGTTGAAGACACTGGGAGCTTGGGATGCAGTAAAAACCCAGCTCCATGGAGATTTTTCTTTTTCCCATGTTTCTCCACACTGACCCAAGCTTCTTCCCTTCCTCTTTCACCTCCACATGACAGAACCTTTCCTAGCAACTCCCCCAGGGCCAGGGAGTACTTAGGGAGAAGGAAGACTATTGATGTTTTAAAAAAATAATTTTGTCTCAACAATGTATTCATAATCAAAATACTTAAAATTCCTGGGGCAAAGGAGCCCTGCCCACAAAACAATGAATCCCTTTAAATGAGATTAATTACAAACAGCATGGAGAGAACATTCATTGAATGAGACTCAGAGGATTCCATCCACACCTCTCCCAACAGGTCTGAGGTGACAACAAACATGATGAGGCAGTAGAAAGGGCTGGACCATAAGCACAGCATCCTCAAAGCCTCTCAGGCAGGGAGTGGACTGCAGGCAGGGAAACACAGAGCATCCTGAGCTGGGAGAGACCCACAAGGGTCATCAGATCCAGCTCCTGGCCCTTCACAGAGTCACACCACGAGCCCCAGGGAGTTTCCCAAACCTTTCTTGCACTCTGTCAGCCTTGTGGCCGTGACCTCTTCCCTGGGGATCCTGTTCCAGTGCCCAGCCACTCCCTGGGTGGAACACCTTTCCCTGATCCCCAACCTGCCCCTCCCCTGGCTCAGCTGAGGTCATCCCGTGGGTCCTGCACTGGCCGTGAGAGGGACTGTGTTCATCACAGCTGAGCCCGTGTGTTCTGTCAGCATGAATCAAACTGGATTATCTCATGGAGCCTGCGACTTTACATTTTTTATGTTGTTTAACTAGGGAGACAATATTACCCTTTAAATGTGAGGCAGGACCTTTGCTGGAGGTGCAGTTTAATATTACACACTCACAAGGGAGCTGCTTCCCTTTTACCCCATCCCTGAGCATCAGTTTTTCTTGCCTTTGTACCAATACTGCAGTCCACGGTGAATTACATCAGTTTGCTGATCTGATAGAAAATAAATCACCAATTCCCTCAAATAATTAGTTTCCTATCAGATCAATAAGCTGATCTAACACGTCCTGAGGTCACTTGATAATAGATCCAACACATGGGGTGAGAAGAGAAGAACCACTCCTTCAGGCTACATTCCTCAATGGTGAGGAGGGGGGAAAAATCAACAAATCCACTAATTGATGTTCTCTGGAGTCAGGGTATCTCTGTGCAGATGAAAGAAGCAATTAGCCTGGGTCAGAGGAAATAAGGAGGAGGAAAAAAGCTGTTGAGCACAGGCTCTGCAGACAGCTCTGTTGGTAGAATGGAGCCTCTCCTTGGCTCCAAACAGAGAGCCTGACACTGCCCAGGGCTCCTGTCTGGTGGCTCTGCAGGCTGGAAGTTTTTCTGAGGGTCACTGGTACCAGAGGCACAGGAATCCCCTCCTGGGTTAGTGCACAGCACCAGTGTGACTGAGCAGGCTTTGGGTCATTAGCCTGCCTGCCACCAGCACCAGCCATCCTCACTCCCTGGGAGATGCACAGCCAAACACTCAGGCAGCAGAAACAGAGTGCTAGCTCACAGCTTAATAAGTTTTGCAATCTGTGCTTGACAGGAAAAGCAGTTGTTCTCTTTTCAAAACTATTTTTTTATCTGCAATTAATGATTTCCAGGTCTAGCTGCGCCGTGTAGAATTTTTGTTTCCTTTATGGCAGTGAATCCTAATATGAGGCCATTTTCTTTGAAACATCCAGCCAGGCTAATACAAAACAAACTCCAAAGCCAAAGTGAGATCTGCCTTTCCTTGGCAGACAACACCAGAAAAGCAAAAGGGCTTTTTATTTTCTGAACCAGCATCCTGTTGCCAGAATCATCCTGCCCATTCAGGGCGATTTTGGACAGAGAACACTTTTTTGTTGCAAGCCTCTTTTCAGAGGCTCATTCACTGCATGGTTCATGCCATGTATGTGCCATGATGCATCTTCCAGCCTGAAGGGATGGGTGCCACATTTGGGACCTTCAGGCTTTTTTTACTGATCCTATGATATTCAATGTCTCAAAAAGGATTGAAGCTTTTCAAGATGAACAGCTACTTTTCTGGAGCCTTCTTTTCTTCCTTTTCACACCACTTCCCAGCCTTCTTGCTTAGGAAGCACTCAAACCCTTTGTAACAATGGTTACCTGTAACTTTCCCACAACATTAAAAATTGCATTTTAAAACCATGTTTATTACCAGGATTAGTTTAAAATAGTATTAAGAAGCAAAGAATTTGTGAGGGGAACACAGTGATCTCAATATCCTACTTTTCCCCTCACTGGCTGTTGCCAGATACATGTGTCTTAAGCCAGGCTATTTCATCTTTCAAATAACCCTCTCAATTGAATCACCTGGAAGGAAATCATATCCAGTACAACACAAATAAATTCCCTGTCTCTCACCTGGCTTCTCTGTTTCATCAGTATCTGCTAGACTTCAGCACCTGCTTTTCTTCACACAGTTATCATCCCTGCTGCTGTCCAGTTGCACCAAAACCTGCTCTGTTTCAAACTGTGGGAGATGAAGAAGCTTTTCTGTCCTGGAAGAGGCAGAAGATGACCTGAGTTTCTCCAGAGAATTGCCTTTGTTTGTTCAGTAATTGCTTGAACAAATGAGAATGAGCTTCCTGTGGAACATCTGGATGAGCTTCACCTGTGGTTTGCATTATGTGAGATATCCAGGGCCCTGTGGCTGCAAGGGCTTTATTTATGTGGTCTTTTATGTGGTCTTTTTTCATACCTTTCCTCATGTGCACTCATTTCCCCCCCACTTTTTTTTTTTTTCCAGTGGGGCTAGTAAGAATTTGCAGTATGTTTATGCTTAATACCCACTGTATAATGAATTTTAAGCTATTCCCAATCAACTTTCAGCAGCTGACAGTCTTTTTCCAGAGCAGGGTGAAATAATCCTGTGTTTCACCCTTGAGGTTTTAGTAGGCACCCTTGCTGCAATTTTCCATAAAACCATTCTGTTGTGGATACCTTGGCCATGAAGTGCTTTAAGTGATACTATTTTTGCAAACCATTTAACATCTTAATCAAATCAGGGGCCATTTTCTGTAATCACGCAGTTGGTGTAATGTGTGTGTCAGTCTTTACGGACCAGACAGAAGATTACGAGTGATGTGCTCTAATAGTGTTACAGCAGAACAACAAGAAAAGTATCTATTTTTAGCCTGTAATTTTCCCAGCATTATAAGCAAATCCAAGCCATATTTTAACTTGTTGATCTAAAATTCCCTTGACTATATTTAGATATGGGCTGATATCTGTTTCAAGGCTTGTTTTGTTGTTAACAGCACTCACCTTTTATCATCTTAGCAGGTTCTTTCTGGCCTGGTCTATTTACTAGAAATTCTATTATTGTACTGTTGTATTTTTGTGTATTTCAGCTTTTCTGTGCACATCTCTTTCATCTTATCCTCATGAACTGTGTTCTTCCATAGTTTCAGCTCTCCCAATGGGAGGTACGACAGAGTTTTGTTCTTTCACATTTGTTTCCTTTACATCTGATTTACATTTTACTCACAGTAAGAATATTTTGTTCACTGCATGACACGAGTTTTACTTACTCGTGCTGAATAGTTATTTAAGTGAAAAAAAAAAAAAAAGAATTACTGAAACTTGGCTTGCAAAGCTGTGTCCAGCTCAAACTGAGTGTGTTTCAGGCAGTGGGACTGACAAAGGGAAGGTGTCTTCTCCCAAGGCTTCTTTGACAGCAGCAGTGGGCTGGTCAGTGTAGCCAGTAGAGTTCATACAGACTGTGGAGCAGCTCTAATTCTGATGCAGGGACCTGTATCCACTCACTTGGATCACACCTTGAGCTGTTCTGGCTCCACTGACTCTGCTGCAGGGGTGGGATTCCTCCCCAGGTGGGAGGAGAGACTTGATTGTCTCTGCTGCAGTCAGAGGGATCAAATCCCACCTGAAACACAGCTGCCATGTGGACAGCTCCCACAAAGAGCCTCCCACACGGAGTATTTCTTTTAAAGACAACTGTATCCACTCATGGGAAGATTTACAAGATGTTTTTATTCCTATGAATTTAACTGTGCCTTTTCTTCCAATCAGTTTCTTCATGACACTTCACACTGGTTGATTGCAGCTTTTAGACTTCACCTCTGACTATTCAGACCTGTTCTGCTTCTTCATTTTGCGCTGAGGTTCTGTGGCATCAGCTGGTTTCATTTTCAGAACCTGTAATCAGACCTAGCTCTGTTCTGCAGCCAATTCTCACAGTCTTTAGCAAGCTAAAGCTGTGTACTCCTAGCAATCTTTTTCTCAGGGTCTCTTGGTTCTTATGGTATTCTGATCTCAGATTTGATTTGGACAATTACACGATCAACAGTGCTTTCAAACACTGTAAGTGTCTGGAAAGATTTCCTCTTGGTTTCAGTTATACAGTGGCCATGTCTCAAATATTGGTCTTTGCAAGAGCACAATATTTTCTCAAATCTCTATAGCACAGGATTTCTCATTTGCAATCTGGTGCTTCAAGTCCTGCAGTACTCAGAGTTACCTTAATTCATCTTTCTTTTCATCAGCCCTCTCTCCTTTTTAAAGAAAAATTGTGTTATTTTATTGAACCTGCTTCAACCATATCCTCCATTTCAGGAGAATTTAATATGCTTTGAACTATTTTAGTTTCTACTCCACAGTGGTCTCCCCTTTCCACTCCTTCTGGTCTTTTTTTCCTCCATGTCATCTTTTGTTTGTAGCCTGCTGCATGTTAAATTAAGTTGCTTTGAAGAAAATGCCAGATTACTGACAGGAAAGGCATCTCTCATGCAAGAAAAAGGGGGACATGCATATATATATATATATAGCAGTAATATAAGAGAGGAAGGAATTTGTGAAGGAGAAACTCACAATGTGCCTCTGTCACCAAGTGTCCCTGAGAGCAGCTGCTGAGCTGGGGAGTGTCCAGGCTCTGGGCTCACTTTGTTATAGCCACAAACCCACTGCCATTTGTCCTGTGTAATCTCAGCCACTCCTCTGTGCTTGGGTTCATGCTCGTGCAGCTCTGCCACGCTTCGTGTTTTCTCCTGTCCTGTTGTCATTCCAATGGTTTCCAACCTTCGTTTTTATTTTTGTGGATTTCTCTTCTCCAGGGGAGGCAGGAGCCCTGTGTGGCAGGATTGTATTGCTGAAAACAAGGTTGTGTTTCATTAAACACTTAGTGGTTCACACATCACACACGGGTTGTAACTCCTTGGTTGAATATTGCTGTTAATGCATCTCTTTTTTTTCCCCCAGCTATTTCCATTTGTCCCAGCCTGTAGCAAAGGTTAAGCCAGCTTGATTTGCAGTAGTTTTCTTTTATCCTTATCCTTTTCATTTTCTGAAGTTGTATTTTCTGTATTGAGGAAGTTTCATCTCAAATATTTAATACAGATTTCTGCACATGTAGAATACCTTGTCTTTCCCGATCCAAACAATTGTATGATTTTCTGATTCTATTTCCTTTCTGCCTTGTTGCTCTGCTGCTCCCACCAGCTTTTAATTTCCCATTTTGCCTTCCTTTCCCAACTTCCTTTTTTATCTTCCTGTGAAATGGCTGCTTCCCATCCACCCTCCTTGAGCCCAACTTTCTCCTGGTTTTCTTTGCCTTTCCCCCTGAACTCAGCCCTGTTCCTTCATTTGCCCCCCTGCTCCTCCTGACACAGGACCTGTCCCTGTGCTGGCTTTTCCCAGGGCTGCATCTCCTCCCCTGGGATCATTTCTGCACAGCTCTGCTCCCCGGAGCACCCACATTTCTGCTGAGAATAACGAGGCTTCCCTCCCTCCAGTCTGTTCTGACTATCACTTCTTTTTTTCCTCCCTGCCCACTCGTTTTCTATGTTTAATGTCCGTGTGACACCATTCTTCTCTCTCTTGTACTCAGCCTTCCTTCACAACTGGCTCCATTTTTGCTCCCCAGAGCAATGATTTCATTTTCTGCACTGAAATCTGTGCTCCTCTGCCAGATCAGTGCTTCATTTCTCCAGATAAGCCCTGTTTGTTTTGCTCTCTTCATGACATTTCAGCATGCTCATGTTAATTCCATCAGCCAAGCTACTGGCAACATTAAACATGTAACTCCCTTAATTTTTCAGGTTTTAGAGAGGTGGAAGAGGCATGTGTCAGACTTCGGGTTGCAAAGGTTAACTTCTCCGAGCTTTGCCATTATTCCAAAAACACCATGAAACCAACAAACAAACAAAAAGGATACTATTGCCATCCTAGGAAGAGTATCAGAAAATCTCTGTGAGCTCAGGCTGCTGGGAAAAGCCTGAGAGCAAACCAGGAGCACTCTGAAACAGAAAGAAATTAAGTAATCCTGAATCTTTGGAAATGACAGTAAAAGAAAACCAGAATTCCTCGGCAGGAGCAGGGGGAAGGGCTTTTAAACAGAGCCTGTAACAAAAACAACTGCAGAGGGGATTGCAAAAGCTCTGAGAAATGAAGCAACCCTGCTCAATGAAAACCAGGAGTGAGCAGCAGCAGCCAGAGCACAAAGGCTGCTGGTGACAGGACAAGGGGAGCTCTGCACATCCCACCCAGAAGATACAACATTTCCTGGAACACTATGAGGTAAAAATAAAAGTTAAAGAAATGAGAATGTCAGATTTCCAGTGTTGTAATAGTTGTAGTGCCATAGAAATGCTCACAGCAGAATACCTTTATGAAAGAGAAGAAACAATGAACTGTGGAAGAGGCTGGGGTTATAAGGCTGCATCCGGCACAAGTGGCAAGAAGAAAAAAAGAAAAGAAAAAAAGAAGAGAAAGCAAAGAAGGAAAGATGGAAAAAAAGAAAAAAGAAAAGAAAGAAAAAGAAAGAAAGAAAGAAAGAAAGAAAGAAAGAAAGAAAGAAAGAAAGAAAGAAAGAAAGAACATACTGTCTCTTGTAACCACATTGGAGAGCCACACTCAGAATAGCTAAAAAAATAGCTAAAAATCCTAGAAGGCACCCAAAGGGGACTGAGATCAGGAGATGCTTCCACGTTCCCACAGGAGACAACATAATGGGGTAGACATCACCATACTGCAGTAATGGTGAGTCTAAATGGCTGAAAATTCAGTTTGGTTCTGGAATGGGTGTGCAGGGGACAGTTGCTCCAAAAGGGTGCAAATGTGTCAGTCCTGTGTCTGAAAAGGCTGTATTGGCCCAGGAAATGCAAACCCATGCTCAGCCAGTAAAGCTATGCTGGATATTGATTGGCAGCTCCTAGGGAGCCGATAAAACCACAATACTGAGGAAAAAAATGTAAGTGGGAAAAAGATAAGGTTGGGTTTGGAGCAGTTGTCACTGGGAAAAAACCCAACAACCTACCAACCAAACAATAATGACAAAAGAAAAATAAAGGGAAAAAAACTTCAACCCTCCCTCAAAGCAGACAAAAAAAACCAAAAAAACCCAAACCAAGCTAAAGAACCCAAGCCAAGCCTGTTCAGTTCAGACCTGAGAGAGACCTGATTGAGTTTTGGACGTGCTGTATTACTATTTATTGCATATATCAGTTGTCAGAGCCAGTTCCTAGGGAAACTAGAGGAAGGAAAGAAAACGCTCCAAGAAAAATATGAGAAATTATCAGCTACTTTTACTGTGGTTGCCAGAAATGAGAGAGTTTGATGTAGAAGGAGAGCTTGGTTAGGCTGGTAATAGAGGGGAATCTATAAATAAATGGATTTCACAGGTATACCCAGGATTAGGAAAAAAGGAACAAAATAAGATTGAGATAATTCACCACTTCCTTTGGTGTCACAGTTCTTCATTGCTTTTCACTGTTGAGGCACTGTAGTCTTTCCAAGACAGGAAATACTGGATAAGTACTTCTTAAGTGAAAACCCAGCCCCTTCCACAGACATCACAGAGGATGTTTTTGCAATGACACTTGCTTCATTCAGCCTGTCATGTATTTGTCAGGTTGTTTGTTACCCAAAGCCAAAACCCTCTCAGAACAAAAGTGACACGAGAAGCTTCTGGCAAATGCTTTCCTGCAAAAGCATCAGTGCTGACTGCAGCCCTGCAGACATGCAGTCACATCCCTCAAACATTTCTTCAGGGACAATGGTGAGGACCAGGCTCCCTGGCACAGCTGACAGGGAGCAAAAAGCTGGATAAAATATGTGCCACATGGAGGTCTAACAGGACCACCTTGCCTTCCTTGGAAAGAAACAAAACTAGAAAACCTGAAGAGGAAATGAGAAGTGTGTCAGTCCTTGAGATGTATAACTTATAAGCAGAATCATAAGAATTACTTCTTAAAAAATTTTATGTTGTTTATGTGCAACAGATTCTCTATGTGCCAGAACCTGTAGGGAATCTCAAATGAAGGCAACACGTAATTTGTTCACCAAAAAGATCTGTTCACTCTGTGCCTCAGCAGCTGAAGAAAACAAGGCATCTTTGTAACATTTAGCAACTGTGTTTAAGAAGTAACAGCAAATGAAGAGGAAAACCAGAAGCCTGTCACGTATTCCAAGTGCTGCAAACACACAAACAAACCCAGCCCAGCGCTCTGTCCCACTGGAAATGAAAGTCTTTGCTAATGGCACAAACTTCTGAACAGCTTGCTGAGTATTTGCTATGGCTTGTTTCTGTTGTAAAATAAAGACTCTGGGTGCATTCAGTGGCGTGGAGGGACCCAAAATTATTGAACAAAATTTGTAATAATTTCTAAACAAGCCCAGATGAACCAGAATGCTGCTAGTGCAACTTGGCAGCTTCTGGAGCCGAGCACTTCCCAGGGAGCTCAGAGCTCCAGTTGTGCAATAACACATCAGCAAAGAGCTTAAATCACAAAAAAAAAGCCCAGCAAACAAAGCCCTGCTGCCCTTTCAGCAGCAGCAGCCCCAGCACCTGGGCTGAGCAGGGGATTTAGGGCTGGAAAAGGGGCAGCTGGCACAGAGCTGGGGGCTGGGGCTGGCACTGCCCTCCTTCCCACTGGGAGTTCTGGAAGAACAGCACTTCTTTGCAGTCTCACTGCTTCTGATTGTTTCCACCATAAAAGTACAAACCAAGTGTAAACCAGAATGCAGCAGCCAGGTGGATGGCCTTGACCACACAGACAGACTCAGCCTCTGTCACACAGCCATAAAATACAAGATGAAGGGGAAAAAACCACCTCTGTTCCCACCCTGCAGATTCTCTTAATGGATTTCAGCAGTGAGTAGGCCACAAAGCTGTTTTTCTGAAATGGAAATGTTGTAGTTATTTCCTTCTCTAAGTATACAAAGCGGGCAATAATGCTGGAAGAATCTCATCCATAAAGAAATTGAAATCAATATTGCAATACATGATGTTTGTGAAGCCCTGATTTGGCTAAAAGCTCCTAATTTTCAGTATGGTGTTTGTGCTGCTGGCAGGATGCTGCCCAGCAGTGATTCATCAGCAGGGAAAATAGGTATCTGAGGCTGGGCTCCTGTGTCCATACCTAGTTACCAAAATAAATTGCCTGATTTTCAAGCTTGCCAGGAACCAGGAGGTCCCAGGAGCACACGTGTGATGGAGAGCAATTACACAGCAGATCAAAGCTAGAGCAGACTAACCACAGTCCCCTAAATTACAGGGGAAACTGAGCCTTTAGTGCCAATTGGAATGTATTTTATTTCTTCTTCCTTTTCAGTTCCAGTCTGTGATCCTCTGAGAAAGCTGCTAACTCCAGAATCACCTGTTGGTGACCAAAGTCACAAAGTGGAGACTAAATCGGGGATTTTTCACCTGACATTTTAGGTCAATTTTCTAAAGCTGTGCCAAATCACTTACACATGCAAATACCTTCTAACCCAAGATAATGTAATGAATTTTAAGTCACTGTCTCTGAATGATTAACACAGGACAGCTGAAGACACCTTAAACCCATTTAGATCAGCTTTCTGTGGAAAAAAGCACAGCATTTTGATATTCATGCATTATATTTAATATTTCCTGCTTGATGCAAACATAAAATTAAAGGTCTGTCTTCAGAATTAAAATTAAAGGTCTGTTTGTCTGATATTTCCAGAGCTGCATGTTATATTTTATAGGCCCAAGTGACCAGAAATGAAATCTACCTTGGGCAGATGCTATTGACCCTAATTGGTGCCATTCAGGCAGAAAGAAATGGCCCCAAAACACCACAATAAATCAGGATATTACAAATAATTTATTCACAAGTAAAGCCTCAGGCTCCTGTGGACTACAAACATTCATGTTTCAAGACATAAATGAGAAAAAAATGTGGCTAATAAATTCACTCCTGTTGAAAAATAAGTTTTTCTCTTTGGCTCAAACAAATGCAGTTGGAAATGACTTACTGAACATCTAGAAAACAAACCCCAAATGCTTCATCTTTATCACACATCACCAGCTACATAAATGGACCCAAATTCTAACCATGTCAGCAAGTGTCCAGTATCATTAGAGACTATGATGTTGCTAGAATAAAAATAAATTCAGCAATATTAACCCAGCTAGAACCAAAAATCAATTTAACCTCAGAATAAAAATCCCACTGTTCTGTGTTTGTGACATACAAGAAAAAAAAACTTTTTCCAGTTTCATCTACATCTGATCCAACATTGCTTTAATGTAGTGTTAGAAGCACATGTGCAGCTTTTTGGAGCAAACTGTGCTAGTTAAATTGAATATTGGGGGGTTATCCATAACAAAATTGCACAGTAGATCTGTTTCAGTAGGAGAGAAAAGAAAACCCAGAAAAACCCTTATAATGTCCCATTTTTGTTATGTATTAAGCTTGGCTCTCCTCTTGTGCTATAGCTTTTCATCATGACACAAGTGTGGCTGATTTTGGGAGGAGCAGAAGTGAAAATGCACCTGCACTAACCTACAGTGCACAGGGTAAGTGCAGTGCCACTCATGTTGCAGGGAAGTGGATTAGACCTGTAAATCCCATAATACTGGCTGCACCTGGCAGGACTCCAGTGCATTTCCAGTGTAATTTAGGGGTGAGAGCATGCAGGACTCCCTCAGTGACAGATTTGCTCTTGTGGAAGAACGACCTGGAATTGTTACATGTAAATCCACGTTGTGATTACCATGAGATGATGACTTTTTTGGGGTGTTTCTCTCTAAGTTTACACACCTGTGTGTAGGGCTCAGGCACAGCCCCATCCTTCTGCTTTGCCATTCCTTGCACTCTGTTGAGGTTCCCAGCCCTTGCAGAAGCATGACTCACATGGAAAAAGTTTCCTTTTGGGAAAGCTTTGCTGGGTCTGGTGTGAGCCAGGTTCTTCTGACCATTCCAGCCCAAATATGAGGTCACCTTTGCTGCAGGACTCCAGCTTCTCTCATTCTCTGCCAGCTCCTGCTGAAGGAAGCTCAGAGTTTCTCCAGGGAGCCTCAGCCACAGCCTCTGGCTTCTCTCTGATTCCTAGACTTGCAGCTTTTTTATTCTGTTTAGGGACTCTGCTGACATCCCGTTCATTTCCTTTTTCACAGCAGTGCCCCAGCCCTTGTCCCCCCAGACTGAGTGGGTCCAGCTGTGGTCTCTTCTCCCTGCCCCATCACCTTTGGACAAACTCCTTCACTCCCCTTCTCATCTCATTCAGCCACTACAAAATTCTGTGCTCAGATCCTCCACCACGGGTCTGTGTTCCACCGATGCTCAGGTGATTACTCAAGAATGTTGGCATTTGCACATCACAGATTTGGGTGGTGAAACTTGCAGGCTGCCAGCAAAAATCCTCAAATCCATTTGGCACATCTTTTCCCTCCTAGAAATCTCTGCTGAGCAATGGATTTAGAAAAGTACACAGCGAAACAACCACTTCAAGTATAAAAGCTGATCTTGGAATTACCACTTATTTTATTTTAATGAACAACCGGTTTTTTAAAATGGTGAAAAATAGGCTTTCCCAGTTTATTTCATTTTATGTGCAGCCCCAGTATTTGTTGTCCAAGTGTCTGTGGGCAAGGGTCAAATATTCTTGAAAACATTCACTTAGCTTTAGGTTCTTAATTTCCCCCCAGTTGTTATTCATTAGCATGCTGGATGGAGCTCTGGGGAACCTGCCCTAGTGGAAGGAGTGTCTGCCCATCCCTGCAGGGAATTGGGTCTGGATGATGGATGACCTTTAGAGTCCCCTCCAGCCCAGGCCATTCTGTGATTCTGTGATTCTTTGTTAGACACAAAACCCTCCTCTGCTCTTGTGCCATCCAGAGATTGTGAAAAAAAAACCAAAAAAAACCCTCAAAAAGCAACCAGTTGCCTTATGCATAAACCTCCGTGTTTCCAGAAAATCCAAATGGATTAAATTAATTCTCGCTAATGAGCTGAAAAACATTCATATTGATTTTAATATTAACTTAAAGAGGCCCAAATAAAAACTCCAGTGCTTACAGAGGAATAATTTAAGGGAGCACAATTTGTAAAACCACCATCAAAACCACAGAAACAGACAAGGACCCCAGCACCCTCACAGTATAACATTTTGATACAATAAGACAGCAGAGAGAGAGATGGGTCAGATTTTCCATTTCTTGTGCACATAACTCATGGTGATATTTGCTTCTTGGCAGTGTTGCCTCGCTGACATAGCCTGTAGCATATCAACAAGTGTACTTAGAGAAAGCAGGATCAGGTAAGAAATGATTCACGAGCACGAGGAGGGGCTGCGTTGGTAACCAACA
The DNA here is from genome assembly GCA_026546895.1 of Pogonocichla stellata. NCBI lineage: Eukaryota > Metazoa > Chordata > Aves > Passeriformes > Muscicapidae > Pogonocichla > Pogonocichla stellata. The sequence goes on along the minus strand of JAOTQZ010000875.1, from coordinate 70,563,740 downwards.
TCCTCCATCCCCTCGCTCTGCAGGGCTCACCTCCTGCTTACCAAGTAGCTGCTGCTGGGGTTTGCAGCATTCCCTGTGGACGTGGAAGTGCTGGTCCACTCCCTAACCACACCTTTTACTTTTAAGTACATGTATTTGTATCAGGTGAATAAGGCTTTTCTTTCCCAGTTAAACAAAGTGATGACTACCCTGTATTTTTGCTTTCCCACTTTAGATCTTCATGGAGGCAGCAAATTCCTGTTTTCCTGTACAGCATAGCACTTGGAGTGATGATGATGTGCTGACCTCCCTTTGCTACCTCTCAAAATAGAAGGGTTTCCCACCACTGGGATTTTAAAGACAGATAACCACCATGGCATGATTATCTTCCTATAAAAGCAGTGGAGAATAAGCTTGAAGTGTGAATTAATTTCTTACTCATCAGCAGGAACGTGGAGCCTCTAAGCCTTGCAGTTGCTGCTGAGCACGTAGCACAGAGGAGCCACAGAAACCCCTGGTGGGGGATTCTCCATCCCCGAGCATCTCCACGGTGCCAGCAGTGCCAGGCCTGAGGAGGAGGTGTCAGAAAAGCAGGTTTGCATTTTTTGGGAACAGAACCAGTGAGGTTTGGCATGTCACAGGCTGGGGTAAGAAGTGTGGCTGTGAGATCAGATCCTTGGAGCGTATGAAGCCTGTGACACAGCAACACTTTATTTCAACTGCAGAAAGCACCCTCCAGTTATCATCTAATTAGAGACATTAAGATCCATTTGCATGTTATGGGGGCATATTTTAGGGACAGGCTTCTTTGATCTTTAAAAGGCAGCTGATAAATGGCTGTCCTTTACTGTATCTAAATCAGGTAAGCTGGAGTTAATGTGAGCTGGGTTTCAGTGTGCCCGAATTTCCATGGGGATGATTAGCATTTCAAACGGGACAGAGCAAACACTGAATGCAGGCATGTTATGTGTCTGTGACTGGCAGCAGGGCTGGGTTATTGCTGTCCCAGGAGATGAGCCACAGGTGACTTTGTCATCTTTCAGACTGGGTAGACAATATTCAGCTTTACTCAAGTACCCCAAAAATGGGTTATAAAAGGCATTGCTTGCTGCATATAAATGCATGAGAGAGAGGGAGATGGAGAGAGATTTTGCTCTCTAATGGAGACTATTTTGCTGAAATATGATCATGGTTTTTTATTCAGCTCTTTCCCTAGGTTAATACAATCAGGTAATTCTTCTAATCTGTATTCAGGACATCTGAGCCAGGAATAATTCAGGAATGAGAAAAAATATTCAGGTCTCACTTCACCTTTGCAGAGTCTGGAAATTGACTGCAGACTGTGGGCCCTAAACCTTCATGTTTTATTGGGGAACAAGCTACAATCATTCTTCTGCTTTAGTGCACATGTTTATGTGAGTGAGATTATTAAAGATCATATATTACAGGGCAGCCTGTTTGTGATGTGAATCCCCAGTGAAAAGAAGAGGGATGTGTGGCACAGAGCTCTCTCCTATACAGCTGTATTTAGAAGGGAGAAATTCCCCATTTTCTGTTTACCTTGCTGAACAGTTTTTTCCCAGTAAGCTCTGCTTCTGTGTTGGCCAGTGCACAACACAGATATTTCTTCTCTGTTTCTGTTTCTGTACACCTCTGTTTTCTTCTGTACACCATCAGCAGTTTGGGGTTCTCACTCTTGGCCTGGTAAGATGTTTTCATGTAAGTTATTTATTTTAGGACTGTGCTGTCTGCCTGCTTCTGGGGCATTGGCTGTCACTGCACCTCCAGGATCCCCAACAGGCTTTTCATTTCTGAGCCAGGTGCTGCAGTGACACAGGAGCTGTGCTGTGCCGGAGATACACATGGGCACACATGGGCTCTGTCTCACCTGAGCACCAGTCCTACTGTCATTCACTGCTGCTCACCCTCTGTGCTTGTGCTCAGGGAGCTGGGTGAGACAGGGCAGAATAATGCCAGCACCTTTCCTCATCCATGCTTACCTTCCTCCAAGAAGGTTTAATAGATTCTCTGTGTGTTGAGAAAGGCTCTGTGCACAAGCACATAAGGGACAAACTACAGAAATGAGAGAAGGGGAAGATTACAGTAGAAAATATAAGCAAAGTAAAATCTGCTCATACAATTGTTTTTTAGTACTGTGCTATCTATTCAGCATCTCAAGCCCAATGTCACTTACAATTGCTCTGTAGAATTATCATGGTTGAGACTTTGATGTTCTGCTGCACCAGAGGCCTTCTCTATTTTTATCCATGGGCAATAAATCCTTTGAGCCCTCCTAACTTTTTTGTATTCCTACTGCTATTAATGATGATGGATAAATTATATGGGCCATAACAACTGAAAGGCCAAAATGTGTAGATTATGAAGAGTTGAAAACAAGGTCACTGCTGACCTTGTATTTTTTGAGGGAGAATCTGCAGATTTAGATTGTGTTGCATGGCTTTGAAAAAGTTTAGTTATTTATCTCAACTGGTCTCTGTAAACACAATAATAATTAATAATAACACTGTAGAACCATTGCAAATATTAAGTGCTTTGGGAGCCTCAAAGGAACAGCTTTAAGTAAAGGCCCAACACTATTATGAACTATGACAAATATTGACTGTAGCACTAAATATGTGTTCATACAATCATTCATTCCATTTGTTTGCACCCAGAAAACATACTGGGGCAAAGCCATGGGTCTCCATCCAGGTTTGAACCTAAATTTTATTCATATTAGCCCTAGGTAAAAAAGCAAGGTAAGCTACATTTTCTAATAATGCTAACTGAATGAGGTTTCTTGGCTGTGCTTGGCCTGATCACTACAAAGGTGGCCAGAAAAGGAAACCAACCCAAACTATTCCCTGGTATCCTTGGCTGTTGCAGGCTCTATCTGTGTGAGTGCTCCAAGGGAGCCAGAGCAGCACCTGGCTCTGTCTGAGCAGTGATTCTCCTTGCTGGCAGTGGGTTCCACAGCTGTGTCCTGCACTGCCTTCCCTCCTGGCTCCCAGAGAGGGGTCTGGGGCTGGCTCCTGGAGCACCTGCTGCTCTCCCAGCTGGAGTGTTTGCCCCTGGCAGCAGTGGGGATGGGCTGGAGCAGACAGTCCTGGGCTCTGTGCTCTGCTCTCCCCCTCTGAACCCACCGAACAGCTCCAGTGTGTGGCTCCATGTGCAGAGCAGCACGTGTGACAGGTGTGGGAGTGATGCTGGGTGCTTTGTAAGAGCTTGGAAAAGGCTGTCACTCCTGTGGTATGTTTGCATTATGAGCAGGATAAATATTTCTCTCTGAGAGGTCTGTCTAGTTAGCAGAATTACACATCAAGGCAGCAGCAAATTGTCTTTTTGTCTGAATATATGAAGGGCCTGTGAGATACCAAGCCAGGCAAGCAGCAAAAGGTACACCAGGGGGGAGTTGCAGTCAGGCTGGTGCCTGGGACAAGTGCTTGGGTCTCCACAGCTTTATTCCAGCTAAAATAAATAAAGATTTTCCATTATAACAGTGTCTCATCAGCCTGGATCACATTAAGCATCCTCCAGAGCCGGGCTGATTTTTGGGAGCCAGGCAGTGTGGTCCAATTGCAGAGGCAGTCAGGTGGGGCAGGGACAGAGCTGGGCCCCGTGCCTTGCACAGCAGGACCATAGAAACCATCCTGCAGGCTGTGTCCTGTCCCTGGGAGCAGGGATGGGCTGTGAGAGCAAAGGCAAGGCCTGGGCAGAGCTCTGGGGATGAGGCTGGAGGAGCAGCACCTGAGAAGGGCAGGGCTGTCCCCAGCCCCAGGAGAGCAGGAGGAGCAGGGCAGAGCTCCTCTCGCCATGACAATAGGCAGCACAGCAGCTGGCTGAGCAACTGCAAGATTAGCAGCCACACTGGAAAGATTCCATCAAACCCCTACCCTTCCTGCAGCTTAATGAATGGAAATTTAACTTTTATTTGAAAGATTGTCACCTCGATGGAGTCTTGCCTTCCCGTCCCACCAGCAGCTAATGCATCCTGTAGCAGCTACAAATTGTGTGTATTACAACATTTTTCACATCCATCTGAAGGCATATTAGAGTTCAATGGCAGCTGTAAGAGTGATGTGAATGTGAGGAAAAACTTTTCCAGGAAAAAGAGCCTCTGTGTGCTTCAAAACTTTGCTTTACCACTCTAGTAAATCCTAAATGAATCTATCTTTCCAGCCTTGGTGCTACACTGTGGCTGGTCCATTAATTCATTATTGCCTCTGACATATGCAGTGCTTTGCCTAGCTGTGAGATGGTTGTAAAATGCTGTCACCTGAAGAGGTGATATTTTACCTCCACTTTGCATTGTTATAATAACAATTCCTGGTTCAGGGCCCTGGTTAATAAAATTTAACAGCTTTTTCCACAGGAGCTGTTTTTGTGATCCTTCAGCTACCTCTGCTCTCATGGGGTGAAGAGAATGATGTATCCAAGACTGGCATGTTCTGAGGCCTCAAACTGTCTGCCAGATGCTTAATGAGAAATGTGAGCTTCAAGTCAAGCAAATGGTAGAAAAACCAGTGTGATGGATTAAGCTTGGTAAAGGGACCAGCTAATTAAAAAAATCTGAAGGGAACAAATTAGTCTAAAAGTACAATGTTTTAGTAGGTATTAATGGTCTATACTGTAAATTAATTGCTTATTCTCGTGTAGCAAGTAATTTTAATTTGTGTCTGTCCTGCACCTGGGTCTGTATGAACATGATGAAAGAAATAAAAGGATGAAAAATCTCTGCCCTGGATGTACAGACACTCACAAAGGAGCAGGTTCACCTGAGTGCATTCATACAAATACCTGGGACAGCCTGTTTGCAATATTCATGGCGAGCCATTAGTCATCTTCCCAAATATTCATTTAGATTTTGTTAGGCTCTTAGAGGAGATATAATCAAATATTTGTGAAGCCTGCACGCAGCACTGCTGCTGGAATTGTGTTTTGGATCCCCTAACATGAGGGCAGAGCTCTGTGGGCTGCTGCTGTGCACTCTCTAACAGGCTCTGCAAAGCTTTCTCATTTGAAACACAGCTATTATTTCCCCAAAGCCTGACACAGTGAGTGTTCACATCCTGATTTTCATTACTTTCATTTTCGGGGACTGGAAGCCCTTGGACTGTGGGCTGCAGAAGTTTCCTTCTAATCAGACCTTTCCTTTTTTTTTGTTTTTTTGGCCTTTTTTTTCTTTTTTGTTTTCTTGGGTTTTTTTTCTTTTTTCTTTTTTAACTTCACTCAGCTGCTGTTTGCATCAGGAGCAAAAGAAAGGCATAAGGTTTGCACTTTCAGTCAGGTCCCTTTTCCATCCATAGCATGTCCAAGTCTGGTTACTTTCTCTCCAGACATGAC